>JAQOWM010000019.1:160000-687142 GCA_029041755.1 Resseliella maxima | reverse complement strand
AACACATCTATGTTTTCCTCAATCAATATTAAAACACTCGAGCGTTTTAATTTGAAAATTTTTAAACACTCGTGTGCTTAAATATTGAACAAAACATAGATGCGTTTGAAATGTAGTTGTCGATTTTTAGGAGTGTATAATAGTAATTTCCGCGACGTTTTGGTAACGACATTTTTCGCATAATCCCAAAGCGTAGTTAGTTTATCTTTGATTTTGGTCCATATTTTCCCTTCTTCTATGAATGGTTTCAATGTTAATTTCGTGATTAATAAATTTTTTCGTCTCCTTTGAGTTGAAATTTCTAAGCCATCCATACTGATCGGCCACCTTTTTCCCGTGGAATCTCGGTCACTGCATTGCGTCGAGCATTCGGATAGTTAAAATTGCGAAGAATCCGCAATGAATCTAGTTTTTTCGATAGCAATACGTAACTGAACGAAGTATGAGGAAGATACGAAATGATAACAATGTCTGACAATTTCAAAAAAATATGCGTAAAACTTGTCACCTATCTTTGTTTTTTTTTTTTGCATGACGTTTCAGCAATAAACGTTGAAGTTCTTATCACTTTTGATGTACACTTTTTAGTGTTTTTTCAAATGTTTACGTTGATTCTTTGATTTTGTTGAATACTCGTTTGTTTTACAAACAAATTTGATTCCAACTATTTTCTTTTCGAAATTCGATGGATCAATGATAGATGTCGACGTTTTTTTTGAAGTTGATGCGTTATCAACTATCGCTTCGTTCACATTTCATTATTTTTTCCTTTCTCTCTCCTCATTTGTCTTTATTCTGTCTTTTTTCGTAATTGACTCATTGCCATTACTCATTGATTTTTTCCCGTTGCAGTGTTTGGTACAGACAAAAAACCCTATCAGATGAACCAACCGTGTTTTTCGATTCAAACACACTTTCGAAGGATGGCTCAATCATATTGAAAACCTATTCATTTTCCCATGATCACAGTCTATTCGCGTATGCACTCGGTGAATCCGGTTCAGATTGGCAGAAAGTTTATACCCGTGAAGCTGAATCTGATAAAGTTTATTCTGAAGTCTTGGAACATATAAAATTTGTATCGTTGGCTAGGGATCCAAAAAACTAATTAAAAAATTCTTTTGGTTTTACAGTGTAAGCTTTCCCATGTATTGTATTGTATACCCAGTACATGTATACAACAAACGCCAATCGAATAAACATGCGGAGACTTAATATAAATAGTTTGTTTTGCTTTAGTTGTATTTTTAATTTCTCAATGAAGTGTTTTTATTATTTTATTTCAAAAATATTTATATTTCGATAATTTAATAATGAAAAATATTTTATTGAACATAAATATTTAATTATTTTTACACATAATCAATTTTTATTCAGATTCAGTATCAAATGTTGGTGAATCTAATTTATGTTTGTTCATTTAGATGGCACTTAACCGGGAGACTCACATACAAATGTACAGGGCTATATAGACTGCTTACCAGGGTAGATCGTTGGCATGGACAATAGATAATAAAGGATTTTTCTATAATGTGAGTATGATTTATTAATTCAGAAGGCAACTGAAAATGCAGCAGATTTCTCATTGACATTTACAGCAATATCCAGATCACAAAGGAAAAGCTGATGGCACAGATACGTCGAAAAATGAGAACGAAAAACTGTACTATCATCGCGTTGGCCAGCCTCAAGAAAAGGATGTTTTAGTTCTTGAATATCCCGATCATCCATCATGGACGACGTGAGTATCAATTTCAATTTATTTTGATCGATTACAATTTCAATTTTTCCGTCAAGGATTACAATATAAAATTGAGCTAAAAAATTAATATTTCTTCGTCTATACAGAGGGGCTTCGGTTAGTTTCAGCGGAAAATATTTGTTTGTCTCAATCAGCGAAACATGCAGCGACAATCTTCTATATTTTGCCGATTTAGAGAAAATCGGCCGCATCAACGGAAAAATTAAACTTACACCAATTGTTACCAAATTCGAAGCCGATTATTCAGTAGTTATTAATTTGTTACAATTTAGCATCAAACATTGAAATAATGTATCAATTTTCAGATCATCACAAATCTGGGTTCAAAAATACTTGTCCGAACAAATAAGAACGCACCAAATTACCACATTATTGAGATCGATTTGAATAAACCTGAAGAAAAGAACTGGAAAACTCTGATTAAAGTAAGTTCATTTGAAAATATTTATAAATTTTGCACACGATTGAAATTCATTGGGATGAATTTTCACATTAAAGGAACATAAAAAAGATGTATTAGATTCTGCCAAGCATGTTCACAATGATAAACTTTTGGTTTGTTATCTTCAAGATGTGAAAGTAAGTTATTTTTTTCCTCAAATAATTGAATATAAAAAACAGTAATGCTGACTTAAATTGCAGAACGTTCTTCAAGTGCATTCTATTCATACTGGCGAATTAATTCATACATTTAATACTGGAATTGGAACCATCGCAGAAGTATCTGGAGGCAGACAATATTCCGAAATCTTTTATGAATTTACTTCATACGTAGAGCCTGGAAGCATTTATCGTTATGATTTTGCGACACCAAAGATTGAACCAACTCTAATGAGCGAAGTGAAAATAAATTGGCCGGGCTTCGACAAGAGCCAATTTAAAGCTGAACAAGTTTTTTATAAAAGTAAAGATGGTACGGAAATTCCAATGTTTATTGTACAAAAGAGAGCTAAACCAACTCAGCCGAGACCATGCTTAATGTACGGATATGGTGGTTTCAAGTACTCAATAGAACCAAGATTCAGTGCAACTTGGTTATATTTTGTCAATGCATTCGATGGCATTCTTGCAATTCCAAATATTCGTGGAGGTGGTGAATATGGAATGAAATGGTACGATGGCGGTCGATTACTCAACAAACAAAATGTTTTCGATGATTTTCAAGCTGCTGCCAGATATTTAGTTCATCATAAATACACCATTGCAAAGAAAATCGCAATTCAAGGTGCATCAAATGGTGGATTACTGATCGGTGCATGCATTAATCAAGCTCCAGAATTATTTGGTGCGGCTATTGCTGAAGTTGGTGTAATGGATATGCTACGTTTCCATAAATTTACCGTTGGCGATGGATGGATTTCTGATTACGGAAATCCAGATGAAAAAGTTCATTTCGACAATATTATCAAATATTCACCGTTACACAATGTTCACAAGCCAACCAGTGACAAAAATCAATATCCATCAACATTGATCACAACGTCTGATCATGACGATCGTGTGAGTCCATTGCATTCGTTGAAATTTGCCGCCACATTACATCATGCGATTAAAAATAACAAATTCCAAACGAATCCAATTTTGTTGCGAGTTTACTATAAGGCTGGACATATTGGTGCCACAAATACAATTGAACAAATCGCTGATATCTTAACATTTTTGTACAAAGTTCTTAAAATCAACGCCACAATATAATTTCATGAATCACTTTGATGAATTATTCATTCGGGAAATGTGCCCGCATTTCATTGTTTGAAAATGAAAAGAAATATAACTAAAAATATTCATTGAATAAAAGTAATTTCGAATGAAAACACAATTTTTCTGTCAATTTTCACAGTTTATGAAGACTTTTAGTGCATCTCGGTGTTTTGTCATTTTTGTAATGATCGTCATGATTGAAATTAGAGGACGATTAGGGTCACACTTTCGCTGTTCTAAAGTGTTTCTTCTCCTATCATTAGCCAGCTCGAAAATTCCCATGTTCCGCATTTCAAATCAATTTATCAACTTTTTACTTCGACGTATAAAACGATCGATTTCGTGTATTTTTGTGCAAGTTATTGCTAGCTCTTGAGACGTTGAAAGAAAATTTTATTATTCAATACATCGTCATAAAGACATTTCTAGACTATATTCGTTGTGTCTTCAAATGTGTAATTTTGGAAACTAATCACACAGTGTACAATTCCATCAAATATATAACGAAAAGAGCATTTTTCTACGGTATTGGTTTCCTTCTTGGCTGGGCTTGCAATACCACAGGTAAAATCAATTCCAAACAATAAAAACATTTATTTTTCCTGTTTTTTTCATTCCTTTCACAGTCTTTTCACAGTTAATTGTTGAAGGTGTTTCTGGGAAAAATGGTTCAATTATTATCTGATTTTAAAAGGACAATATTTAATATGGGGTCCGTCCGTCCTACTTCAAAGTAGGACCAATATGTGTCCATCCTTTTGTTCTAATTTGAAGTAGGACGGACGAATACGAAATTTCAGAAAGTGTCCATCCTCTTTGACACCTTTACTTTGAAGCTCAATCAAAATTTAGTTTGAAAATTGTTTACAAAATTTTGAATTCTCTACAAAAAATACTATTTTGTTTAAGTCATTCGATGTTTATTTGAAATTTGTTTTCAACTTACTCTGGATTTACATAGCTTCGATTTCTTAGGACATTTATTTTATATAATAAATAAGCATGTATTAAGCAATACACATGAAATAAGCATGTATTAAAATGCTCAATACGCCTAAAACAATGCCACTCGTTTTCAAATCAATGCAAAAGCAACAATATTTCACCGTTGGAATTTTCATTTTCATTTATTTTTCTGGATTTTTTATTCTTTTCCTTTCGTTTTTTTTGTTCAGAATAGAAACTCAAACGAAATTCAACACAAAATGACTCTCAAACATTATTTCGATGCGTATTTATTGAATGAAAATGAATCAAAACTGATACTTATTAAATTTCAAGAAGAAATCGAAAAAAACATTTGAAGAAAGAAAAAACAATGGGAAAATCGAAATTTTACCAAAACAAATGCAAACTTTCTGCCAATTAACGCATGCGACAATGATAGCATAGAAACTCATTTAGTACTATTCACATGGAAAATGTTTGACGTTTTTTTTTGGTCAAGTGAAAACATCAAACTTGACATTCGGATATGAATTTGTGTGCACACAAAAGACGAATTTTTCTCTCTGTAAGTGTTGTCAGGTCATTAGGAGATACTATTAGAATTTCCTTTATTGTAAAATTCAAAGGTCATCAAAACATTCTGAAGAAGAAATGTTTAAAATAATTAACACAGGAGTGTGTAATAACAATAAAAAGTACATCGAAGTCTTATAGGCAAGGTATGGTAGTCTTTGCAGGTAGGAATGGTGTCTTTCCAGGTAATTTATTTGATAAAAACTTGCTAATATAACGACAAACCGATTTAGTTCAAAGAAAATTGAGCATTTTATATTATTATGTATATTACAGGAGGGTATAATTTTATATTGTTAAAAAATATTTAATGGCAGACAGAAGATCGTTAGTAAATATTGAAATGATGACTGATGTGGTTGGGATAAAACAAAAACATGGACAAATGTTGACTTTTACCACTTTGTTTGGTAAATATATTGGTAGTGTACGCCATGCTCTTAATATATATCCACATCATTTGCGTTGATACAAATTTGTGCCAATATTAGTTCCGCAATATGATCAATTTAATGATCCACTTGTGAGTGCATCAAGTTTTGGAATAATTGTTTCAATGCCAACTTTCTTAAACACTAAAAGAATCTTATTTCTTGAATGTTTTTCAAAATTAATTTTCAACAATTTTGAATTTTTATTCCTTTTCCTCTTATATTTTTATAATTACTATCTCAATCTAAACTTATGTAGTTCAATCGAAATATTTTTTTTTTCTTGAAAAAATGAACTTGAATGAATAAAATCGACTTTCGTTTTATTTAATCAAAATTGGCTATTTACACATTTTCAGCTGAAATTTGCAATCTTCATTCAATTTCATAGGTTCTGACACAGGGTTCTCCTTTGTCCCTTCTAGTGCTCTAGAACGCACGTTGTTCAACATTTTTCGAAATTGATAGAATTTTTCGAAAAATTTCAATACAATCTTCAGAGATGAGGTTTTCACACTGGATGTGTGTGCACAAATTCAATACAGCACTCACATCTTAGTGTGCGATGCACAACTGCTTGTATTTTTCAAGTGCGCACACATACCCATTGAAAAGTCAAAATTCATCATAGAACCACATTGCCAATTTGATTTTTGACTTTTTAATAGGTATGTGTGCGCACTTGAAAAATACAAGCAGTTGTGCGTCGCACACTAAGATGTGAGTGCTGTATTGAATTTGTGCACACACATCCAGTGTGAAAATTTCTACTCTGACAATCTTACTCTAGACAAAATGTACTTCAGAAATGCCCTTTGGACTTCTAGTCAGGACATTCCTCCCCCCCCCCCCTCTCAGCTTGTCTGTGTCCGGACCTATGTTCAATTTTAATATTTCCAGTCTTCATATTCAGCAGCTTTCAATGTGTCAACACCATTCAATTCCACTGTGTCAGAGACATGTTCGTCAATTGATTTCTCTGCTGATATGTAAATTACCATCGCCACAGAATAGAAACATACACAATGAACTGAAACAAATTAATCAAAAATGTTAGGGAAAAAATCATCTTTCTCTTATTTCTTGTTTCAAACTTACCTTCATACACAAAACCTTCAATAATATGAAACGCAACAAAAAGATATGATTTGTCCACTTCGTCCGAGATGTATAAAATGTAGAACATTATATGCACGAATGCATAAACCGCACAAATGCTCAGCGGAATGGTGCAGCAAATTATTGACGCTAGCAACATTTTGGGTTTTCGCTGTAAGGGAAAAAAAGAGATGTTTAGCACACTTTTTTTCAAACGTTGCTTTTTTCAGTTTGAATTTGAAATTGTCATTGCTAAGTTTGTCTTTTTTTTCAATTGAACTTCGTATATTTATGCTAAAATTTCTTTGCAAATGTATTTCTTAACCGTGCTGCCTCAGTTTGAGATGAAACAATTGAACTTCAATTGAAATGTTTACTTCATTCAATGCCGTTATCACTTACAAAATAGATTCCGCACAACCAAATGATGCTCGCTAGAAGATTAACGGCTAACAGTGTATGGCATTCGGATAAAAAAGAAGAAAATAATGAATTTAGGCATATTTCATAAAAAAAAAAAATGAAAACAAACACCTTTTGATTGGATTTTCTGCATTATTAGCATAAATCAAAGAAAAAAAAAAAATCAATAAATGAAATGAAAAATCTTGTTAAAAACTCACCAAAATTGATAATTATTGCAATGGAAAATGATTTCCAACCATTTTCCCAACGCTGAAACGAAAAATATGCACCCAGTGTTATACTCAATACAATTCCCAAAATGCCTAAAGCTTTTCCAATGAATATCTCATTCCAACTACAATTCATCTGATCGATACAATGCTTTAATTTAGAATTGTTTCGAAGCCACATTTTGGTTCACAATTCCACTGATTTTCGATTAAATTTCACTAAATTGCGAAGAAATTCTGACGATTTTCGTTGAAATTCTTATGAATTCAAGAATTTTCCCAGTTTTAATAATATTCCATTTTCACAAACCAATTGATTCTTCACTTGTTTTCGTTTGGTTTTATGGATAATTGAATATTAACTATGTTCAGCCTTTTGTAAAATACCATTTAGTCTTTGTTGGCCAAACAGTAAGATGAGAATGGTGTGACGCAACTGCATTGTTCTTTGAAAATGTAAAGTGGAAATTTGACAACTGCCTGTCCAGGTCAAGGACACAACCAAATTCGTTGCATTTTCCGTTATTCGATATGCCGTTGTCTGTTCATTAGTTACTTTGTGTGGGTACCACACGTTGGTTGTAATGGATTACGAGGTTACCAACAAACATACTCCGATGTAAATGCACTGTGAGGGGTACAGAAAAATGCTCTACAGCGACAGTGGCGTTAACCGATGCGTCAATTTCTCCACAGTTGTTAGACTTTTTTTTTTTTTAAAGAAACATGGAAAGAGAAGTTGGCAGGCAAATCTTTTTTGTAAAAATCAAAATTTTAGAATTAAAACAACAAAGTATTGAAATTACAGAGATTTTTCACACTTTATTTCAATCTTTTTAAATCACAAAATTTTTTATTTTAAAGTGAATTCATTTGAAATTTTTACTATGCATGGAATATGATTCGAGGAATTGTACATTTTCCAATTCTTCAGCACGTTTCGATGAGTCCTTGAATGTGATATATACACTCAATGCTATTGAGAAAAAAATCGCACCAAATACTGTAAACATTAAAGAGAGAGAAAGAAGATTTTAGCTTGTTTTAAAAAAAGATAATTGAAACAATTCTAATTTTCATCTCACCAGTTATGGCCGGAGTACAGAAAATATAAACAGCAGCATTGATTTGCTCAAAAATAAAGTCCTGATATTCTTCCATCTTCTTTTGCACGGCAATATTGTATTTTATTAAAGATGGAACAATAAATAAACACGATAATAACCAAATGCCCAGTTCAATTGTCCACCAAATTAACGACATTTTCATCGATTTTAATTTTTTCTGTTTGAAAATGAAAATATGGTAAATTGTTAGACACTTTCTCTATCCCTTTTTCATTCCTCACAACCTCCTTCTCTTTCTAATTTTCGCTCTCCATTCCACTCTCTTCTCAAATTCTCTTCTCTCTCCTCACCCCATCTGTTACTTTCTCGATTAAAATCAACTTACATTGGCAACGCCATGAATCCAAAAGACACATGCAGCCGTATTTGCACCTGAAAAAAAATGTCATTCGAATTTCGTAAATTAATACATTTAACAATCGGCAAATAATCGAAATTTGATATTCACTGGATAGTATAACCATGAAAATACTCCATTTAATCGAACCCACAAACACCATAAGAAAAAGTGTCAATAGCATTCCAAATCCAATGCTCATCAATATGCCGATACAGCCCAAAACAATTCCCGCATTTTTAGCATTACAACATCGATTAGTTTGTTCCATTCTATTTATTGTTTGTAACTGTCCAATTGTTTATTTATAGCTTAAGTTTTGATAGTTATGACCAAATTTCCAACAATCTCAATGTAGCTCTTATACCGATGTTTGAACGAATAATTTTGATAGAAAAAATATTTCCTTTTTTGCTTCGAACGTTTTCTCACTTATGACATGAACCAAAGAAAAATGTGTGATTTTCAAGTTCAAGGTTAGTATGTAATAAAACTAGATTTTATTTTACAAAACTGACTATTGTTGGCTTTTCTTTCACTGCTAACGACACACTACGATGCAATGCACATTGTGCACATGCATATACCGAAACCAATCCGATGTACATTGAAGGTGGAAAATGAAAAAGGAGAGTGATGCGTCAAGTTGGGGAATGAACCAACAAATATGAACATATATGGAATATAAACAGGACCTAAATGTATAGCTAAAATTTGTGATTCTTCTTAAATTATTGTTTGTGTGCCACAATTAATATGTTCTTTGTACTTCAATATGAATGCACTGCCTGTTTGATGGTGAGTGAAGAACGACAACAACAAAGTAACGAAATCAAAGCAAACCTTAATTACTAATGAATAATAGTGTCAAAAAGAACATTCAGATGGAATTTAGCTATGGTTAGTCATTGGTCGTCATTCGAACTCTAAGAGAAATACGAAGCAAATGTCGATATCAGAACAGAATTTAAATCAAACAGTGCGTTAAACATTGATTACTATGGAACATATGTGATGGAAAGAAATCAATTGGAGAAGAGGAAGAAACCAGAAAGCGATGAATATTCGGTAATGGAGTTAAGCGATTCTAAAGTAGGCGGAAGTACGTTCGAATATTGATGGGAATTAGATCGTATTTTATAAGAGAACCATAGTTTGAAGACTCTAACCAACCATCTATGAATAACAATTTTCCGTGGTTTTGATCCAATTTGAAGAAAAAATATAAACTGCAAAACGAAAAGAAACATTTTTTTTCTTCTCAAACATGTTGAGCAGTGAATACATTTCCTATATTTCTGTTTAAAAATAGAAAACATGGTTTGTTTATTTTGTTTTGTTTTGTTGTGATTTATAGTTTATCTTAGTTCAGTACCAAACATTTTCTCAGTCTTTTTTATCGTTGATTTGATAATGCAGCAGATTACGTCATACAGACAAGCATTTTATTTACGTTCATATTTGTTTTCTTCAGAATTCTGACAATTTTTTCATTTTTTTTTTTTTTTTTTTTTTTTGTTCACATGAGTCCCGATTGCAAGCGATGGAAAATGTATTTCAACATAAAGCCGGTATTTGTGACACTTTCATAAGACTATTAAATGTATCAAAGTGAATTCAACACATTGAATTTATCATTTTTCCATTCTAAATTTAGTTTGAATGTTTTGTAGTTTCTTGCTTAGTATTCATTTTTGATCTCTCGCTTTTTCTTATTCAATTTTTTTCTCGTTCTCACTTTCTCTCTCTCGCTCTTTCTCTCCCAATCGCACTCTCTCCCTTTCTCTCTCTTCCTCTCTCTCTCTCTCTCTCTCTCTCTCCCTCTCGCTTTCTCTCTCTCGCTCTCTCTCGCTCTCTCTCTCCCTCTCTCTCTCTATCGCACTTTCTCTCTTTGTATTTCATACTCACTCACTTTTAGTTCTTTCTCCTTTGTCTCGCCCATTCTCGCTTATTCTCATTCCTTGCCACTCGCTCTGCTCGCTCTCAGTTTTACTGTTTAAAATTATAAATTTTTCCTCAACTTATTTCAGTATTTATTAAAGACTCCTCAGAATATCAGCTGAAAAAAATTTTGAATTTTGTGTTCATATCGCTTTGACATTCTTTTTCATCGCCAAAAGAGGAGAAAAGTGTTTTTTTTTTTGTTGAAAAGTAAAAAAAATATTAAAGCCATGACAGAGAGTCAAAATCGATTGAATGATTTGAATGAATGCATTCGAAATCATGTGGATGATTCGTCAATGTGGTTAAATTCTTGTGAATTACGAATGACAAGTGATTTTGGTTGTGGAATATTTGCAATTCGTGATATTTCAGCCAACGAAGTGTTATTCATAGATAAACCATTATTGCTTGGTCCAACTGGGAATAAAAATGAGCCAATTGTGTGTGTGATTTGTTACGAAATAATCGAAATCAATTTCTTAAAATCTTATCTTTGCCCCGCTGAGTGTGGTTTAATTTTGTGCAATAAAACTGAATGTTTAGAAAAGCACAAAGTCGAATGTTCATTATTGCAAAAATGGTTGCCAAAGAATCCAACTGAATTTTCATATACAAAATGTAAATCATTGCTAGTGATTCGATCATTATTTTTGGATAAAAATCAGAGAAAATTCCTAAAATTAATGCAAAAACACACACAAAACGATGATCTCAACTTTGCAAACGAATTTCAACATTTTCCACAAGACAAAGTGACAATTGATGATTTGACTGCAGCATCGGCTGCAATGAATGTGAATGCATTTAAAATTCTATATCGTGGTTACACATCGACAGACATTGGTGTTCGTGGATTGTTTCCAATTATGAGTTTAATTAATCATAATTGTTCGCCAAATGTACGACTCAACATTGATAAGAATTTTGTTAATCGTATTACAGCCACCGTTCCAATTAGGAAAAATGAACAAATTTTCATAACTTATTCGCAATTACTTTGGGCCACAAATACTCGTCGAATGCACATGATGACATCGAAACAATTTCTTTGTGTTTGCAATCGATGTACAGATTCAACGGAATTTTCTACAAATCTTTCGGCGATTAAATGTCAAGATAAACCATGCAATGGCATCGTTTTTCCTATTAATTCGATTCATTTTAAATCAGATGCACGGTGTAATCAATGCGGATCGATTTGTGAGAATAAACGATTTTTACAAATTCAAGAAATGACTGCAAGAATCACAAAACTTTTTATTGATAAAACATTTACACTCGATGAATTGAAATATTTTGTTGAAATGAGATTGAATAAACTTGTACCAGAGACTAATCAATTTGTATTTGAGGCTAAACTTAAGGCGGTTTGGACGTGTGAGGCGAACACAATAAATGGTATTTTTTTGAAAAATCTTTTATTTTATTTCATTGTTTAAACACGATAATACAATGACATTTTGAATTATTGGTTTTTTTCGTAACAAATTGACGATTAGATCTCATCACTATTAAGTGCTACTGCGAAGACATTCTGAGAGTACTGCACAAACTTCGAGTTGGAGATTGTTCATTGAAAGGATTCCTTTCATTTAAATTGTATGATATTCGACAGAAAGTGAAGAAATTCGGCGAATTTACTTATTCCCCTTTGCTTCGACCAAATTATGCAGCGAAACCATTAATAAATTCAGTATGTGTTTACGACAATTTTAATTTGTAGAGTTTATTTGTTTTTTTTTTTTTTTTTTTTTTTTCTTAAATTGGAATAACGGAAAATATTCGAAACGTAAAAAAAAAATAAAGGAATGGAAGGGTGGGAGAGGGAGAGAGAGGGAGAGAGAGGAAGAAAGAGGGGGAAGAGAGTGGCAGAGAGAGGCAGAGAGAGGCAGAGAGAGGCAGAGAGAGGAAGTGAGTGAGTGAGTGAGTGAGTGAGTGAGTGAGTGAGTGAGTGAGTGAGTGAGTGAGTGAGTGAGTGAGTGAGTGAGTGAGTGAGTGAGTGAGTGAGTGAGTGAGTGAGTGAGTGAGTGAGTGAGTGAGTGAGTGAGTGAGTGAGTGAGTGAGTGAGTGAGTGAGTGAGTGAGTGAGTGAGTGAGTGAGTGAGTGGTGCGTGAGTGAGTGAGTGAGTGAAAGAGAAAAAAAAAAGTGAAAGTCTCGGTCTTGAGAGGAAAAACGAGAAAAAAAATGGGAGAGAGAGTAAATGTGAGAAATTTTCAAAGCAAAATGTAAAAGAATAAAAAAGATTTCATGCTTACTGCGAGCACATTTGCATGTGAAATTCAAAAATGAAAATGACATTTTATTGGAAGCATTTGTTTGAATTTTTTTCCGGCATTTTTTCCGTTTGTAATTTTCAACACAATTTATTTCGTGCAACGATGTTATCTTTGACCCAAATAGCTTCTGTGTTGAAAGGAAATTTTATAAGAAAAGAAGTCACGCCTTGAACATTATATAAACTATTTTCAGAGCCAAATGCGTGAAAAAAAAAACACTAATAAAATTGCATTTCATCCGTAGGAACATCAAGAGATGGATGATTTTTTGAACGATGACATAAGATTGCTGAAAACAGCCAAAACCATTTTAATGAATAATTCAGCTGCACCGGCCGACATTCTCCTCGAACAGTGTGTTGATTAAATTCAAATAAATTAATTCAGTGTAAAATGAATGTAAACTTTCTGTCATAATTTTATTTTAATTAATATTCATACGGTCAATCATCTTGATGTGATACAATTGCACAATTGTGTTAATTAACATTTACAGAGTAGAAGAAGGAGAAGAAGAAGAAGAAAAAAAACAGTTTCAAAGACAGTAAGAAAAAGTTCTTTGAGAAGAAAAATCATTTGTTGTTCTCATGAAATTATATTTAGATAAAGTGGGATCTGTGCTAATAACAACAAATGTGTAAGTTTGTTAGGAATGAATAAATTTAAGCGAAAATATTTTAATTAGCTAAATAGTGAATAAATGCTCAAACAAATGATAAAATTCGTTTTGTTTTCACAATGAAAGGGGCTTATTTAATCAAAAGTTGATTGATTTCACTCATTTCTCTTTTGATTTTGTCATTTTCCTCGGTATACAACGGAAACTGTTGTTATATTCCCATTTAATGAAAAGAGAAAAAATATATCCATGAATAATTCTGATATACTTAGTACTCAATTGTTGCTTATTTTTCATTCAACTCCTTTCATTGCTTGACAAGAGAAAAATTCATCTTTTTCGTGAAAAAAAGACTTAAAAAAAGCGAATTTTATCTATAAATATTGTATCACATCCAGCGGTAGCACGGAACATCATTTTAGGTACAACATTTGAACTACAAACTAAAGGAAGACACGCGTTGCTTTGAAATGAATAAAAATGAAGGTCTCATTTCATCCTTGGCCCTACCGTATAGCCAATACTGTGTTGATTATTGCATTCATTGCGGCGACCGGGTACATCAAATAAACATTCTTCATTGCATGCACAGAATCGTTAAATCGATACGATAGACTGGGGAACGAAATCGTACGACTAAGCAATTCTATCCAGTTTTCATTTGCGTAATGTTCTTGAACTTTTGATATATTCAAATAATACAAAAACAAATGTTTTGCTTTCACAGGGATTCAAGGTTATTTAAACAAATATTTTAGCATTTATTTTATACAAGTATATTGACTTATACACTGAGTTAGACACTGAATATATCCTAAGTTAGAAATTTTGATTAAATTACAAGATTATTATCAACACAACAAAACAGAATAAATTTAACATTTTAACTTTAATTTTGCATTAAAATTATTCTTGTTGATTTTCAATAAGAAAAAAAAAACGGTTTGTTCTAAAAAATATTTCAAATTCATTGAGATCACATCAAGTATTAAAGATATTTCTAAGCATTTAATAGGTGGTTTTCATCAGATGCGGCCGTGTACACTACTTCAAGTCTTGGATTGTCTGCATGATTACCGTTAAGTGAATCTTTCATTGAAAAGTAGCTCATTACAGCCGCCGAATAGAAGGTCACACAAATCACTAGAAGGAAAAAGGAAAGAAGTAGAGAGGAAAATGTTTTTGTTAATTTTTATTTTACGTTTAAGGGACCCCCTTTGGTCGGGACAATCACCTGTGCACAACTTTATGCACATTTTCACGAATATTCCGATCTAAACTTACCTTCGTAGATTAAACTTTCGACGATACGTGCGCTTGAGCGGAAATATTGTTTTTTCTTCACATCCTCTATCACTTGAAATATCAAAATTAGTAAATAAAATAATGCGCAGACCGTCAAAATGCTCAAAGGAACCGTCCAAAATATCAAAGAGACCAAAAGGTATTTTGGCCTTTTCTATGAAAAAAAAAAAAACGATGAAAAATATCACTTTGTGGTGAAAATCAGAATGAAATGTGGCTTACCAATGAAATGCCAAACAGCCAAATTATGCTTGCTATCGTTATTATGCCTGTAAAAGATTAAATTTTCCACGATCAATAATTATAAAATTTTAAATTTCAAGAGTTCTTTTTCAACTTTTTTTTTTTTCAAAACTCACTGAAAATGACAGCAACAAAAATGCAATGCTCTTTTTCTCGTTTTTTGTAAAAATGCATTGATGAATATGCTCCAACACCGACACTCAACATTACTGCTAAGTATCCCAGTGCTTTTCCGGTATTTCTCCAATCATAGCACATCTTATTTATTGTATTGTTCGCCGTATGTGCGCAATATTCCGGAATGGATTTTATTTTTTTGTCGAGCAAAGCTTCAATTCCAACAGTATTTAAAAGACCTTGAATAAAATCTAAATCAGTGCACTTCATGGATGAGAAATAAATTCGATTGGATGTCTCTTTCGATACATAATTATTTTACTACTAATGTTAAACACACCTTGTTGAAATGAAATGTTCGTGAAGAAATTTAAATGAAATTTTGCTTGTGAATTTTTGAATTTAAAAAATCAAAATAAAAACGTCTGCAAACGTCTAAAAATGTTTTACACATCAATTGAGTCCAAAAATATTGGAGTTCAAATGTTTGCTTCGACTTCAAAGGAACGGCGTGAAGCTCTTCCGTTAGCGTTCATTGCAGTACTGAATGCACTTGCTGTTGTTATTTAAAGCAATTTGCTCGACAGATGCACTTTAACAATTGCTGCTGTTTTAACGCATCAATTCCGCAAATACGCTAGCGGTACGCATGCAGTATTGAATAAAATATTCATAACATAGCGATTTGTATATAGTTTAGTCACCTTTGTCATTCAATTCATTTGCAATTTGAATGAAAACTATTTATAAAATGTCAAATGAATGTCGCACAATAGCATTAACAAATAAAATTCTATTTAAAAATGCTAATTGTTTTTAGAAATGTCGATATTTATAATCAAAGACTTTGAATTAAATTAGTCACGAATGAAAGGGGCAAACATTGAACCGGCAAACATTTGTAATGTATTGATTCTAAGAGCCAGTCAAAACAAATGCAATGCACGCGATTATCAACCGGCATTTGTTGATGAAATTATGCGAATTAAAGTGCTTGCAAATGGCTTGAATGTGTTTGAGTTTGTGTATTGTTGCCAATATTGTTGGCATTCCACTGAAGGAATTCAAAAATTCAAAAATTCTTTCAATCATTTGCAATGAAAATTTTAAATTCGAACACTTTATTGAATTAAATTGTTTTTTTTTTTTTCTTTTGGAATTATCCTACGTGCGTTGACATCTGCAGCGAGTCGCAATTTCCAATTCCAATTGTATTGTTTGTAGGCGGTAATTATTTGGATTTTCCTTCACAATTCCTAATTATATTGTTTGCCTCTTTAATTTTTTTTTCAAAAAATGTGAACATTTCGAATTTATATCAAAATATTTATTTGAAATTGAAAGAATTAAAATCTGTAAAAATAAAGATTTCTTTTTTTTTTCATAAAAAAAACGTTTATTTTAATGAAACAACTTTGAAGAACCGATTTTAAGAAATTTATAAATAAAATTTCAAAATTACAACATTTTCAAATAATCTAAAAAAAAAAAAATCTCCTTCTTTGAATCCAACATTAACGCTTAACTTAATTCAAATTGAAATTTTTCTTATTGTATATCTTAAATGTTCATTCAGTCACAGCTTGGCGAATTTATATTGAGCGTTATTCTGTGAGATAAATAGGCCTCAATGGGATTTATTAAGGATCTAAATCTAAGTCTTCATATGCTGTTTCCACCCGTGGACCATCCATTTTATCACTTTGCATGTTTATTTTCAATTTGGCAAAACACAATGCTGTCATTAAGTGCAATGTTACAATAATCACTGAAAAAAAAAATTCCAGTTAAATTGATCGTATTAGATTGATTGAAATGAAAGAAAATTTGGTTTTTAAAATAAATCTAAAAAAATTTAAATAATCGTTTAATTAATAATTAGAGAATTAAATGCAAAGAAATTTTTTTTAATAAATTAAAAAAATAAATTCGTTGAAAAAAAATATTGTTTTTTTTTTTTTTTTTTCAATTTTATTTTAAATTTTTCCCAGAAAAAGTATATTTTTTTTTATTCAAAACACCACACCAACTATTTCAGTAGAAAAATGCGATTTTTCTCACTTTTATCAATGAATGATAATTGAAAAAAAAAGAAAGTTTAACAAAGCATGTAATTCCAAATACTCACTTGGTTTAATTTATGTTTTGAAAATATAGTGAAAAAGCAATTTTTAGCTTTTGTTTGTGAACAATAAATGACAAAAAAATAATTTTCTGTTTTCATTCAAATTAATGAGTTTTTTTTTTTTCGTCAGAAAGTTACTAGACTGACTGTGTATGATTTGTATGAAATTCTGAAATTTTGTCAATTATATTATTTTAAATCGATTTCAAAATCATTGAAATTATCATTGAAGTAATTTTGAATAAATTTGTGTGAAAATGTAGAAAACTTTAAAAAACTTTCTGAGTCTTGAAACTTATGTAAAATCTTTCAGAATCATTGCCATAAACTAAAAATGACACATGAAAATGATCGATTAAAAGAAAATAATATGCGAAGGATGGTTTTCAATCGATGTGCATTTATTTAGGCACCATTGAAAAGTTATATTGAATCGTCTTTGAAACATGGAAAGGTGATTTCTGATTAAATATGGAATGCAGTTGTTGTTTGAGGAAAAATTCAATTATTAAAGCGAAAAAAGAATGTAATCATTGTAATCATATTTATTACCTGTTGTTAAACATATAAGGCTATCAAGTTGAACACCGTTTAAAACGTCTAATACCATCCAGAACAGCCATAAACACATTGAAACCATCCACCAAACAAGCGAGGTAAGCATAAGTCTAATTTCTTCCTAAAAATTGGAATGCAAAAACAATTAGCGCATTAAAGAAGATATTTTCAGTCATCTTTTCATGCATGCAAAATCGTGGTAAATGCAGCTTGGTTACGAAATTTTTCTTTCTCTCAATTCTTTTTAATATTTCGTTCTGAATCTGAATTTCTAACATCGACGAAAATCCATATTAGTGAGTTAAATTCGCTTAGCTTCATAAAATATGCATAATGTTTACAATTTTTGTTTTTGTTGTTAATTACGAATCGCAATTTGCCATGGCAATGCATGTATGTAAAGTTGACATTGTAAACGCGATAGTGTCGTTTCGAGTTGCGATGAAATAGCGAAATTGTTTTTTGATTAAAGTCCAATTTGAGTGAGAAAAATTAAGTAATAAACACAAGCTCATGATAAAATTCTAGATTAATGAAGAGAGAGAGAGAGAGAGAGAGAGAGAGAGAAAGAGAGAGAGAGAAAGAGAGAGAGAGAGAGAAAACAGCGCCACAAAATGTGATGCACAACAAAACATAAACACAATCTGTGATAAACAGATTCATTGTTTGAAAAAGATCATTCGTTTATAAACGGAATGATAAAACAAACGCTTTACTTACGCTGGAAACGTTAGCTTGTGATAAATCCATCAGATGCATTTGATGCTGCGTCGCATTGAATTTTTGACATTCATTTTGAAAAAATATGAATTTTAATAAATTTTGTGTTAAAAGAATTCCGGCCACATTGTAAATAAATGCAAAAAATTCAATGCAACCAATGCAGCCTGAAATCCATCGGATAAATCCATCTGATGGATTTAATTCAAGCTGACGTTTCCAGCGTAAATAAAGCCTTGGATAAATGTATTGCTGTGTTTGCGAAGAAGATTTCAACAGAAATTGAATCATTTACATACCAACTGAATTCCCCGAAGCCAGATAATGCTTGCAATGCAATTTATGGCTGAAATGAGCATTTCAAAAAGAAATTCATTAAAAATGTTCATTTATCACAATTTCGAAAAAAAAAACAAAAAAAATGAAAAAGCAAACTTACTGCAAATCAACAAAATTACAGCAGCGATGTGATAATCGCTGAGGAAAATATTGGTTACACCATAAAAGAATCCAAAACAAATGCCCAGGCATATTTCCAAACATCCGGCAATAATTCCAACCAATTTCCAATCGCAACAACAATTCGTTTCGTCATTCTCCACCATTTTGACAATCTATTTTCTTCTGCCTTTGGTTGTGTCAATTGTTTCGCGTTTTTGGCGTTATTCTCGATTTGGTAATCTTTTAGGCGCCGCATTGACTTCGAAATAACTACGAATGCCTATACTTGTCTAATGCTTAGACCATAGTAAAAATCGATATCATCAATTCAGACAGATTTGGGTTTCGATTTTCACACGATTTTTTTCTTTGTTTTTGCACAGAATTTCTCAATGAAATTGTCTCTTTATAAAAATTTATTGTTTTTTTTTTCTCCTATTGTTTTGAAACTAAAAAAACTTGAATACGACTTCACTTAATTTGTGCACTTTGAAATGATGAAAAATTTCTTTGCCAAACTAGTCATGACTAGCATACATGCTTTCACATTCAAAGCCAACACGACAATGCGTATCGTCAATGGACGCATCTTTTTAGACTTTGAATTCATCGAATACATATGTATCGCGTACGAAGCGCTTTTAAATTTTTTTTTTCACGTTTGTATGCGGCTTGCGAATACGACGTGTTCATTAATGAAGTTGATTGAATATGTGTGAGTTTTAAATTGTTTATGTTGTGAATACGAACCGCAAGTAACGAATGGGATTGCAAAGAACGAGGCAAAAATGCTGGTTACGAGTTTGTGAGCCGCTTGGTTACAATGAAAAAAAACTTGTGATTCGCAATTTGTGATTGGGATTGCGATGCGCAATTTAATGATGGGCTTGTATCTTGTACTATTGTAGAAACAGTGTTCGGTCTCGCTTCAGGCATGCTTTTAACAATTTACGCTTACCGGCTTTCGAATGTTTACATCGCACACAACAAAGTATGGTGGCTTCGTTGACAATATGCCGTTTACAATTATTTACTAACATAAAGAAACGCTTCGATGTTTATTACACACAACGCATTCCATATTTATATGGAATTCACAGCTGACGCTTTAACGCTCACAATGATTCTTTTGCGGTTCATATTGTTTCTATTGTGTTTATACCTTTGAAATGAAAGAACAAAATTGCGCTCATATGTGTGAAACTCACACACACTTGAAGAGAATTTATTCTTACAGATACTTTACTCATATTCATTGGCGTGATCGTTCACATTCTCGCTCTCTCTCTCTCTCTCTCTTTCGCTCTCTCTCTCTTTTTCATACTAAATGAGTATTACTAATTTCAATTCTTGTTCTTACATTTCTTCACTCATTCACGAGACACACAAATTCTAGTCTAAAGTCGATTCACATTCTTACATTCAAACTTAAATACTAGCTTATAATGTTGTTCGAAACCAATAGCGGAAGTAAATAGTTTTCAATATAGAAACACACAAAAATAGTCATTCAGTGTACGTGTATATTATACAATTATACAAGTATTTTGCATGCGTACAGCCTTCAATTAAAAAACATTTGCGGCAATTGTATATTTCAACGTAACTGATGCCGAACAATTTTTCAGTTTGTCGATCTTGCTGCCAAACATATTTTCAATGACAAACGCTGTTTGATGTTTAACCTAAATTCTATGCTCGAAAACTATTTCACAAATTTTGATTCAAATAAATATTGATTGTTTTTAACTAGAATTTGTTTTTGTTTTCTTTTTTTTTATTGAAAATCCATTATGAAATCAATTGTTTCAATTGACAACATAGTTTTGTAATCAAATCATTGACCAGAAACAATGAATTTGAAGCATTTTGTATCAAATGAAATGAATAGTTTGGAATAATTTCATTGGAAAATATTTATTGACAGATTTTACTGCTAAACGATGATTCTTTTATCGATTGGTTCAAATAATTTGTTTCCCTTTTTTTTCGCTTCTACAATACCGTTTCTTTCCATTGAATTGTAGATTTTTCAAAATTAATTTTCATAAAAATCAACTAATATTTCAGTTTCTTTGGATTTCACTTTTGAATATTCATAGTTTTTCGCTTATAATAATTTTTCGCAAACACTTTTACCCTTGAAAAATCTAAAAATATCAGAAATAACGAATAAAATCCGGATACCGAACCCGGGATAGATTTGAGGTAGATTCTTTAAAATCGTTCTGTTTATCAAAAACATTCTTTGTTTTTCGTCGCGTTTTTTTTCTTTTTTTTTTTTTTTTGTATTTCAAAATGGGATTCTTTAAACATTTTTCCTTATCTAAATCCCATTTAAAATTAAGTATTAAATGCTAAACTCTTTGGTAAAATCACTGAAAATCTACAATTTTTGCGAAATATTAAATGAATTTGGATTTGTGGGTGCGGTCGTATAAACAATATCCCATCTTGGTATTTCTGACCTATTTCTTTTGATCGCTTTTTTGATATTTGTATAACACTTTACTGCCGTTAAGTACATGAAACAAAGGAATACTGAAACCAAATTAAAAACAAAAACACTTGTTAATATTGTAAAATTGTTGTCGATCGTCTATTGTTTAACTTTTAAATTGTAAATGACAACCTTGAAAACATTTAAATTTTACATTTCATACACTTGACACTTGGCAATATGCTTCAAAATTTGAAGTCCAAATATAGTGAAATATCAGGTGCAAAATAAAAGAACATTTTTTTTTTTTCTGTTCAAAATGTTTCCTTACCGGTTCCAAAACTGAAAAATAAATCCATGGATAGCCATTGTTCTGGATCATCAGAGTATTTATGCTCAGAGGTTGATCGATCACTGAATCGTCGTGACAAGTAGATTACAATTAAACCAATCCAAATTGATAGCAACAGCGCCCACCATCCTAACAACACTGGCATCATCATTGGTTTATTCTATGGCCAAAAGAACGAAATGAAAGTGAAAAATGTGATAAGAATTATGACATAAGCAATTTCTAGAAATTTCACTGAAAAATCAATTCTCATTGTTTTTTTTTTCTCATTCAGAACTAAAACGAAATTTTTTTTTTTTGTCTACTTACGAAATTAACTCCGCATATCCACACGATGCACGCTGTTAAATTTCCAATCAAAACAATGTAAAACACATATCGTCCCAGTGGCAAATCTAAATTGGGGAAAGAAAAATTATATTTGACGAAACAAATAAAAATTGAAGTAGAATTTCGAATGCGAAGACGAAAATTATTTGAAAAAAATTCGAGAAAGAAAAAATTGAGAAAAATTCAAAGGAAAAAACAAGAAAATTCTCTAGAATTTCGATGAAATAAAATAATTCAAGTGATTTTAAATCAAAAATTAATGTTCAACAAACCCAATGGATCGCCGAGTAGCACGAGATCTGGTTTAATGCACAATAATAGAATTGGCACAATTCCTGTACACCCAACCATATTCGCAACTATTTTCCAATTAATTCTCTGATTACAGTCCATTTTTTTTTTTTTTAATTTTTTAATGTATTTCACTGATTTTCATGCAATATTATACCGACAAATTCAATCATACGCATTGGAATCAAGCCAAAACCAAGCACTATATTTACGCTTGTTGTGTGCTTTTTTTTCATTGATGTACGTTCATTTATAATTGTTTTTTCTTGTGTTTCGAAGACAATTCAATGTCAAAATATGAATTTTGATTCTGAAAAGATAAAATATATTTTGTTGAAAAAAGAAAAGTTCAAAACACTTGTAATAAAAAACATTTTTAACAAAAATCCGTCACATAATTTTCCAATGCATTCTTGAATGAATGAAAATATCCCATTTTGAATAAAATTTCATTATATTCTGAACAAAAACACAATCGTTTCAAACAAAATTCCATTTCTATTGGGCAATTTATTTAATTTGAAATGAATTTCTATTAAATTTCGAATAATTTGAGTTGAAATAAATTTAAAAAAAAAAAAAAATGTTTTAATTCTACAATTTATCAAAATCAATGGGAATAAAATGAGATAATTTCAATGGTTTGTTGACAAAGTCATAAATTTTACCGAAAAAAAAAAAAACAAAAAAAGAAGCGATCTTACGCACTAAACAAGAGAGATCTTGACTATGAATAAAAATGATGAACGGCAAAACCACAACTGCTGATTAAAATGCTATTGCGGCCGCAAAATCGTTGATTTTTTGACTTGCGAGTACAAATTTCGCAAAGAAACAAGAACAATATCAAATGACACATAGACAAAGACAAAGATCCAAATAACCAACGATCGAAAAAGAAAACAAAATACACAAGTCGGTTCAATTTTAAAGACGGAAAAAATTGCCCGTTTGTATTTGAATCACACAAACGCTTTTCTGCTCAATTGTATTGGGAAATTATAATCAGTAGCCGAATTCAACATCTTTTTCTTATGTAATAACGAAAAAAGAGCGAAAATAATTTCAATAAAAATCGAAGAATACAATTTCAATCATCATTCTAAACAGAACTTGTTCACCACAAGCGACAGACTTTTCTAAGAATTGTCGAAACCGACGCAATTCCGCAACCGCACGCGTTTGGCAAAGATGCATGTATTTAAACCATGCTCAACGCATGTCGTTTTTGCGGATTGTGGAAAACAAATGTTTTATATCAAGCTCTTTGGTTTCGCATGAACCACGGCAATCGAATTGAATGTTTACATTCGACGCAATACTGAAACGTGCTTGGATTCGGTTTATCTCAATTTACTCTAGCGATATATGGGCAGTAGTATACATAGACATATTGTACGTATTATATGCGAGAGATTGCGTATATGACATCAGCCGTTAGTAACAACATTTGGCGCCACAATGTCGACATATACTTTTTCTAGCGTTTTTTTTTTTTTTTGGCGGAATACACAAGTAAATTGGTCTATGTTTTGTGCAAATAATACGATTTGTTTATTTTCCTCTATGAAATATGCCTTTCACACTAATACAGACATGCCGTCGCTGTCACGGATTATCATACACGGATATTTTATAAACAAACTAGTTCGAACACGTGCTACAGTGACGCTGTTAATAATACACCTTCTTGACGATTAATACAGTACAGTAGCGCATTGTGAGAGGAACAATTCAATATTTGACAAAACTAATGGTTTTTTTCAGGTTTTTATTTCTATTTTTTTTATTCTTGATTCATAATTCACAATTTTTCTAATTGAAAATGAATGATCTTTATTAAAATAACCTTTTTTACTACAGATTTTTATATTTTTACTTCAAATGATTCATTGACTTGAGATAATTTTAATTTAATTTTGAAAAAGGAATTAAGAATTGTTGATTTTTAGAATTTGAAGAAATCAAAAAAAAGAGAGAAAATAATGCCGACTTCTTTGATTAAAAAAAAAAAATCATCAATTTGTTGTTTCTCCTCTTAAAATGCATGGAATTATTCGGATGGTACGGATGGTATATCATAAAGTCCACAAGCTTGATTGGCAGGTACTGCAACATCTATCAAAGAGAGAGAAAGAGAGAGAGAGAGAGAGAGAGAGAGAGAGAGAGAGAGAGAGAGAAAGAGAGAGAAAAGGAAAATATGAACTGAGAAATAAGTAAGTAGAATTCAGAATGGCTTAATCATTTTTCTTCATCAATTCGGCAAATATTTTCATTGAGAACTTATGAAGTTGTAGAATTATGAATTTAAGACGAAAATTTATTCAATATGAATAAATCAACAAAAATTGAAAGAGTTGTGGTCAAAATAAAAGTTAGTTTAGATCGTTTATAAAGTTTGTGTCCATTCACTTCAAGTGAATTACTTGTTTGAATGAATAAAATGAGCTTTACAGCGTCTACTGTATGAACGACTACATTCTTCTACAATAAATAGCAACTGTGTAAGTTATACGAGCCTCTTTACGGTAGACATTTTACTGACTAAAAATCGATATTTTTGTCCAACGCATTTATGCTTTATCGACAGATGTCCAAAAGTATATATGCTTGATTTTCCATTATGATCAATTTAATTTGAGGGAAAATCGTATCAATGTGTTTGCAATTGAACTCACCAATCATTAATGGTTTTGGTAGATTTAAATTTTCCATTATTTCGACAAAAGTGTCGATGTCTTTGGTCAATCGTGGATTGTATCGTTTTTCCTCGGCCACCGAGCTCTCCAATCGACCTCTAATAGAGTTAAAATATTATACAGCGACAAAATAAATTTGAATTTAGTGTCTCTGAAAGTTTTCTACAAATAAAATAACAAATATTTGATTGATTGATGAGTTCACTCACTTGTAGTCGTGTGCTGGATAAATGCGAAAATGTTCAGGCAATGTGAATATTTTCTCGTGTACCGATTGATAGAGTGTACGTGCATCGCCTTCTTGAAAATCGGTTCGACCACAGCCCCGGATTAAAAGTGTGTCACCAGTAAATGCGATGCCCTGCATTTGTAAGATAAATCACAATTACCGAGCACTATTTATGTCATTGCAATTACATATAACTGAATAAATAAGCACCTGTTCGTGTTCAACAAATGTCATGCATCCATTGGTGTGACCAGGTGTCGAAATAGCTTCGATTTCATGACGGCCAAATAAGATGCATTCACCATCTTCAAGATATTTGTCAGCATTGGCTCCACTTGCTTCGGAAATAACACTTTGCACATCGGGTAGCAACTGTTTTAAATATCCGCTACCGGTAATGTGATCGGCATGCATATGCGTGTTCACTTTGTCACAAAGAATGTTTGAATCAATTATTCATAGGATTTTAAGTGAAAAAATAATGAAGAAGGAACCACTTAAATAATTCTATTTACTCGCATATTTCAGTTGAAATCCAAGCTCTGTCACCAATGTTGCATCACGTTTTGCCTGTCCCAATACAGGATCTATTATAATCGCCTCCATTGTTGTCAAATCACCCAATAAATAAGTGTATGTACTGCTTACAGAATCGTATAACTGGTTAAAGAGAAAATAAATTAATGAAAAAGGGGGAGCGAGAGAGGAAGTGAGGGAAGGGATGAAGGAAGAAAGGGAGAGAAAGTTAGCCTTACCTGGCGAAGAAAGAAATCCCTGGAAAATGGTGTAGGTAATGGAATACATGGAATTTCTGCCATGTTACAATTCGGAAATTCTTTTTGTTGATCCACTTTTGATGAATAACTTCATAAAATTACACACCAAAAGACTAAAAGAAGGTTTTATTTTCCTTTATTCAAGCTAATGTTGAAACAATAGTTTAGTTAGAATCGTTCAATAGTATTTCCGAATATGCTATTCCGACACATGCTGAGTATGAACTGAATTGTGAATCCGAAATTTGAATATTCAAAAGCGTTCGACGAAAAAATCAAGTGGAAAAAAGACCAATTTTCGAATTATTACTTTGTAATACTGATATCGTTTTATGATATGAATTAATGACGTTGATTTAACGCAAGCGTATGCTAATGTATACAATTTTGGTCACTATGGTGCAGTTGTCTTTGGGGAATTAAAAGTTTATAAATAAAACATGGAAAATTGTCATACTTTTACGGAAATACAATTTTTATTACATTTCATTTACATTATCTATTTCAATTTTTATTCAAATGGACATGTGAATTTATCATTTGAATTAACTTGGAATTGAATTAACTTAATTGGAATTTTTTTTATAAAAATATTCGGAACTCCCAAATAGGAACAGAATTTTCATTTGAGTTTTCAAAGGCGAATCAAAGAGGAATACGATTTTTTTTTTAAAGAAATATCTATGTTCTATTATGTAGACTAAAATCGTTCATATTCGATTATTGATTGCGCAATGAGATAAAACAACATAAAAAATCTTAAAATAAAACTTTAAGAGGATGGGGTGTAGACTTTTGATTTGAAAAAGTGATTGGCCAATACTAGGGTAGGCCAATGGTAAATAACCACTCAATTTTATTCGACCGCTCTTGTTGAGCATGGTCTTGGCTCTTCCGGGGTTGGTGCTAGTGCCGATGCACATGGTGATACAGACACAGATGCTGATTTAATGTTCGGTAATTTCGTGGTTTTAATTAAGGCTTTTTCAATCTTAATGAAACACAAAAATCCAAAAATGAATTGAATATAGTAGTTTACTGAAAATTGAAATGAAAAATTTATTATTTTATTCATTTATATTAACTGTGATGCCAGAAGAAGGAATGTAATAAAATCTTACTCAATGAAATGCCTTTAATTTCAATATCAAATATCTCTGGTATGAAAAACAAAAATGATAGCAAAATCATATAGATGAATCGTAAAATTACAAATGGTACCATGTATAATGGTCGGCCCTGTGTGAACAAGAACATGTAAAATTATTGTTGAATTTTTGCAAAAATGAATTTCGTTGGGTTCAGAGATGGCAACGAACAAGAAAGATGAAGTTGGGTTTTGATCTTTCTTACAAATTCCACAGTGAATTTGTGATCAAATGAAATGGAATTTGTAATTTATTTAGGTTGCTTTTTTAAAATCAATTTCCAAACAATCGTTTAACATTTCAAAATGAAATCTTAAAATAATCATTGTGAATGAACTTACATTTTTGGAACCATATAACCAAAGACCAAGTACACTGCATTCTATGGCTGAATAAATGAATTGACAACAATAAAAAATTATCCAAAAACTCATTAAACTGAGTGAAAAATATAGATTTTGGGAGAATACTCACTTATTTCTAGAACACAAGAAAGACAAGTTTGCCAATTTAACTCCAACGTAGGAACAATTGATGTAAAAATCACTGCTTCATAGCCAATTATACAAAAAATGAAAATTTGAGCAAATTTACTCCATTTTTTCAATTTAATATTAATTTGCATTTTTATATTATTTAGAAAGTTATTGAAATAAATCAATGCTTTATTGGTTTTATTTTGATTATTTTTCGAAGAATGAAGAATGCGTGATTGTGATTTACAAAAACCTCATCTTCATCACACTGCCAAAGGTACACTGATGGACTTCAAATTTTGAAATCATTAAATTTCTAAAATAGGACAATTTTCACATGTGTGCGTGACCTGTACTCGAGCTGACCTCATGAAACAATGTGTGCTTACCACAGAAAGGATATTAAACTTCAGAATATCAACTGTATTGTCATAAATACTGTAAGTAAATGTTGAATGAATTCATGAATTATTTGTTTAAACCGACATTTTCTTTTATCAATAATTTCATTTCTCATTCCATTAATTTCATTGACAATTGGTTTTCAATTTGAATCAATGTAAATTAAATAGAAATAATGTTAAAATACATTCATTGCTGTGATTTTATTCAATGCTTTGTAAGTTTGTTCTTCACCAAATTTATAAATTCGTTATGTATTTTCAAATTAAATGGTTATGGCTTATTAAGGCATCAAATTAATCTAATTTCAGATGTGCACACGACTCGTGTAGCACGAGGGAGGTGGTTTTGTTTGTAAACTTCCACTGAGAACATTGCTGTAATCCCCCCAGGGTGTTTGAAGTAAAAAAAAATGAAGAACCTATTTCGCTCTTAAATTTTTCGATGCCCCGACCTCACCATTATACACCTCCCTCTTGAATTCTCAAGCGTTAACACTTCTGGTCTAATTTGGTACATAAAATGTTGACAAATTTGTCAAAAAATATCGATTAATTTGTCTTAATTTAAACTTTAAAAAAAATAATCAAAAATATAAACCAAAATGGATTAATATCAAACTGTCTATGTATTCCGAAATGAGTGATATAAAATAAAAACAATTTATTTCATCGAAATTCAACTTAATTTTTATTAAATATTTTAAAATTAAATTGTTTAACAAATTTCGTGCAAATGAATTGTTTTTTTTTTTTGCGTATGCAACTATGCATCCGTGTTCTTTGCAATAAATATTTAAAAGGCCCGTGTAAGATTTTTGAACCAAGAAATGTTTACTTTGCTACAATTTTGGTAAAATATTCTTTAACAAATAAGTTCGTAATTTTAAGTGTTTATTGTGTGGAAACGTGATTAAATTTGACATTTAAATTGTGAATTCTGTTGAGTGAGAGTATTCACACATTCCATTCCTTCGGTGATGATGCAGATGCTGATGGTGGTGCCGATGTATATATAGCACCCAATGAAGGGGCATTTTTATCGAAGGCATTTTTAAATAAAAAGAAAATAATAATAGCGCCACAAGAGGATAATGAATCGACAACTGAAATTGAAGAAAAAAAAAAATTGGATTATTTTATTCTATCTTAAAATAAATTAGAACACAAAACTTACTAATTACAATGAATTTAGACTTGATATAGTTCAAATAATATTTTGGAACTATGTTTTCTGTACTTAGGATAATGATTATGGAAATAATTTGAAGTGCACTTAAACATGCCAATGGCATCATGTATGATGGTCGATACTGTTGGAACAAGAAGAAATTGATTTAAAAATTCGTTTTTTATTTCTCTTATAAGAAAGTTTCATGACATGTGTATTGTGTAAAGAGATATTTGCAACTAATTTACAGTTTTAAATTAAAATCTGTAAAATGTATTAAAACTTACTTTTCTAGCACCATGTATCCATAAAATCAATGCAATAAATCCAATAACTGAAATTAAAAATTAACAATTGCGAATAATTAATGATCTATTGTGTGTTTTTTTTCCAGAATTTTCATTCAATCGCATAGGTTCTGACACAGAGTTCTTTTGATCACCCTCTGACGCTCTTAAACCCCCTGAAGAACTATTCGAAATTGATTGGATTTTTTGACAATTTTACACTAAATAGAATGGACTTCAGGCGCTCACTTTGGATTTTTGGTCGGGATCTCGACGGTGTCAGAACATTCAATCGTATGAAAAACGAAAAAAAATGACAATTGCACAGCAACTTATAGAATGTCGAAATTGCTTAAGCCGCTTTTTTACCAAACTTTGCGAGATTTATAATATGATACATTCGGATATATTCATAAATTGAATTCGGAATATACGTATAACTGTGTGAGTGTAACGAAACCAGTGAACAGCGAATAGTATTAGCGCATACGTATGAAGGCACAGCTTGAGCTATCGTCGTAAACATACTCGCCGCTGTCCATTGGTTTCATTTCTGTGCGACACACTCACACAATTATACGTATATTCTGAATTGAGTTCATGAATATATCCAAAGCCGTATGTATCATATTATATAAATCACGCAAGGTATTCCTTTTCCAAACGCCTCAATTTATGATCACAACATATTTTGCACCCAATTTTTTTTTTTTAGAAAGTCAATATTTTTTTCTGAGATACTCACTCGTTCCGAGAATTAATTCACAATATATTCGATCATGATGTTCATCTACGTTCAATTCTTCAGGTGAAAAGGTCCAAAAAGACGAACAAATAAAATATCCAAAACTAAACCATCCAAAATACAGGGCAACATCACTCCATTTCTTTAATTTTGTATTTTCCATTTTGTTAGATTGTGGAAATCGATTTATCATGTGTCGAAATACTACGCACTTATTTCGATTTTTAATTAGACAAAGAATGGTGCGTTGAAGGGATATAAATAGGCAAAAAGAGAGAAACAAAGAGAATTGCGAAAAAAAAAAATGTATTCCTTTTGATATTTTCTTTGAAGGATAACACAATGTAAATAAATGGATATTCGAACGAAAACATTCATAATATAAACAAACCAAAATATAAAATCCACTTTCGCAGAACCAAAATCAGTTGAGACGTTCAGCTTTTCGAGCACTTGTTATTCGTTACACTGTTAAAGTTATACTGAAAGAATTTACTGCGACGTTTGGATCTAATTCTAGTCAATACATGCGTATCGTATATTGTGATTGCCGAAATAGATAGATTAGATGTGTGCGTGAATGACTCATAGCACTAGTCGACAGCATTTAATGTACAGATATTCCATTGTTACAACGTGATAGGGCGAACCACATATAACCAAAAACCACTTTTGGTTGTAATCCTCTTATCGGCACGATTTTGAACATATTTTTCAAACATTCATTTTTTTTTTTGAATTTGAACAATCAACGCTGTCATATGGACGCATGTAAAAAAAAATGTGCATGCTTGATGTAATTCAAAATAGAAACTCATACTACTGACGACGACATTCTACGTATATAGCTGATATTTTGTTTTCTAAAACAGTTCGATATCTAAGTGTGTAGTACATTGTGTACACTGTACAGTCCATTAGCGGATTGAATAGAAATATCCGCAATGCATGTGCGTGTGTGTTTGTGAATTTGAATGTGAATGAGAACATGGTGAGCATAGTTTATGTATTTTTTTTATGTTCTTTTGTTTTGTTTAGTTTATATTTATTCATTCACCAAAATATATTTGTACAACAAACGCGAGAGTCGTTTCAATGCGAATTTATTTCGGATTTTTCTTACGTCATCACAAATTACACAAATGTTTGGTACCCCTCCACTACAAACACTACTAAAGTATTACATTCTAAAGACGTTTCAATTGACATGGCTGTTACCGCTTGAAAACAGAAAAAATTGTAAATTTTCAAAAATGATTTTCAGAATTTTTGTTTTTTTGAAAAATATTATTTATTCAAATTTGCTTTGAGATTTTGATTATTTTTAACATGCAAACGAGCAAAAATCACAATAAACACTACAGAAAAATATGTTTAAAAACAATCGAATAATTTCTGATTCACATGAGATATTCGGAATCAATCGATTAAGGAATAAAGGGGAAGTGGTTGCAATCAATACTTGAATCCACACTGATGTGACAAACAGGAACAGTAGAAGGGCCAGGAACTGGAGCTGGATCTGAAGTTGAAGTTGGAACTTGAACATCTTCGATATTTGATCGTCGAATTCTCCAATATAAGTGAAGAGTCAAGAAATAAACGATTTCAATGATGCTCAATATGGAAATGCCCAAAAAAACACCAAGCAAACTACCACAAATTGCCAAAAAATCCACCAAAGTGTACTTCTCATCTCTTTTGTTTACATTTAAAAATGGTTTTTTTATAAAAAACTGAACATATGTTCCCTTTTTGCTAAAAGAAATGACGAAACGAAATTAGAAAATCGACAATATAATCGACATGATTATTTACCCTTCAAGTTTCTTGACGAAACCCGTTAGCCGATCGAGTTTTGCTTGATACTTGATAAACGTACATGCTTGCAAGCAATTGCAATCATCACGAAACATTCGCCCAATATTATCAATGTAAAACATTTTTTTTACTTTTTTCATACATTCAATCTTTGCTGCTCCACAAATTTTTGTTTTTTTATCTCCTACAAAATAGAATGAATCAAATCAATTTTAAATCAAATCACACAATAACTCAAAAAGCATACTTGGCATAGAGAATTTTACGCATCCACAATGTTTTTTAGTGAAATCCGCCAAACATTCCACTTGGCAATTGGATTCTGTATAAATTCTAAAGAATCGCAATTGACGTTCCGATTGGAAAAAACATCCGCGTTGTTTTGGTTTGAAATGTCGTAATTTATTCGAAGTCTTCATCAATTCGAATGAAATATGAATTACACTCAATTGGTTAGGTGGGAGTCGCAAATAGTTTTGTGACATTTTCATTGTTTCACCAGGCATCGTTAAAATCAATTTGAATCCTTGATCAATTCCATTACATCGATAGTCTATTTCTCGATCAGACGAAAAGAGTATAATCGTGAATTGACTTTCCTGTCCAGAAAAGATTAGTGGAAATGGATAATTCTCTTGAGCAAATGGATTTTCATATCCATTTTCAAAATTCCAGCCAGACATATTTGGATTATTTTTGACAATCATCATACCAGGTGCCATTCTGAAAATTGTACAATTTAGTGTTTAAAACATGAATAAAAGTGAGATAGTGAATAATTATGTGATTGTCTTACTCATTTGTATATGTTTCGTGTGAATTTAAAGCATTTAAAGTGAAACAAAGACCATCTTCAGTTAAAATGGGCATAAATAAACCGGAACAATTATTTGCACGATTTTTCGAAAAACACGAAAAAACCAATTCAATCTTGCTAGGAGCAATGTTTTTAATTGTGTCATAAATTGTATCGTCTGTGAAATTATCTGTGAATTTAAACCATTTCGATGAACGTGGACAGACATGAGCCATTGCCTCCATTTGTTGTAAACTATTTGAATTGAAATTACGTAAATTTTTTAAATGAAAAAACAAAAAAAAAAAATGTTCAAATTTGCTTACGTTTTATTAGATAATTTAGATGGATTATTGAGTGCTGATGTCAAATTCCAAAATTCTCTTTTGAATTTCGACTCCGGACAAATTGTATATGTAGGAAAAGCACTTATCTCATCAACGCCTGATGTAGTTTTCGATATGATTACAGGATCATCTTGCCACTTAATCCAATTTTGATGAATTATAAAACCGCAAAACCCCAAAGACACTCCAATTCCGATTAACCAAAAGATTTGTTCACTTCCGTGAATATTTGTTTTGGTTAAATATTTAAAGCCATGAATGTTACTATTGTCACAGTATTCGCTGAGGTATTTTCGAATCGGTTTTACGAATTTAAGCAATAATTTCATCTGCAAATCGAATAGAATATTTTCCTAATGAAATAGACATTTTGGTTCTTTGTCAAAATTAGAAAATAATGAAAATTTATAACAAACCGCCCAATGTTGATCATTTTGATTTTGGTCGATTGTATCTTCATTCGCTGAATTTTCTGTAACTTGTATTTTCGGTCGTCGAACGGCCCAGAATAAACGAAGTGTTGCAAAATAAATGATTTCAATGAAACTCAACAGCGAAACGCCTAGACATAATCCAAGCAAACCGCCACAAATTGCCAAAAAATCAGTGTATGTATATGTTTCCACTCGTTTCTCTACTTTGATTTTTGGATTTTGATGATGAAAAAACACCCTGGATTGGCTGATACATATAAAACAGAGTTTAAAATTTAATTCTTGTTAAAATTACATTTAAAATTCAACGATTTGTAAATAAAATTTGAAATTAAAGGAAATTCACCTCGTATCATCATCATTTGTGTGATTTTTGATATTTTTCCGATTGGAACTGACTCTGTGAATTGTAAATTCATACTTAATGTATTTACACGCTGGTAGGCAATTGCATCCAATTAAAGACGATGAAATGTCATTCAAATAAAATTGACGTTCAGCAGATAAATAGCATTGAATGCGTGCTGCGCCACAAATTTTCGTATTCTTGTCTCCTGTGAAATCAAATTTTATGAAATTATTTTCAATCAAAATTCAATATTATTTTAATTCGTACTTGGCAATGAAAATTTCACACAACCACAAGTGTGTTTTGTGAAATTTGCTAAGCATTCTATTTCACAATTATAATTTGTATAAATCTTGAACAATCGCAATTGACGCTCGGAATTGAAAAAGCATCTACGTTGATATGATTGATATTCGCTGAGCCCACGTGAAATATCAAATAATTTCGGTTCAATATTAATTTGGATATCTTCTGAATTTTCAATGTATTGAAAATTATTTCTCTCAACAAATTCACCAGGTGTGGCCACATTTATCCTAAAAGCATTAACATTTATTCCGCACATAATATATGACTTAGTATTGAGTGAAAGTATCAGATTAGGTGCATTTCTTTGATCTGAATTAATCATTCGAATTGGACATTCTCTTCCAGTGTGTCCATCTTTATATCCATTCTCTATGCTCCAGCCTGTTGCATTTGGAATGTTCTTTGCGATCATCATGGTCGAAGTCATTCTAAAAATAATTTTTTTCATATATTTTGTTTGCATGAATAATAATAAACATTTCAATATTTTCAATCACTTGAATACTATTGCATGCAATAAACAATCATTCGACTTACTCATTTGTGTACACGTCATGTGAATTCAATGCATTGAAAGCAAAAGCTTGTCCAAAGTCTATTAAAAGCGGTGACACTTTTTCAGCGCAATTAATTTCCCTTTGATGCCATCGACATGACGTAATTGTTTCATTGAGATTTGGAGAAATATCATTCAGTACGTTGTAAATTGATTCATTTGTAAAATTTTCACTAAACTCTGTACTTTGACTTAAATATGTGCAAATATGAACCAACGCATCTGATTGTGATTTTCTACATAAATACATCATTGCAATGTTAGCACAAATTAAATGTTCGCATATGCAAAACATTAATTCGAAAAAAAAAAAACAAAAATGTTTCAATGCATTTCTTACTCAGATTCGGATAAATTTCCAGAAATGTGATAGTTGTGTAAATGTTTTGAAAATATATCCGTTTGAAAATTTAAAGGTAGAATTACTATTGTCGGAAATGGAATTGTTGAAATGTTTACTTCATAGTAGTCCAAGTTCCATGGATTTTCATTCCAATAAATCCAAGAATCTCGAATCATTGAACCGCACAAACAAAGTGCTACCACAAAACCGATAATCCACCAAAATCTAATATCATTATGAATTTGAATTAAAATTCGAAATACGGAAAAAAAAACAGAAAAAAATTTTCTAGATATTTTCATCACCTTTCACTGCAGTGCAATACAGGCAATTTGAAATATCGTAGTCCGTGAATGTTGCTATTTACACAAAGTTCGTTGAAAAATTTCCTCATGAATTTATTGAAATGATTAATGAGATTTACCGACAAACGAATTAAATAACTCATCAATTTTGAAATCAATCGAATGAAAGAGACAATTAATTTGATCTGAAAATGTGAATCTATTACAAACATTTTCTTTTCACTTAAAATCTAGAAGAACACTTTCACATAATTCATGAAACAAATGTGGCTTACCAGAGCTTGAATTTGTCCCTGAAGTATAGTTTTTAATTGAGCACAATTAAGAAAATTTAGACTTTTCATTTTGAATAAAAAAAAAAAAATTATCCGAACTGTTAGGGAATGTTTTAGTTTCTGTTTTGTTTTATTCTCTTTGGAAACGATTTGAATCACAAATGGAATCGTTGCATTCAAACACACAATGGCTTTTTTCACAGAATAATGGTGACAATGCTGTTAATTTTTACAATGCTTTTAGTTCTATTTATGGAAAAAGTCATTTTTATTTGCTCGTTATTGGAAAACCTTTTAAAATTATGAAACAATGATAATGAGTTTGCTGGAAAAATTCATCGAAATATTTTAATTGTAGTCAAATCAAGATACGATGGTACTATTTCATTGAAATAATTTCAATACATTATTCGTGAATCATGAATCCAACCACAAATAAATTATTTTAAATCTTAAGCAAAGGAAATTTAAAGAAATAAAATTAAAACATTTTTTTTTCTTCAAAAAATCGATTTTATTTGATTGCGTTTGAATTTAAATTTTGGTTTAAATTCCATATAAATTGAAAAGCAAATTCAATTGAAATTTCTCAATATCATAAAAGCAGATAGTGTTTTATTAATAATCTAGAAATGAAAAACAGTTCGATTAAATTCAATCAACATTTTTTAATTTGTTCAATAATAATAGAAATAGATTTTGTTGTGACCTCTTTGAAAATTTCAAGCGAACATCGTATGCTACCAAATCCATTGAGATAAATTGGTTTTTGTGCCATAATCATCATGAAGTGTAAGTCTTGTTGGATACTCAATGGAAATGTATACCAATCAATTTCATAAGTAAGCCATTCCAAGTCATTGAATCGTTTAGTTAAGAATGATCCAAGATAACAATATAAATAGAGAGTTGAAACAACAATCGAAAACAGTACTAGACTATGAAATGTTTCCAATAAATTTCCAGCGTTAAGTGTCTACAATAAAAGATGAATTCGAGATTTTTTTTTGAAAAATCGAACAAAAAATAACTTATTTTAAATATGGAGATAAAAATTGAATCGAATTTGTTCGCAATAAAATTTCAACTTTCTTCATTTTATAAAAATATTCACCTTCGTTAAAGTTACCAAAATGCAACAGAAATTACACATTGAATAAAGAAATACCAAAGAGTGCAAAGAGCTTTTTACATTTGAAAATCGATTTGCAAATCTGAAATGAAGAAAACGAAAAAAAAAAAAAAATAAAAATTGTGAAAAACGCAATTTTAATGAAAAAACCGTATTTTCCCCCTAAATTTTATGTTTCATAAATGCTTAACTCCAATACTTCTGCATGATACAGAATGATGTCGATAATTTTCGATTTTAATTCATTATGATCACTTGATATGTGGCTTCTCTCAATGTACATCTCTTTAAGCCTGTCTTCGATATCCAAAATCATTGTTGAAATATACAAACAAAATCCAAAACTCGAGATAGCAATAAACATGAATAATGTTGCTGTGGAGTAAAGGGTTGGTATTTGTATGGAAATTAATGCAATGTAACCGTGCAATGTTTTCCAATTGAATGGATACCTTCAGGCGGAAAATACGATTTGAAGGAACGGAAGAAAAGAAGAAATAGAAAAAAAGCAAAAAAGATTAATCAAAATTAAAAAAAAAAAAAAAAAAAAATATCTTTGGCTTACGTTGCGTGATAAAGTTGTGAAAAAGTTTCATCAGATTCTCCCAGTCGAATGTATTTTGAAATGGACAATATAACACTTGGGATAAAATACAAAGGCACAATTATTCCAAACATTGTGATTTCAAATATTTTTGTCATTTTTTCAATTTTAGCAATGACTTTTTGATAAATAGCTCCTGTTGATTTTTTGCATCCTAGTTATAATTAAATGGAATTCAAAATAATTGTTTTATCACAATCAAGTGAATTGGATGCATTTTAATATTGATTGAAACATACTTTTTTCAATTATTGAATCAAGATCAATGAAAAGATTTGTATAAGGTTGCCGAAACCAGATAAATAATAAATATGACAAAAGCATATGAATTGTGCCAGTCATGTACTGAAATCCATCTAAATATTCAATAATTGTTCGAGCTGAGAATAAATAGCAAACTATTGCTGTGATAAAAATTATATAAACAAAAATGAGTGATCCATTTATTATTAAAGTTATTATTGATCCATATGGAATTGCATCGAATGATAGAACACCGATTAAACGCAAACTTTTTTGAAATAAACGAAACACCAACATGATTTTTGCACAAATTTTGTTCTTATTATCTTAATTCGATCAATCAATAGAACATTTCCACGTGAGAATTTTTATTTCTGAAAATGTGTGAAAGTGAAGAATGCGCGCTGTCACTATTTATTATCCTTTTCATATAAATAAAAAATGCAAAATATTTCAAATTTCAAAAATTGTCAATGGATGTCATCACTTCAAATATATCAACTCAACTGATGAATTCTTGAAATTAAAACTCCATTTTTGTGCGCAGAAAAAAAATTGCTTGTTTTTTTTATGTATCAGTACAATCAGCTCAATTTTTCTTCTAGTTCATGATTTTTTCATTAATTTTCACCTTTTTTTTGTTTGCTTGAAGTAACAGCTGTTGAAATGACACCAAAAATTAATTTCTCATGGAAAAAAAAAAATAAATTAAAAATTAAAATTCTTTTTCTCTACACAATTTATTATTCAAAATGTATTTGTTTTGTTCATTAAACATTAATTTTTCAATCGAATTTGTTACATTTATCCGCTAATCTTTTCAATATTGGCGCTATAGCTTCGAATTAATAGAATTTTAAATTATACTCTCATTTTATCATTTTTCAATGTCGTTTGAAATTTGGTGGACATTAGGCACCCAAATATTCAACCATCAGATGAATCCATTGTCAAGCTGATAATTCCATCAAAAATAAAGCTCTGATATTTATTAAAATAGACATTCATTGTGATTTATTTCGATATACAGAGTTTCATTGGGATTTTTTCTTTATTTTCTCGTATCTATCCCCTTCACAAAAATCGAATAACTGAATAAATGAAAAGTGAACTTACACTTGTGGTGTTTTTTTTTTTTGATGAGAAACAAATGGACGTAAATTATTTAAGTTTAAATCTGAATTGAAGTTAAAAAGCCTGATAAAAAGGGTGAAAAACAAATGCCTTTTCTATGTATTTTTGACTGATGTTTTTATGGTTTCTCGATAACACTAATATTGAATCATAAAGATTTTTTCCAAAAAAAAAATGAAAAAAGCTAAAATTGAATGAAAAGTTCAAAACGAATTAAATAATTCAACAATTAAATAAATGTCAAACTTAATGAAGTAAAACGATTTATTGTAAAAGTATGCAGAAAATGGTTTTCTCTGTTGATCACTTCGGCCATACAATTATCACCCAAAAGCCAAAACTGTAAGCTCAATAAAAAAAAAAAAATATTTCATATTAAATGAATTCAACTTTATTTCAATCATTTTTGATCAAAGGGCCTTGAATAATTAATCCAATCTGTGGGTTAACCCACAGACCTAATATCGCTTGAAAAACATACACAATATATCACAGATCAATCGTTCTCCATTTTGAATCTTAACAAAGAATCGTACATAGAGATTTCATTTTTTCCTCCTGAACCCAAAGCTTCTCGACGATTAAACATCTGAAATAATTGTTGAGTGCCCGTATACCATGTTCCATCTGGCTCGTATCGATCTATCTATCGATCTGATTGTTCGAATATAACAACACAGAATGATTAAAAAGTAGAAAACTGAAAACACTGAAAAGATTATAAACCAAAGAAATTGAGTGAGTTTATGAGTGTCATTCAGTCGTGTTTAAATGTAAACAAACATACTAAATACTGAGATATTTTCCACAAATTTACTACCCGCTACAGAGTTTTCTACTGGTTTGACAATCATCATAGTTGCCATACCAGCTGAACAAAATGCCAAAAATATGCACCAAATGAATAGTGGCAATAAACATGCTATTCGATTCTGTTTAAAATATGCATAAAAATCATTTATTTTTATATTTTCATTTTTAATCGAAATTCAATCAATTCACCGTTTGCATTGAAAACTCACCGTGTATACACCATATAACCATAAAGCGCCTGCTAATACTCCAAGCACTGAAATCAATGGCATAAAATCTAGGAATAAAAACACATCGAACACTTATTAGAACACTTTCCACGTATTATTTGAAATTCGAATTGTTGATCTCTTGTGTCGCTCTTGAACTACACTTTTAATTGGTTTATGTAAGAAACTTAATCAACTCACTTGATTCCAAAATTGCAAAATCTAATTTTCTTTCCATGAGAATATAGTAAACAAATGTGGCCACATTCAATCCAACAGTTATCCAACCAACGCATTTTGCTGTGAATCTCAATTCATTTGGTTCGCCCATTTTCTTTTGAAAATTTAGATTGAAATAGATGAAACTGCGATTAAAAATTTTTTTTTTTTTCATACAAAATTAGCGTAATTCTACTGGAAACGTATGAAAAAAAAAAACACAAATAATCTTTAGCACAAATTCTGCTACACACACTTAACTACTTCTCTTTATGTGCTTGACATTGCGTATTGTATTCAATATGTTTACAGTGTTCGTTGCTGTTAAACTTGTCAAATGTTTTACGTCATTCGTCAAGGTGAGAAGATGTTGTACGGTCGCGACCTTCTCCAACACGTGAAATTATATTTCTTTAATCAAACGTCCAAAATCGAGCAAAACTTTTTACTTGATAATTTTACTTGGTGGAACTCAAAAAAAAAAATTGTGATTTTTACTGAGAAAATGCAAAAACTACAATTTGAAACAGAAAATCGATGCTTTTGAGTAAGATTCTTCTTCATAACAGTTTATTCTACAAATTGTCTCAGTGACTGTGAGATTTTTAGCTTGAAGTTTTGTGTAAAAATCAACAAACAATTCGAACAAACAAACAAAATAATTTTTATTAAAGATGAAGCAGTGATCTTTGTTTCTTATTTCAAAGTTAAATGTATACTGACATGTTAATTAATACAACGTTTAGTTTTGTCGTCTCAAATATATTTGTCTCGAAATTAAAATTCGCACGTTTGCCCATAAATGTATTTCTAATATAAAACAAATATTTCAAATGATGAAATTAAATATGGAAAAATGTTTGGAATCGTAAATGATCGTCTCTTCATCTCTCTTTATCTTTCAGATGTTCATGTTGACGTTACATCGAATCAATTCAACAAAAAATTTTCGTCCAAAAATGGTATAAATTAAACAATTTTTATTTGCGACCGAAATGGTGATACTTTGATGTGCGCATAGATAGAATTGATAGAGATTAATATTACAAATTTGTTATTGTGAATCAAGTGGTTTAGTCAATCTGTGTACGTTTGAAATGTTTGTAAACAGACTCTGTTGATTGAAGCGCGTGAGTGTCAGTGTCACTGTCATTTTTTTTTTTATCAGCGCGTTGACTATTACTTCTGCACATCTTTTCTCACATCTTTTCTAATCACAAACTGCCGGTTACACAAACAAATGCGTTGCGCTTCTGTCGTACTCTTTTGATCGTATGTATGAACGTAACGTAATTCAAATACAAGGGAAATTCAATCGTTTTATTTGGTTTCATGGAAAACGGGAATTTATTTACATAATAAATCAATAAAGGTTATGCTTTATATAGAAATGACAATTTGCAATTTACAATTTACATTTCGCATGTGAACAGGTTCATTTGTCGGAATTTACATAGAAAAAGTCATGTATTGGCGCATAACCTAATGCGCTGATGCAAAGTAAAAAAATGAAATATTCTATGCCATCTGTTGTTGAAACAATTGAAACATAGTAATTTGCTGTACTTGACCTACTTGAACATAAGTTTTGTTTACTTTTCTTTTCTTATACAAATGATCAAAGCACATGGGTAAGCTCAACAAAGCACATGTGTAAGCCAACATTCAAAACTTCATTTGTTAATGTTTGCAGTACGATACTAGCGATACGGTTTACATGATAATTAATTATTGAAATCTAATCTTAAAAATAAGCATAAATTGATTTTCAACGCTCTTTACAAATAATTTTATTCAAATTGTTCACAAGTTCAATTTGATATTTGGACGCGAACATGGCAATAAATCTCAAACAAAAATCTACGCTCTCAACGGTGTTATGTTAACGTTATGCATACAGTGTATGCCATACACTGAAAAGAGCGTAGATTAGCGTAGCACGTATTTTAGCAGCGTACAGCACACATTCACACAAAACACAGTAAGCATCAATTTTTCAAAAATCAGTATAAACTTCAATTTATACCAAGTCTCATGATTTTTCGGATAAATTTACTCTCAATTGCATTTCAAAGAGGAAAGAAACCCACGTTTAATTTCCAATTGATTTTTCTTAGTTATCCGGTAGGAAAAAGGCAAAAATAAATTAAATTTTTGACTATAGTAAAAAAAATTTCAAGACCTATCAACTAGAGGTGTCAGTTGCCCAGGCTGATCCATGGATTCCCAGGATTTGGCCTGCATTCCAAGGCTTCCTGTTTGGAATTTCATGAAAAATTGGTGTAGATAATATATATATTTTTACGCTGCTATAATACGTGATACGCTAATCTACGCTCTTTTCAGTGTATGCATAACGTCAACATAACGCCGTTGAGAGCGTAGATTTTTGTTTCGAAAGTATAGAAGAGATTTTGCTCGAAAACACTTTTCTTAAGGAAAGTTCCAAGGAATTCATGTCATATTGGGGCCTCGTGAGCTAGATATGAATCATAAGGAAAGTTTCAATGAATTCCTGCTTACTTGAATCTTCGTTCCTTAAGAAAAGTGTTTTCGAGCAAAATCTCTTCTATACTTTCGAAACAAAAATCTACGCTCTCAACGGCGTTATGTTGACGTTATGCATACACTGAAAAGAGCGTAGATTAGCGTATCACGTATTATAGCAGCGTAAAAATATATATATTATCTACACCAATTTTTCATGAAATTCCAAACAGGAAGCCTTGGAATGCAGGCCAAATCCTGGGAATCCATGGATCAGCCTGGGCAACTGACACCTCTAGTTGATAGGTCTTGACATTTTTTTTTACTATAGTCAAAAATTTAATTTATTTTTGCCTTTTTCCTACCGGATAACTAAGAAAAATCAATTGGAAATTAAACGTGGGTTTCTTTCCTCTTTGAAATGCAATTGAGAGTAAATTTATCCGAAAAATCATGAGACTTGGTATAAATTGAAGTTTATACTGATTTTTGAAAAATTGATGCTTACTGTGTTTTGTGTGAATGTGTGCTGTACGCTGCTAAAATACGTGCTACGCTAATCTACGCTCTTTTCAGTGTATGCATAACGTCAACATAACGCCGTTGAGAGCGTAGATTTTTGTTTGAGATGTTATGTTTTAACGGAATATTCAAGTCCAAATCATAATATTTCGATGGACCATTTCATTTTTCCTGTTTTTTTTTTTTGGCTTTTGCTCAACCATTTTTAAGGCTAATTCAGGAACACCTACGAAAATAGTTAAAAACAATTACTTCGTGAACCTAATTGAAACGTCGTGTCCTGTCCGTCCGTCCGTAATTCGATTTCGGACATTTTCAATTGTGTCCGTTCGTCCGAACCTTCTGAATCGGACGGACAGACGAGCAAAGTTTTGTCCGTTGACACGCTTAAAAATAGTAAATTATATTTGTATTCAGTATAAAACGCACCATAACGATTTGTATTTTGTTTTTCTTCGCATTTTTTTTTTTTTTTTGGGCTAACTAAAATCGAATCCAATTCTGCTGTCTCTATCATGTGAAATATGTGCATAAATTTAGTTTCGAAGTTTCAGTGTGGGCGGGTACAGGAAAATTCATCTAACGATGAAACAAATAAGAACATTTCCGGAATTGCAATCAATACGAATCTTTAAAAAAAAACATATACCGTATAATATTGTTTCTGAAGTTTATATCTAGGATATTCAATATACTGTAGATTGTAAATTGTAAATTGTATTCGAAGCAAATTACAGTAATCAAAGTATCATGTGAAAAGACACACTTTCTTTACAACAAAAATTGATCTTATTTTGTTAAGAGTTTTTTTATTATCAGAACGATGATAAGATTTTCTGTGGAACAACAGTTAATATTTATTTTGTCTATTACTAATTCTGATTGGGACTTGAAAATGTTTTTGTATTTACTTGCTATAAACATTAAACAAGATAGTTGGCGTGGAAGAACGTGCAAAAAGAGCCACATAAACAGTTACATTCATTTCACCTTTAATTTCAAAAAGTGAAATCGCTTTCAAATGAACTGAAATCCTATTGATTCAGACAGTAAACAAAAAAAAAAAAACAAATGAGAACACTTAATCCTTCTAACTATTGTCAATAAAATAACCTAATCCGATACTAAATTTAGCCAAATAACCCTCATAAGGTTTTCCATAAACATCACACCACTCATTGTGCTTTCTATGTGTCCCTCCTTTACAACCATTTCTACATTTAAAAATTGAAAAACAAATCAAGTTTAACTTTTTAAAATTTTCTAGGAAACCTGAGCAACTCAGTCGCCTAACGGTCGCAGTAAGAACGTTTACAGTACATAGTTAGGTATTATGGCGTTCAACGTACGCATTTACAATACAGTGAAGATCGTTGTTTGTGTGACAGCCCGGCAAATAACATTAGGCGACTGAGTGGCTTAGCTTGCCAAAAAAATAGCAAAACGAAATGTATGCAAACCATTCTTCACTTTTGCTTAGGTATTCAACATCATTCTAGGGGAGCACCGTACGTTTTCGAAAATTTTCAGCTATGTCTATGTATGATGCTAAAAGTAAAATACAATATTCACCTGTTCACTTCAAAAATGTCCCCAAAGGTAAATACGATGCGAAATTATTGTTGTTGAGAATTTCCCCATAAGTACCCATAAACATACCTTCATAAGTACAGTCTGAGATCTATATATGATACAGGTAAAATTACCGTACAAACACAGGTAGACACCAGTAGAATTACACCTCACGTTAGGATCTCATTAGCTCTCAGGTGTGCAATTGAAAAAAAAATTATTTCAAAGGTGAAAATTTTTTATTTTAAATTTTATACATTTTTGTGAAATTGATTATTTATATCATTGTTACCGTCGTATATTTTTTGTTGAAATTAAAAACCATGGTATTCTTTTTACAATACACTCCTGTTGATATTAAATACAATTTCTATCGCAATGGAAACGATCATCAAATTTGTGAGGTAAGCTAAAGTATTAAAGATTACAATAAATGTTTAAATCAATAAAATAGATTGGAAAAACAAATTAATCAATTTTTTTCTTTCTTTCTCTCTTTTTAGGAATGGATCAGGTGTTAATGTGAATATCAAATCAATGCGTGCGACAAAAATTCAACTGAGTTTCTATTCAAAAGATGAAAATAATATTATTCCACAGATGATTGACATCAGCTACATGGATTTCTTTTTCCATGGAAATAGTCAATTGTCTGGAAAATCAAATGTATTCAGTTTGATTTGGTTTGACAATCAAGTGATGAATGAGTTTTATGTGGCTATTGAAGATCAAATTAAATTCAATAACTATGAGGTGTATCTCAATACATTGATGGAAATTTGTCGCATGTCTGATAATGGTAAGTTTTGAAATTCATTCTTTCATCAAATTTTCAATTCATTCGAATAATTTGATATCTTTATCATACCATTTAATTTTTTTTTTTTGGATGTGTACCAATAATCCGATAAAAATAAATAATATATTTTTTTTTTCAATTTTTTTTCCAAAAGAAGTTGTGAAAGCTACAAATGATTTTAAAAAAGATTTCTCCACCGAAAAAACATGTGCAAAAAGAGTGAAGAGAAATTGTTTTGGATTTTCACGTGCAAAAAAAGCTACACGAGGCGCTGCAAAAATTTTTAAACGAATGCCGGGAACAATTTTATCGAAACTGAAAAGAAATCATCTGTTGTAAAGTCGAATAATATGGTTGACATTAAAATTATGTCGTCAGGTGCACACATGATTCGTATTAATAAAGATGGTGGAATCGAGAAAATTGATTTAAAAGACATTTCTATGTATAACTAAAATGGCAAAATGGTATGCTCATAGGCGGAGACGAAGATGAGTTCAATTCCACGTCAACATCATTTTCATTCACAAGTGTTTTGGAACCTGTTAGTGCAGTTAAATCACCGATTCCGCAAAAATTTGATGTAATAATTAACCAATTGGATCCATTTTTTGCTTATAATCATAATTATCAAACAAATGAATATATATGTGTGAAACCAAGTGAAGCTAAGAAATTTTTCAAAAACATGAAAATGCCCATGCAGTCAACATCAAGAGACATTAGCTTTGAGTGTGGAGAATAAATTTCATTGTAATTGAGGCGATAAGACGAAAACGAGGAATAAAGACATGAAGTAGTGGGAGAAGAAGAAGATGAATAAGAAGAAGAAGAGGAAGATGAATAAGAAGAAGGAAAAAAAAAACAACAAAAAAGTGTCTACCGTAAAGTGCACGAATTTTTATTATTATCATTACTCAAGTTCATTTGTTGCGCGTACAAAGGAACAATTATTTTAAGAAGAAGCTCTGTGAAAACCCCTTAAACGTAAAAATATTACTAGAGATAAGAACAAATTATCATGTTTTTTCATTGATTTAGTTCACATTTAATTAAACATTTTGGAACCAATTCTTTACCTATTAACTAGAGGTGTCACTTTCCCAGGCTGATCCATGAATTTTCGGGATTAATATAAAATTATCCACGCCAATTTTTTATGAAATTCCATATAGAAAGCTCTGGAATTCAGGCCATATCAAGTGACACCTCTAGTGAAAAATCATCGGAAAAGCGTGAAAAATCGATCGATAAATATTTTTTCCATTTGATATGCAGTTTTCATTTCATAAAATCAAAACTTAAATTCAAATGTTGATATAATTGCAGAGATTTGAATCAGATTTGTGCCATTTCTTCTGCACATTTTGTATTGTTTTATGTAGAAAATGCTGTGCTGCAAAACTGTGTAGAAAAACTGCACGTCATCCGGCTGTGTGTGGATGAGCCAATATTCTGCAATAGTTTAGTAATTAGAATGAAAGAGAGTGATTGATTGATCGTCGTTTTCTGGATAACTGAAATCGAAAAAAGGGAATAACAATTTTTTTTTGAGTCAATTTGAAAATCCAAAAAACATCAAATTTCATTATTTTCAATCCAATAACAGAATCCGTTTTCAGAATGCCAGCATTTTGAAAATGTCCGAATTGGTTGTACAGTGTTATCAGCATAATTTCTCATGTTGAATATCTTTTGAAATGAATTATCGATCGAAATTGAACTAATGCAACAGAATCTTTATTATGATTTGTTGACACGCAAATCTTTTGTTCAGTTATTGATTATATTACTCGGTTTTATACAACTTACAATATGCAATAATATATCTTCGCACAAATTTGAACTTTTCAATACATTCACGCTCTACGACTTATACTTTAGACGAAACAAATGTTTTTTTTTGCCATTTTTATAAATTTAATCAGACTTCTAAACGCTCTTATCTGAAAGAAATAACATTTGAAACATATTTTGAACCAGTAAAGATGGTTTAGACCATAATCGGTAGTTTTCAACGATATTTTATTCAACATAAATAAATTGAATACAAATTTTCGATTTTGAAATTTCATTTCATGAGAATTTTCAATTTTCACTAAACAGAATTTGATTCGGTAACACATTGAATTATTCTTGCTGCTAAGTAAAAACGCTAAAATTGAAGCAATACATCAATCTTTTCTTTGAAAATATTAAAATATCAAAAGTAATTTCTTAGTAATATCACAGTGAAAGTGAATGGTTTTCGATTGGAAATTCCATTTCGGTATGCGATTTTCAACGATTTTAAGATGATTCTTCTCCGGTCCATGTCGATAACTGTAATCTATCAACGCATTTCCTGATTTTTAGATAGCATATTATAGCGGCGACCAACATAATGAATGTAAATGCTGGAAAAGAAAAAAAAAATTATATTTTTTTAATTTATTTTATTTGATGAGAACCGATTATGATTTAATTTATAGTATTTTTTTATTAAATATTTGATTTCATTGATGAATTTACCTGCCAACGCGTAATACAATTCAAAGAAAGATCGATCTTTTAGTTCATCTACGTATAATTTAATTAAAATGCCACAATTTAATATTAGCCATAATCCCAGAGCAATCAACAATGGCACCATGAACATTATCTTAGTCTTTTGGAAAAGGGAAGAAAAGTATTGTCTTAATTTTTTTATTAAACGATTTTCAAATAATAGACTTTTTTTTTTTGAAGGAATATGATTAGAGCAAACTCACTGAATGAGAACCATAAAACCACATTCCAGTTAGAGCTAAAATGGGAACTGGAAAACAAAGTGAATTTTAACAAATTATTTCGGCGCGAAATTATATGTGAATTTTTAACTTGAAAATACAAGTTCTGACACAGAGTTTCAAAGATTCCCTAATCGGGAAGAGTGCACTAGGGTCTCCCTAGAAAAATTGTGAATTGTTGGCTTTTTTTGCACTTCAATTTTTCGAAACTCAAAATTATTGCAATTTTTTTTCTTAAATTTCTTGGGGTGAACTGCCATGAATTTTTGTGACTGAACTCCCTCCTTTTGGCTCGCTGGTGTTAGAACCTTTTCAAAGAAAAACACCAGAAATTGTCCTAAAACCCTAAAAATGCTAAGAAAACTCCACAAACTATCATAAAATGATAGCCCAATGAACCCAATGATAGTTTGCTAGTTCTATAGATTTACACTCATTTATTGCAGGTTCAAAATTTGATTTTTTTTTTTTTTTTTTGGAGTTTCAATGACTATTTCAAAGACTTTAAGACGATTTTCATTGAATCCGTATGAAAAAAACTGACTTACTTATCAAAAGAATCACTGTTGAATCTTTTTCCCCATATGAAATCAAAATCCACACACTGAATGCAATAGATATAATGCCAATCAATTTAGCCAAATGTCTCCAAATGTTTACTCCATCAGAACTCATGTTGAAAACCCTTTTGAAAACAATCAATTTGATTACTTATTAATTCCGTAAAATTACTTATTTTACCAAACTCATTAACGATCGGAATTGCCATGACATTTATGTCTATTTTTTTAAGAAAAATTGAATATGAACAGAATTATTGTACGGCATTTAAAAGAGAATTGTACCGAATCGGTTTTATCGTGAACGGACTGCGCATGTACCATTGTTAATAAACAAATATAGTTTATATATAAACAAGGCACACATTGATAAAAAAATTTGAACGGTTACACGGTACATTGGCGTGTGCCAATCTCTCTATGCGTGCGAAACTCTCGCTGAGAGTCGATTGTTGATTCAATCAAATTGAATTCGACCTTCACTTTCGTATTGTTTTAAAGCGAATTCATTAAATGTCCCAACAATCGAGTCTTTTTAAGAATAAGGCATGCGCTCACACAGTTCATTTTTAAATAAAACCAATGGAACGGCTCACATGTTTTATGCACAAAAGGAATTTTCAAAATTAGATATTGTTTTCAAATGAGAAAATGCAAGAAGAGAAAACACAATTTTGACTTTTATAATTGGAATCTGATCGTTAATTAGCTGGTAAAATAAACCAAAATTTATTTGAGCAAATCTCAAAAGAATAAATCACTATTCACAATTAAAATGCTGTCTGATTCACAAGCAAAAAGAAATACTGTCGATTGTATTCAGAGATTTGAGATTCAAACGAGAGAATATTCAGTTTGTGACTGTGTCACAGGGCCAATGGCAAACCTTTTAGTAACGAGGACAGCTGTTTATATTTGCGTGAAAATGTGAAAGCTATTTATGTGACATTTTCACGTTGCTTTTCTCTGTGTGTGAAATCCGCACTGTGATTTTCTGTTCGGTGAAAAGCATCCGAATGAAAAAGAAATGTGTCAAATCTATTTTGTTTTACGATGAAATAACACACTTTTCACATTAATTAACATGAAGCATACTTGCATTGGTTGTTTTATGTGTGTATGCGTAAGCATTGTTGATTTCATTTCTTTCGAATAATATTGAATCGAATATTTTGAACGTATTTCAGTGAGATGTTAATGTTCACGCATTCAAGTCATCAATTTGAGGCAAAAAAAGATGTTTTTTTTTTTTTTTTTTGAAAATAATGCTTTCTTAATTTTGTATTTTGATACTTTTGTAAGCAATTTTATTCTTATTAAGTACAAATTTCACATTCATTTCATTTTTAAATCATTTTGATGGTTGAAATAAAATAAAATGTAATTCAATTATTTTCACATGTGAAAACAGACTTTTACTATCGTTTCTGTAATATGTAAAAATGGACAAATGAAATCATCTTCTCTGGTAACATTCAGTTAAAATACTTTTCTTAGAATTATTACAATGAAAGAGGTTAAGGATATTAAATTGAAATGAATTATTAAATGTTTAACATTTCCTATTGGCTGATTGGCCGTTATATATCTGTAGCTCCGCAAGTTTATTGGATTTTCTGATTTTCATGTAGCATAGTACAACAAGAGCAAATATGACGAATGTTGTTACTAAGAAAATTACAAGAAAATTTAGATTTTTTGATCAATATTATTTTGATTTTATTTAAGAAAGTGGGGTTTTTATTATTTAGTTGATGATGATGATGGTGATCATTGGTTCTGACTTTGTCGAGTTTGAGAGGAATGTCTAGAGCAAAACCTCATAAGAGATCCCTGTGATATCAATAAGGGGTTCGGCCAAAAATCGCAAAGGAGTCACCCAAGCCTAAATCAAAAGGCAAAAAAACAAGGTCTTCTCGGTTTTGAAAAATTTTAGCAAAATAAAGTAATTTCTTTCGATAGTTTTTCGTGAGTGCGAAAAAGATTTTTTGCTCAATAATTCTGTAATTTCTATTGTGGGCCTTAGGAGAACAAGAACACAAAACTAAATTCATGAGATTTCAACATGAAAACTACACCAATATCACATCATTGGTTTTGTCTACCTTTGAATAGCGTTCGATTACACCAATATAAGTGTTTGTTAGTGTAGACGAGCCATTTACTCATGAATATGTATTTATTTGTGTCAAATGTCACAATCTGGGAAAACAATGAAAAATTTGAAGTTTCAATTTTATCCATACATGAGCATAGTGTGCGTTCATACACACACAAAAAACATTTGGGGTATGTTCATGATATTCATTGGTGACAATATATGTTTGCCACAGTTGTATCTGATTCTACCACATGCAAGTTTTTATAAATTTGTGCGCATGTCGAACAGACTCATTGTGAAAAAGTATTGCTGTCAAACTAATACTATGTCACATTTATTACGTTGCATGTGGTAGAGTCAAATACAACTGTGGAAACATGTATTGTCACCAATGAATATCATGAACAACCCCAAACGTTTTTTTGTGCAAATATCAGATCAAATGTATTGTTTACATTAATATTGTTGTAACCGAATGTTTTTGAAGTGTAGAAGCAACCAACACTATGATATTGGTGTAGAGTCAGTGTTGTAGTACTCATGAATTTAGTTGTGTGAACTCTGATAATATTGGGAACCCTGAGAACTCTGTCATAGAATCTATGATCACCGTTTCACCTATTCAAATAAAATCAAATTCAAATTAAGATTATAAATTACTATTTGAAACATTTCAGCGTCCAACTTAATTAATTTACCTGTTAACGTGATCAAAACATAGCGATTATTATCATCGTAATCAGCTGAATATACAAATTCATACATTACATAGCAGTTCAGCACTTGCCATATTTTTTAACAAAGCAACCACAAATGGCAGCATAAAAATATGAATTCAGTTGCGGATGAAAATGTTATCCAGAAAAGTTGAGGGTGAAGGCAATGTTCGGCAGCTAAGTGGATATTAACCAGTTAGCTAGCTAACTGGTAATCTGAGCTTTGCTTGTTAATGCTTGTTCTGTTGTGTCAACAATTTTAACTGTGCATTAATTGCATGAAAATGGGAAAAACTACAGACCGATTTTTCTCGCTTTTCCGATGGGAAAATCGAAAAAATAACGAAATTTTTCCAGGCATGTTATCCCCATGTGTGTGGGCACATGGATTTGATATTTTTGTCTGTCTTGAATAAGTCAATACCAATTTGTAGTTATCAATAGAAAACAAAACAAAAGGACAAACAACAATAGCAGAAAGAAATTTGTTTCTTTTTTTTTTGAGCGATGGAAACGGTCAAATTCACACCAATTGAAGAATATTTGGCACAAATAAAACTGGAGCCAAATGAGCTTAAACCCACCGAGATTAAAGTAAAAATCGAAAACATCAAAATGAGCCGCAATGAGTTAGAAGGTTTTTTACAACATCGATATATTATTGTATTCGATCAATGCAACGACTTCTTTTATTCGGTACGTATTTTTCTTCTTTGAATTATTTAATAATAAAGAAAATCATAACATATCATAATCCTGGCCCAATGTGATTTAAAGGTTGGGACCTTTAAATCACATTGGGCCAGGTTGGGTTCACCTGCTCCTCAGGATTCACTTCCAATTACCAATTAGCTCGAGCTAAGTGGTATTACCAGTTAGCTCAGATTACAAGTTAGCTAGCTAACTGGTAATACCACTTAGCTCCCGAACATTTTCACCCGCAACTTTTCTGAACACAAAAAAATATTTAACAAAATTGAGACATTTTTTTGTCTTAAAAATGGAATGAGACAGAAAAGTGTCTCAGTTTTGTAAATTTTATCTAAATAATTGTGTAATTACATTTATTTAAATTGAGACTTAAAAATGACAGTTCAGAGTTATAAGACTTCGGTGTAATAACAACAGAAATATGCTAAATAGTTAGAAAAAAAAAATAAGCGAAAAATGGTCAAATGAGAAACAATTGTCGTCTTTTCGTGATTTCACAATGTAATGTCATTTGAATAAATGTGAAATGCACCTTGTATAAATAAACCTACCGAATGCGAACCATATAACCAAAATCCGGATAATGTTATTGCAGCAACTGTGAAAAAACATACATGCCTTATGAATTCAAATGTCAATTCTTTTATATATGAAAACATTTAATGTTTTCTAACGTTCAAGTGTTTGTATCAAATGATGAACTGTACATTGGCATCATATTTATGAAAATAAACTCACCAAACAAAAGCAACACTGTTATACTACTTTCTATATTTCGAAACAATATCCATAAACTCAGCACAATTGATAAGACACCAATAAATTTAGCAAGATGTTTGTAAACCACGGCTTCCATGATGAATACCTTTTGAAGTTTATTTTATTATCAACAAACGCAATACACATTTGAAAATTATAAACACGAGAAAAGAGTTAACAAATGAAGTGCTGTTTTTGTATGGAGTTTGATCACTCTTACTGTCAACTTTTTGTTAGTCACTTTCACTCTCAGCCCTTCAAATATAGTATTCATGCTAACGGATATTTGTTTGGTCAAAAAACATAACAAAAATTCAATTTCAATCAAGTAAAATTCCCTTTTCTAAAGACAAATTAACAAATCACTTTGTCTTGTTCACAAGCAAAATGTTTAGTGTTAATACGAAATGGTCTAGAGTCTAGTTAATTATTATACTTCTCTCCGTTTATCGCTCTATCCGGCTCTACTCATTCGTATTGAATAAACAAAATATTTGAAAAAAATGTTGATGACATCATCGATTAGACGATTCTATAGCATATTATATCTGTTTTTTTAGTATTAATTCTCTGTTGGTATATAAATAAATTTGATGTTTTTTTGATTGAGAAGACTTCAATTCTGGTGAAAAAATAACAAATTTTAAATTGATAAATTATAGTAAAATCAAGACTATTTTTTTATAAAACGCTAGACACACGCAAGCAAGCCATACGCTTCAATACGAATTAATAAAAAAACAAAACTCATAAAGCGTATGTGCATCGCATTGTCATCGAATCTTATTAAGCGACAAAGAGCTTAATAACATACAATAGATCGATGAACATTGAATTAAATTCAAAGTTTCACATTTATTTTCGATTCAAAATTTTCAATTGTGCTTGAATTGAACACACAAATAAACTGATATCTTTTGGGATCAATTTTCAACGATTTTCATGTAAATAATTTATTCGATTTTTTTTTTTATTTCATCTGAAATACGTTTACATTACAAATCGGCCTCCAAAAATTTTTCCCAACAAGAACTGCCTAAGAAACATTTTCTTTGAAAAAAGAACATTTTAAGGAAAAATTGTTTTAACGAAAATTTCCGTATTCAGTATATTTAATCGTTTTTTAATTTTACAGAATTTCGTTCGGAATCTTGATGTGAAGAAATTCATAACGATTACAATATCCGCACGACGCATGTGAGGATATTCAATACAAATGCATACAGTGGCATATCTTGTCTAAAAAATATAAATAGCATTAAGTAACAAATAAACACAGTGAGAGTGAAATGATTCCAGTTATTTCGGAGGTTTTGATTCATACATAAATCGTTGAAAAAGATCTTTTGTCTAAAAAGCAATACTTGCCATACGAACATTCAAATCTGCGCAATTTCTATTCTTTGATGACTGAATTCGTCAAATAATTGTTTGATTGTAGTCGACTGAAAACAAAAGATCACATTCATAACCAGTTTTAAATAATGATGAAAAACTCACTCATTCGTGTAAAAGCACCAAATCGGTTTTTATTAAATGTTCAACAAATCCAGTAATTCGAAAAAAAAAAATGATTGTTTTGTGCTTACTAAAAATCTTCTACTCTTTAAATACAAATGGAGGAATGTATTTTGCGCAATTCTATCCTAATGATTACAATACTGTTATTATTATAGTGCAGTCCATGCTGCGTATGTTTAACATAATTCATAAATAACACAATTTTAACATATTTCTGGTCATTTTCACACGCATATAAAATCGAAATGAAATTAAATTGTAAGTATAATTAATGGTTCCACAGTATGAGCATTTATTCTCTTTTAAATTGTGCACTAATTGTAATTTTGCTCATCAAACACACGCGCACACAAAAACAGTTCTTTGTTGACATGTAAATAATGGCAAAATTCAAACAATAGATAAAAGTTTCTTTTTTTTCCTTCTTCTTCTTCTTCTTCCGCTTCGTAAACATCACAATGAAATGAAATGAATTCAAGGTGTCCAATTCGAACGTTTATATCTTTGGTGTTTCTGTTGGACGAGCGTATGCTACATTCCATCTTGGTAACTGTGATCTACACATTGCTTTTCGAATATTTAAATAACATTTCAGTGAGAAGACTAGAAGTCCAATTATGATTACTGGAACGAAAATGACAAAAAAAAAATGACATTAATAAACAAGACAATAAAACAAATGATGTAATGAACTATATTAACAGACATACACGAGTTCTTTTCAAGGTTTTTTTTTTTGTTAGATTTGTGTTTAAATTGAATGTTTTGTGTATTAAAAAAAAAATTAGCAAATTTCAAACGAAAATGAACAATTTTTGATTTTGAAATTTACTCACCGGTTTCAATAACAAGTCTACGGAAATGCTCCGTTCCGATTAGATTCTTAAAATCATACTCAATTAAATGAGCAATTAAAATATATGCATTTGTCATTGCGGCTATTCCCATCACGAATAAGAATGGCAGCATACACAGTATTTCACCCTATTGAAATAGAAACGAAATTGCAAAACGTTTATCATTTTTTTTTTTTTTTTGTTGAAACAAAAGTATGCGAAAATCAAAATACGAATATACATTTTAAAATATAATTGAAACTTACACTATGAGCTCCATATAACCAAAGTCCGCATGTTATCAATACGAGAACTGAAAAAAAAGGGAACATTTATTAATTAGAACACTTTCCGCATTGATTGTAACGAAAATTTTTTTATTGAAACCAGTCACTGATTTTTGAAAAAAAAAATCAGTGAGTGGTTTCAAATTCAGTGTATTTTCGTGAAAATAGTGAGAAAATGAAAAAAAAAAAAAAAAATATTCAGTTTTACCTAAAACAAAAATTTCTGCCGCATCGATATCATCATTTTCTTCGTTGAAAAATAATCCCATTAAATTTAATACAATTGCTATCACACCAACAAATTTGGCAATTGTTTTCCAACCGTCAGCATTATAATTTTCCATTTTGAATACCTTTTGAAATGAATCGATGTAAAATTATGACGTTAAAAATCATATCTTTTATTCGTTAATTTATGATTTTAATTTTGTTTTGGTTTTTCGTCGATCTTTTCAAAAAGAAAACATTGGCTTTTTTCTTTAATTGAACCTTCAAAAGTTTAAAACTTGGGAATTTAATTTCAGTTCAAGATTTAATTTTTCAAATTCACAAATTTGTTTTGAAAAAAAGATTCTTAAATTTGCTTTATAAATTTCTCTTCATTAACTTCAACTTTTTCAACTTCAACATCACTTTCAACAATTTTTTAACATCGAAAATCGCATGGAAAAAACATCAAAAACGCACGCAGAATTATCCACGTCAAATTGATAGAAATTAAACGTCATGATCTCCCTTTAGTCGCCTTGATCTTCAAAGAAAAACATTGAAATTGATCTTTAATCAATTTGCCTTGTAATGAATTTGTCTTTGAATCATTGTTTCGGCTCATTCAAAGGAGAAGAAAAAGAAGAAAAAAAAAATTAGATTGCCGTCTATAAACTATAGTTTCCGTGTGTTTACTGTTTACCGATTCTGTTTATTTACTAACTAAAACGCCAAATTGACAATCGCACACTCACACATTAAGCGCGCCAAAAAATCAAAAAATCACACGCCGGATACCACTACAAATGACCGCAAAGCAATAGACACATTCATATGAGCGTCTAACACATCGCCGTAAACAAGTCAAATAATATTCTTGTTACGTGCATTTTTGTTGTCTCTATTATATCCGTTGAGTCATTGTTGTGCTCTTTAGTTTGTTGTGCGACCAGATGCTTGTATGTATCGGTATCCATCGCTCGATTGTGTATATATGTTATTTGGTAAATAAACTTAATTGCTTTTCGGGTTTTTTTTTTTTATGGTCGCAAGAGAATGCTTGAAAATAACAATAACTCTATATGTATGAATAATATTAATATATGAAAATGAACAAAGTCTTCAAGGTTTATACATCCAATGTCTATGTTTAATAGCTTCAATTGTGTGCTTTTGATGTGTTTATATTACGGAATATTTCTTCGTTTTTTTTTTTTTTTTTTTGCTTGCTGTGTTTATACTTTTGAAGTAGTCTTTGATAAATTTGTAAGCCTATTAATCATACTGTTTCGTAAATTTATCATTCATTTTATGGAAGTGCGGATGAGATCACTAAACGACCACACATACTTGACACGGAAGAAATCGATAGTGTTCTTTCTTTTTCAGATAAAAATATTGATTTCATTCTAGTCTTAACATATTTAATTGCAATAAGTAAGTTAATTACTTGAAATGAAACGACAAATCATATTTGATATAATTAGAAAAACACAACTGCAATGAATATTAATGAAAATAATACTTTGTATTTCTCCATTGAATTTCAATGGAATTGATTCATTTTCATCAAGGTGATTCTTCGATGAAAGATTGAAAAATTGAGTCTTTTAGTTATTAAATAAAAGAAACATTTTGTGTTTAAACACAGTTTTACTTTAAAATTCCAAATTTAAAATGAATTTTCTTCACTTTTAAACTGCACTTAAGTCAATGCAATGAAATTGAAATTGATCTTTTCAAATAGATACTATTCCAGTTACGAATCGGTATTGAGCAACAATTTAATGCGACAAAACAAAAACAATTTGAAATTTAAAGAAAAAAAAAAAAGAAAACAAACCGAAATATAATTGTGACAACTTCAATTTCGAATCAAATAAACCGAAACACAACAAAAAACGTGTTGTTTTTTACTCAGCTAAAGAGATACTGTCGACAGTAATCTCTTAGCCAATACACAACCACATATTTTATATGTGCATATATATGTGTTCGTATAGCCATTGACACAATTTCTTTTAGTAACCGCTGAATATCTTTCAAAATATACTGTTGAATGTATGGCAGAAATTGAAATCGTCGAAAGTGATGTCAGAGTGCGAGTGTCAATGTGGTGAAAATTATTCATCGACACATTTCAAATAGAAATGGAAATGGAAATGAACAGAATACAAATATATTTAAAAAAAAAACCGCTATTTCTATTGTATTGTGTTGTAAACACGATATTAATCCACACACAGATCAAATAGAATTGAAACAAGTGGTTTACAGTATAGTTACCTGAATTGACGCATACCTGAATTGCTTTCGCATTCAACAGTTGTGCTTTGCGTATAACCGATGCGTGTTTCTATTGCGACTGTGTTTCGTGTATGTTAATCAACGTGTAAACAATTCTATATAAATGGCGATCACGATATCGATGCCCGGTTAAACAAAGCGGTGTACATTAATGCGGAAACTGACTTCGAAATATTAAAATTCTAACAAATTCGAAACAAAATAGAAAATACTCAATGAAATATTTGATGAAAATATTAAACTGAGTTTTCATTTAAATTTTAACAATAAAATCCTAAACTTATTTTGTTTCTTTCAAATATTAAATAAATACTCACTGAATATAGTCCAAATACAAACCAACTAGTACTAATTTAACGTAAAAAATTTATTTAAAAAATTATTTTTATGTTAATTTCCATCAAATGACCATTTCAGTAGCGTACTTACACGATTGACATAATTGCAGCAAATCACACATATGGATGGAGACTCTTGAAATTCTCCATAATGAAGTTATCAATTGATCAATGTATCCCGTGTGGAAATAAAGTGACTGATTGACTGACTCACTGGTTATATTGATTTTGATGGTCCCAAAATAACCAACTGAAAACGATTACAGTTAACTGCACTATGATTGACTTTAGGCTAGTTGATTTACATAGTTGATTTACATCTACTTTTTGAACTGGAAAAAGTCAATCATAAAAAGTCATGAAGAAATTAATTAGAAACCGATTACTGACAATTAAAATAACATAAATCCAAAAGTTGAAGCATTTCAACAACCGCATCTCCACTGCAAACAGTAGCACAAATGAAAAGAATCAAGATTTGATCACCATAAAAAAAGAGCAAACATAGTAAACTAGAATAATAACAACATGCGTATATTCAATGTGCCATTCATTTTTTGATGATTTATTTGCGTTTTTTTTTTTTGTATTTGTTACAAAATGCGAATGTTTTCACTTGATTTTTATTGTTTTTTTTTTCGATTTTCATAATAATTGAGATTTTTATATTGTATAAAATATTGTATTTTTTCTATTATATATATTATTGCATAGATATACAGACAACATTATGTAGTTATTTAAAACTAGGTTAGCATTTTTCATGTTGACAGCCATTGCATTTCTTAATTCTAGTGATAACTTTTGAGTGGATGACTAGTGAAAAATCAATGCCAAATTGACAATTATGTATGAAAAGTGCCCAAACTAGGTATTTTATGGCAATTTCGCCAAGGGAACTCCATATTTTTTTGAAGGGAAAAAATAAAGGTCCTCGAACATTGGGCTTCATTGTTTTTTTGGTGCCAAAATGAATTTTTTGTTAAAAAATTAGGTTTTTTTGGTGAAAAATGAGGTTTTTTTTTGGTGAAAATACTACTTTAGTAAATCTTACGTACGTAAGGCCATTTATTAAATAATTAACACTATTCAGTGAAGATCAAATTTCCCTATGTTAAATGTCCATAGGCAATGTGCCATACCGGTGTCTCTGATCTGGTTATTACATTTGTGATTTTTATATAACAAATCACAACTATAACGAAGAGAATGATGGTGGAAATCACTGAAAAAAAATGTAAAAAATTGAATTCGTAAAATAAAGATTCATTCCTTCGAATTACAAGGTGATTTTTTACTAAAATTTTATCTTCATTCATTAATTACTTACATAACAAATATTCGATGAAAGGTTCCACAGTGATTATTTTTGTAATAGCGAAAATTGGATTAATATTATTAATCATTTGTGTTTCGCGATTTAGTATAGTAGTTTCGAAAATCAAAGCCACAATTATCAAAAATGCCGAAATAACTGCTTCCAATGACATCATAACTATGAATGGCAGCATGTATATTGTTTGATACTATTCACATATTTCGAAAAATAAAAATTATTGAAAACAATTTTCGATTTTACAATCTCCAACGAAATGAAGGTTCTGACACAGCGTTCCTTGAGAATTTTTAAAGATTTTCGACTAAAAGACCTTATTGGCTCCCTCTAAACACGACGGTGTCAGAACATATGAAATGAAGGACTATCAATATGAGTACACTTACATTATAAACACCATATTGAAACCATCCAATTATTAACATTGTGATAACTAAAAAAATGAAATTTTGAAAATTAATTTGACGAACAATTAATATATTTACAAAGAAACTTACCGATTCTAGTAATCTCTAGGAAATTAATGTAATTTTGGAAATAACAAAGAAAATCGATGAAACTTAGTAACAATAGAATCCAGCCAATGAGCTTAGCCGTCAATGTCCAATATTTTGCTTCATAATTCTCCATGTTTGTGAGTTTATAACTTTTTATTCTCCTAAATTGATAATCACCGCCAAGTGGCTTTATAAGTAATCAATTTTATGATGATATTGAAATCTCTTCTTCAATAAATTATTGAGACGAAAAATATTTTCATTTATTTTTTAAACTCTTTCACAATTGAAGAAAATGTATGATTTTTTCATTTCTTTTTTACGAACAGACATATAATAATGCTTCTATTATAAGTAAATCAATATTTTTTAAGTCGTTTTGGTTCACGTTCACGGTCACAAAAACGCAACCATAACAAAAAATACGTATGACTAAATAATTAATCGAAAGAAAGAATAGAGCGCGTTTTGTTAAAATATGTTGATTTTATGCCCTAAGTTGAAGTGTATGTTATTAGTGTGTATAGATAAGAGCACAATTGACGTCACAAAAATACCCCACGCTACACTCTTGGAAAAATTCGACAGAAAATGCTTCTACTAAACATTTCTTTTTTCTCTCAAATTTTCAACTTTTTTGTAAATAAAAATATTTGAATTTATTAAAAAAAAAAAAAAATAAAAAATTTGAAATAACAATCGCCAATGAGTGTCTAATTAATGAATAAATCTTTTAAAATAATTAAAAAGAATGGTTAATTTACAAAGTGAAATTGCGTTGTAGAAAATGCGTCAATAATCCGAAGCGAAACACACCTTGACCGGTAAATTGTTGAAGTTATACTACGAACGGTAAGTTTCCAAAATCTACACAAACATTTTCCATCATAATGGATGGCAGTGAAATGAAATTAGGAGTGTGGCATGACGACGTATAAAGGACATGGAATGCGTGACAAAGTAAACTATTGAAATACAAACAAAAAAGACCTAATCTATTGCACTTGGAAAAAAATACATTGATGGAATGTTTTGATCCATGGGAGAATATCGTGTGATAACACCAAATAAAAACGGCTTTTATTTCTCTTTTAAATACAATGATTTCAGAGGCAAAGAGAGAGGAAGAGAAATGGAGATAGAGACAGATAGAGACAGATAGAGAGAGAGAGAGAGAGAGAGAGAGAGAGAGAGAGAGAGAGAGAGAGAGAGAGAGAGAAAGTGAGAGAGGATGATACTAAACAAGTTTATTTGCCCAATATGGAAAAAGGGATCCATCAAGCAAAGAATCCCATGGGACAGAATGATAGATGAATAAAATTGGAAAAAAAAGCATCGTCCAGAAGAAGAGCTTATGAATTAAAATTGAATACATTTCGAATATGTTTTGCTGTGTTTATTTAAAAAAATATCTTGAATTTTATATAGTTATATGAATATAGTTGTGCATGATAAATTTAACTAATTTCTTGTTTTAATCACATCACATCACAACGTTGCAAATATAATCAATACATTGGTTTATTAGTTTGTACTTTTTGATAAGCTGGAACATATACTGTTTGCGGAGCAGTAGGAACGAATGGCCCAGCTGATATAACATAACCTTGTGTTCTTGATGCACTAATGGCATTTTTGATTTTCAAATAAGATGTTATAGTAAGAGCAAAGGTGACAATATCAACAATTACTGGAAATAAAATCAACAAAATTAATTTATCAAATTAATTCACATTCATAAATCAGATTGAAAGCTGTTTGAATTCAATACCAATTACTTACCAAGAAAAACAATTATTGCGATTATGATTCCGAAAACATCTTTATATTCTGGCCAATTTAATATTTCATCAAGTTTTTTTTCAAAATCCTTATCTTCTTCCGCAGCTATTTTAACTATCATACCAGCAAATAATAGCACCAAAATGAAAATCCCAATCGAAATAATACGAACAACCATATAGCAAACAAATGGCAACATCAGGCACGTGTCATTCTAATGGCATAAAAAGCAAATTGATTTAATTGTTTTTTTTTCTTTTTTTTTTGCAAATTTATTTTGTAATTTTTTTAAAGTTCAAAACAGATACACTCACTTTTTGTATGCCATAAAACCAACAACCAATGCATACTACAGCAACAACTGCATGTAAAGCGTTTCAAATTAAAAAATTGTCCATTTTGAAAAGTTTCAATTAAATTTCAATTGGAGGTTGTGCTTAAATCTTGTGTGAATTACGATTTCTATAGAAAATCGTTTATTTTAATACTTACGAATCAAAGTTACTTGTCCTGCATGTTGGACGAAAAAAGTGCATAATATCACAAGCGCCATTTGTATGACAGCAATGATTTGAGCCACTGTTCTCCAACCATTGGCATTATAATATTCTCTGGTATTCTCCATGTTATTGTACCTTTTGAAATATAATTTTTCAATTTTATTTAATTGGCATTTTCTACTTTTGCTTTTTTCCCCTGACAAACTTTATAGCGAACGAATGAATAATTAAAAAAAAAAAAAAAAAAAAACTAAAATGCCACAATCCCTCAACAAAACGTGAGATAACTAAACAAATTCATGGACGATAAATTCCACAATTATCGTCGAGCGTTCTTGGTCCCATACATCCGGCGTAAATTCGTCGAAATGAATGTTTGTCGGAATTCGGAAAAACAAATACAAAGACATTTGAATTGACAAATTCACTTCGGATGTATCGTAGGACATACAAGTACAAGATAAACCCTGAGCAATGGACAACACTTCACTTGCTTTTTTCGATTCAAAATAAAAACCCCAATTAATTTTAATATAAGAATTCAATTAGAACGGAATAATTTTTTAGAAATATTTATTTCTTACTTCATTCTTTCCATAGAACTCACAAAATGAATTAAATTGATATGAAATTTTCAAGAGTCAACATGCAACTGATGCTAAAAGTTAGCGTACTGTGCTAAATTTATTTATACTTTTGTATTTTTTCGCTCATTCAGAGCAGTCAGTTTTTGGTTTGCGTTTAGCGTTGGCGGTAGACGAAACATCCAAAAAGACTGTCAAACTTTGGTATACTATTCGAAGTCTCTTTGTTTGAGCGTATGACTTCATAGCTGTATGTTTTATTTCACATTGTTTTCACATGCCAAAGGACCCATACATGCAAACATACCACGATATAGATAACATACCGCCATTTAATAGATATTTTACTCTTGCTCCGTCTTTCTTTCTCTCTCTTTCTCTCTCTCTCTCTCTCTCTCTCTCTCTCTCTCTCTCTCTCTCTCTCTCTCTCTCTCTCTCTCTCTCTCTCTCTCTCTCTCTCTCTCTCTCTTTCTCTCTTTCTCTCACTCTCTCTCTCACTCTTTCTTTCCCTCTCTCTCTCTCTCTCTTTTGCTCTATCTCTCTAACGGCAATAAACAAATTTTATGAACGACGCAATTAACGCAAAGCAAAACCGTTAACTTTCAATCAATGATATTAGCGCGAGTAGTGTTCACAGTAAACAACGCTGAACTGGTGACGTTGACATTTCGGTTTTATATTGTCATTTAGAACGAATGGTCTAAAAAAAGTGCAAAAGTTCTAGTTCATATATTTTTGAAAAATTCGTTCAAATATTTTAACGAATTTTTTTAAGTATATATGAACTAGAACTTTTGCACTTTCTTTAGACCATTCGTTCTAAATTACAATATAAAACCAAAATGTCAACGTCACTAGTTCATCATTGTTTACTGTGTTTAATATTTTTTTTTTTTTTTCAATAAAAGGAAGAAGAAAGCCGACAATTTTTAAAGTAATTTTTGTTATGTTTAATCAAACCGAATCCGACCATAATTGAGCCATCATTCCATGAATAAATTTCGACGAAATACAAAAGAATTTGTAAACCAAAAAATATTTATAACAATGAATAAAAATAAGAACACGAATATACCGAAAGAAATCGATCAGAATACAAATGAAACGCAAGTTATTCGCAGCAGCACTGCGTTTATACTGACAGAATATAGCTTCACATTCTTATTTACATACAAATTCGAATAAATTGATAGTCTGCTTTGCTTTATATAGCATATATTTTATATATTCTATATATAAGACTTCAATTTCGTGGAATCCATAACGATGACCATTCTGTCGTTAAATCAAGAGGCACACACGCGTATGGCCTGCTTACGAATTTATAAGCTGTGTATCGTACATAGAGGTTATGTAAAGTATGTTCGTAACACGAACGCACATGAAACGCACATTTCAAGAGAATTTGAATATTAAGAATAATAAAATACATCGTCATTCGATGACGTCAATAAAGAATTATATTTATTCTTTACTTACCAATTGATTTCGGTGAAAAAATCTTACTTATTTCAGCTTTCGAATTCTTTGAAATGCGTAAACAATTGTTTAAATTATAAAGTGACTTTCTTCAGAAATTAATCAAATTAACAAAAGAATTGAGCAAATCAGTTGTTGTCAACTTACATTGATTCCACACATGGCTGATCCTTGAAATTCATAAAAGGAATAATTGCAAAAAACAATAAAACTGTAGTTGAAAGAAACGCTGAATACACGAGAAAATGTCTTGTAAACTGTAAATCAGTTCAATTCTAATATTTATTTCAATAGTTTTTATTGCGAATTTCATTTGCATACATAGAAGAATTAGTAGTTCGGAATACAGTATAAAAAAAACTATATCAAGTTCGTTATCAGAAGATTTTTTAAAGACTAAAACTGCTTGAAACAATATTATTTGAACTCGTTTGCCACTTTTCCACGGATCTTTTATCTACACAAGATTTTTCCTCTTGTTTTGATTTCATCATTATGATGCAAATTAAATTAACATGGCTGTTCGGTAGTTTTCACTTTCTGATAAACTGGAATGGATATTTTCTCTGGATCAGTGGGATTAAATGGTCCATATGATATAACAAATCCTGTTTTCAATTGATCAATGCTGCTTTTGATTTTCACATAAGAAAATATAGCAAGATTGAAGATGACAATTTCAAGAATTACTGGAAATACAAATATGAAAAACGATTTAATGAAATGGCCAATCTTTTAATAAATACATATATAAATTAAATTTACTAACACAACGAAAATGTTAATGAAGTGAACCACTCGCTTCTGAATTTTTTCGGTAAATTTAATTTTCTGTAAATTCCCACGTATAAGGAACCGCTATTCCCACCAAAAGCAACAAACAAAAATGCGCCAAAAATGGCACTGATAATAAGAAAAATACAAACTCCCATATAAACAACAAATGGCACCATCAAACACGTGTCATTCTAATGGAATGGAAAGCAAAATTGATTCTTTTTTTTGCAATTTCTTTTCAAATTATTTTTTAAATGTTATTTCTTAATTCCAAGGCAAAGACACTTACTTTTTTTATGCCATAAAACCAACTACCAATGCATGCTGCAGCAACAACAACTGAAAGTCAAGCGTTTAAAATTAAAAATTTTGTCCATTTTGGAACAATTCAAATGAATTTAGAGAATTCGATCAAATGGTGTGCTTTTTTGTTGGGTGAATTCAATTGTGTGATGAAAAATCGTTTAATTCAAGATTTGAACGTATTGCTGATGAAAGGTGACCGAACTTATGATGTGTCATCAACAAATTCAAAACCGATGAAAAATATACTTACCAATCACAAGTAGTTGTCCTGCATTTTGAACTAAAAAAATGCCTCCAATTACAATTGCAATTTGTATTCCAGCAATGATTTGAGCCATCACTCTCCAACCATTGGCGTTGTAAATTTCTCTAGTGTTATCCATATTGTGGTACCTTTCGAAACAGAATTTTTCAATATTATTCAATCGAAATTTTCTTCGTTTATTTTGTTCTGTATCAAACTCAATAACAAACGAATGAATAATCATAAAATCTTGTTATTATTTCATCTGAAATTAAATCGCAGCGAAAAAAATTTAAAATTCCACAACTTCACAATTTTTCAACAGAACGATAACAAAACCGAATCGTTGAAGACAATTTACTGTCGTTACGCATTTTCGTTACGCATTTTCGTTACTCATTTCCGTTGTTCATTTAGTATTGAATACTTTACGGATTGCGGTCCCACAACTTATCCGGCATGAATTCGTTCTCGCAGACAGTAATAAACAAATTTTTCTAACGACACAATTTACGCAATGCTAAAATGTTGAATTTTCATCAATAAAACTAGCGTGTGTAGATTATTCGAAAAAAGGGGAAAAAGAATGCCACAAATTTAGGTAATCACTTTTAATTTGCACTGTTTTGTATGGAAAAAAAAAAACCAATCTATCGAAAAAAAAATCGAACAGAACACAAACGAAACGTAACTTATTCGCAGCAGCACAGTGCTTATACTGACATCAAAAATCCTCCACTTTCTAATTCAAATACAAATGCGAATTGACGCTCTGCTTTGTATATATATATAAAACATATACAATTGGAATTTATAACTACGAACATTCTGTTGTCAAATCAACAGGCGAAATCACAAAATGCTTACAAAACAGACCATAGCGGACCGCACGAGAAATAAAATGAAAAAGGCCCACAAACACTACCATTTTTGAAAGTCGCATGAAAACTAGAATTTTGTCGAAATTAACAATGAGTTGAAAGAGAAAGAAAATTTAAAATCCATCGTCATGCAATTTGCGAGCATTGTGTCGTGGGAAAAGCAACAACGATTTTTCGACAATTTTATTGAACTATTTTTGATTGTTTGATTATGTAAATATCAGTTATGCTTTTCTTATTGTCTGAGTAATTTAACTTCGATGTCTTCCAAAGATTTGTGTTCCTTTTCTGGTAAAATATAATACATCACAATTTTGGCAGTTTGAAAAAAAATACACAAAAAGACTACAAAAGATTCATTTTATTAAATCTCACAATAAAAATGTTAAAATAAATTGAATAAATAGCATTGATAATTTTCAAAAAACTTTAAAACAATTAACAAGTACGGATAGTATAATCGTGAGATAGTAGATTCTTACTCGTTTGTCATTATTCTTTGGGACTTTTCTCCATGAAATTTTCCCTCTGAGCTACTTATACTATATCATGATCATTGTTTTGCTCACATCAATCAACACAACTGTTCACTAGTTTCTACTTTCTGATAAGGTGGAACGGATATTGCTTCTGGAGCAGTGGGACTGAATGGTCTAGATGACATGACAATTCCTGTTTTTAATTGATCAATGCTGCTTTTGATTTTCACATAAAAAAATACAGCAAGATTAAAGATGACAAATTCAAGAATTACTGGAAATACAAATATGAACATTTATTGAATGAAAAACAAAAAATCTTTTCTTTTGATAAATATATCAATTCAATTTACTCACTAAAAAATAATGTTATTGTAGTTAAAAATTCGTCATTAAATTTTGGAGGTACATTTATCATATCATTAATTCCTACATTTAAGTTGCTATGCCCCTTAAAAGAACTAATAAATAATGCCAACAAAATAAAACCGCCACAAACAAATATCCAAATTCCCATACAAACAACAAATGGCACCATCAAACACGTGTCATTCTAATGGAATGGAAAGTAAAATTGATTCTTTTTTTTTTTGCAATTTCTTTTCATATCATTTTGTAATTTTTAAATATTATTTTTTAATTCCAAGGTAAAGACACTTACTTTTTTTATGCCATAAAACCAACTACCAATGCATGCTGCAGCAACAACTGAAAGTAAAGTATTTCACATTGAAATATTGTCTATTTTGAAACAATTCAAATGAATTTAGAGAATTCAATCAAATGATGTGCTTTTTTTTGTTGTGTGAATTCAATTTTTGTATAGAAAATCGTTTATGTCAAAAATATAATTACAAGTCACAATTAGTTGTACTGCATTTTGGATAAAAAAAAAAACATCCTATCATAAGCACCATTTGTATGCCAGCAATGATTCGAGCAGCTGTTCTCCAACCATTGGCATTGTACATTTCCTTGGTGTTATCCATATTGTGGTACCTTTCGAAACAGAATTGTTCAACATTATTCAATCAGAATTTTCTTCGTTCACTTTGTTCTGTATCAAACTCAATAACAAACGAATGAATAATTATAAAATCTTGTTATTATTTCAATTGAAATTAAATCGCAGCGAAAAAAAAATCTAAAATCCCACCATTTCACAAATCTTCAACAGAACGATAACAAAACGGAATCGTTGAAGTGAATTTACTGTCGTTGCGCATTTTCGTTGTTCAGCGAATATTGTGTACTGTACGGAATACGGTTCCATGACACATCGGATGTGAACTCGCCAATATGAATGTGTGTCAGCATTCGGTAATGTTACAAACACATTCAAATTGGCGAATCCGCACGACGGATGAGCCGTAGTCTGTACAACACATTTTTGTAATGCTTGCTTTGAAATAAATCACCAAAAATCTATGAATCAGCGTTCAATTAAAACTGAATTAATTTACATATAAATAATACACATAACGAATTGTTTGATACTTCGTTCTATGACATTTATTATAATAAAGCATAGCACTATTTAATGCAAATTTTGTTCGCTCTCAGTCAGTAATGAAGAAATTTTACCAACGACGCAATTAATGTAATGTTCAATTTTCGAATTTTCACCAATGCTTCTAGTGTATCTGGTAGTGTAGTATATTCGAAAAAAATTAAGAAAACCGAAAATTTGGATAATCACTTTTGTTTTGTATTGATTTTGTATGAACAAACACTAATCTACCCAATAAAATCGAACAGAACACAAACGAAACGCTACTTATTCGCAGCAGAACCGTACTTCTACTGACATCACAGAATTCCGGTCTCTCATTCAGCTAGAAATGCATGTTGACGCTCTGCTTTGTATATATATAAATCATATATAATCGGAATTTATAACGATGAACATTTTGTTGTCTAATCAATAGGAAAATACGCGTATGGGCTGCTTACAATATAGACGAGAGCAGACCGCACGAGAAATAGAATGAAATGAGCCTAAACACGAGCATTTACAGTTATATTTTAAGAGAATTTGAATTTCATGCAAAATAAAATACATTCTTCGACGACGTCAAAAAAAAAATCACATTTATTCTTCATTTACAAATAAATTTTGATCAAAAAAAATTCTATTTCTTTTTTGCGAAAACTTCAGAATGCGTAAAATGTATGCAAAATATGAAGCCACATTGTTGAGAAATTTATGAAATTGCCGATAGTGTAAAATTTTATTATTTTGTACTTTTAAATAATGATAATTACTTAATTGTTCTCGAGAAAATAATAATTGAATATTTTCAACTAAAATCCCCTGATGATTACATTGAATTCTATAAATGCTTTGAACTAATAGCCATTTTGGCCAATTGGAAGAACTGCTGGCTGTGAGCATATCAAGCATAATGGAGTTTGAGGCATATGCTAAGTTTCATCTTGGTAAATTAATGTTCGATGCACATAGCTCATTATTGATTTTGATAAAAGTAACTATAGCGACTGCAAAGATTAACAACCATACATGGGAGGGTCTTTGATTTTGTGAATTTGATTATTCAAAATCGAAGACCCTTTTGTTAGCTCTTCACTTTGATTGAATGGAAAATTATTTAAAATTGCTAGGATTTTTTGAGAGACAATTTCCTTGACGTCTTTCTGTTTTTGAGAAAAATTTTCGGATTTTTTTGTTCGAAAACTGAGGACCGTTTTTTTCCAAATCGGAATTTACCAAGTACGATTTGATATAATAAAAATCCCAAAAGAACCACAAATAGCATCATTATATACATATGTTTTGTGCTAATTGAATGAAATGAAAAAGAACAAGAAAAAGAGAAAGAAAAACTCAAAATATCTTTCTGGTTATTCGCAACTTTCATTCTATCTCTCTTTTTCTTTGTCGCTCTCTTTTCTGTTTGCTCTTTTAATTGAAGTATTTTTTTATTTTAATATTCCAAAGGACGATTCACGAACTTTGATCTCTTAGATCGGTTGGAAAATTATTTAGTATACAAACAAAACTTACTGAAGATAAACATTCCACCTAAAGTAATATCAAGGTAAAGTTGCGGTGAAAACATGAATAGTATCACGATGACAATTATTATCAAATCGATGACAAAGGCTGTTTTTCTCCAACATTTAGCACCATCATTATTCCTCTCCATGTCCATTTTGATATTTCAATTGAAATTCAATTTCTTATTATCGAATGAAATTTATTTAATTCATTTCCAAGCATTTATTCATTTACGAGAAAAATACTTGCGACTTCCGTCGTATGGAACACAAACGAAACGCGATTGCAACAAATCTTTGTTTATACAAACGACAAAAAACCTTGAACCTTGAAAATATTTACAAATCTATACAGGAAAAGTCACTGATAAAAGTGTTGTGATGAATTAGTGCATAGAGTATGATGCTAACCGGAACATCGAAGTATCAACATCGATAAAGTAGCATGGGGACGCTAAATTTTTATGCAAATGTGGAGCATCCACACATAGAAGATAATCATTAATATGTGAATCAAACGAATAAATCGAATCACTGCTTCTTATGGAAGTGTATAAGTATTACAGTTCTAAGCGAACCAAATCCAATTTTTCAATTGTGAGTGACATTGTTCATTACGAAATTCATACCGTCTGATCTGGTTTTGAGCGGACAAAGACTTTATAATTACTATAATTTTGAAATAAAAACACCTCATAGTCACTTTGATATAAAATACAATTTTATTTTACAAAACATTTGTTTCGATTACTTCTGCAACTCATGATGTCTTGCTTCAGCAACTGAATTCAAACAATTATCTTGTAAAATGAAAATGAATTTCATATCAAAGTGACTATAAGGTGGTCTTGTGTTGTCCAATCGCCGAGCAAGCACGCGTAAAGACTGTTTACAAATTTGGAGATTGTGAATCGTACAAAAAACATAATGAAAGTATAGCAAATAAGAAACATTTTTGGAAATTCACAACTCAAAAGAATTTCAATTTCAAAGAAACAACTACAAGTTCGAAAAACAAACCAAATCTTTCGATTACACCAAAGCAAAACATTTATTCATTTTTTTTTTTTTATAAATTAATCAGCAAAAACATTCTATTTTCAATTTAACACAATTATGTTCCGCGTTCCACTCGTAATATACGTGTAAAAGAGTAAGCGTGCGATCATCGATGTAGCCACATAAAAATACTCGTTACGTGAATTTATCTGCTAGCTATCTGAATAATTTCAGTTATCACTGCCGAAAAAATTACAGTACATTCCCTGAAAAAATTTCTCGACACTTTTTGAACAATTTTGAACAATTGTGTGAATAAAATTGATTTCAAAGTCGTTGCTCGAAAATTGTCCAGAAAAGTCATTTTGACCGAATTGTGTCCACGACTACTAACTAAATTGTTTCTAATTTTAATCACATAATTTAATTTTCGCCTAAAAATCCCTAAACGAACTTTTAAATTGAATGTTTGTCTCATTAAATGTCCGTTTGAATGTTATGACTAAGTGCCTCTGATGTATTTATTTGGCTTCCATTTTCATTCGATTCGGTCAGTTTGCTTTCTATATCTGATGATTTGTTGTCAATGATATCCTTGAATTTACGGTAAATGTTAACGCAAGCGATATAATACAATATCGCAGGGACTGAAATGATAAAAAAAAAAAAATTGATCAACGGGCATTGAATATCTAGTTTTCAAAAAAATAATTCTAATTCCAATAATATTATTGATACTAACCATATATAATCGCTCCTAGGAGAAGCAGTATTATGCTAACCTCTTTATACATTTCAGAAAAAAATCTACAAGCAAATGTTATTCAAAAAATAACCAAATTTGAATCATTTTATAAAAAATACCAAATGATTTTAAGAAAAATAATAACAAATAAGAAAAATTCCAAATGAAATTTCAATTTTAAATAATTCAATCGAAAATTCCAATTATTACCCATTATATAAAAGATATAATATAGTGAAGAGAATTATGACTAAATATATGGTCCAAATTGTTAACGCTGCTAGCATATATAATGAACGTTTCTGTTGAAATTAGATTGAATAAAAAACTTTTATTATCACAAATGTGGGGCAACTAAATGAATCATATTCATTGAATACATTACTTACTACTCTCAATCCATACAACCATAAAGCACTTGCCAATAAACTTGGAGCTAACAAAAATGAAATAAATTAAATGAAATTTTTCAACACAAATTTTCACTTGAAATACAACTTACAAAAAGCGATGAGCCCTTTATAACCCATTGCCATACCAACTACTACAAATAATATTCCAAACCATCCTAACAATTTGCCCCATTTTATTATGTCACTTACACTTGCAGGAGAATTGGTCATGTTTTTTTTTTTCTGTGTTTGTATACAGATATAGCTGAAGAGTGTTTGAAAAAGAAAACAGATTTTTTTGTTTACATACAAATTGTAAATTTAAATCAAATTATTATTGTGTAAAAAGTCAAATGGTCTTTAATTTAAACAATTAAAATCACAAATTCCAATAGTTTATTTGTTTCCAAATAAAATTATTTTATTTGTAAAAGCTCTAAAACTGGCTGCATTTGAATTAACGGCTAAAAATATTATCTGATAATTTCGAAGACACAACAAACGGTTTTTATTTCTTTTTGTTTACGATTTTGCAAATTGGTTAAATCTCACATTGAGATTCAATTTTTATTACACTTTATGTCGAAATGATTAAACTGAAATTTTCTTCATAAAATCCTTCATCATTAGCAAACATAAAACATTTAGATTTTCAAAAAAAAAAAAAAAAAAAAATATCACAATGTCCTTGAGCGTAGAATTTATATTTAGAAATTATTTATTCGCATTATTTCACGGCATCACTGATAAAATTGACCTTTTTGAAGAATGATGGATATGAAATGTGAAACACGGATATTTTTTCGAAATATTTTCTGTTTGTGTGTCTGTTTTTTTTTCTTCAATTTTACTTTATTGAAAACAAAAGAAAATTTTCTTTATCGAACCGATTGCGAACACAATGGAATGGAAATTTTTTAAATAAATTTCAAATAAATACAACCGAATCGTATAAACAAACCAAAAAATGAGTTTGCGACAAAAATAACCCAATTAAAATAGAATGAAACACACACGAAAAATCAACTTAATAGCAGCAGGACTATGTTTATACTAACGATAAAAGTTTTAAAGCAAAACATACACAAATCTCTGTCATTTGAATGCGTAAATAACATTGAAATATCAAATTCGAGAGAGTGACGAGAGAATGCCAATATGATTTTCGCAAAAATGGAGCATTCACACACATGGAACATTCATAAATAGACTAAAGATGTAAATGAATTGAATAAACCGAAACGCTACTTGGACGCTGCTCTATCTGTTTCCGCTGAGCTGAGCGTTGTTAATTGCTCTGTTTTCAGTAGTCGAACACTTCATGCAAAATTTTAGGAAAAAATAAAAATGGAAAAATTGCAAAGAATCATTTATGCAATTCACAACTCAAAAAGAGTCTTGTATGTACTTTGGAAGGAATTAATAGCCGATTTGTGATGTTATCAAAATGAACAAAATCACTGATATTTTTGTAGCACAATTTTTTATCTGTGCCGCTCAAGCCGCTCCACGATCAAAACAAACATTTGACAGAAGAGTTAATGTCTTGTTTAGTACGAAACGCGACCATTTTTCAAGCAGCAAGGGCTCAGTTAAATAAATGGCCATACGTACGTACAACTGTTGATTAAAATATTTACGAAGAAGTATCGTGTGTCCAAAGAATCCTCCACAATTGAGGATTTAAAATGAAAAATAATAAACTTTCATTGAAAATACACCAAACAATCATTTTATTCACTTTGATAAACCAGTCAATGAAGAAAATGTGCAAGTAATTTCAATTGACAAAATTGTAAATTAAATAAATTTCAAACATTGAACACAAATTAGTAACAAAATTCAATTTATTTTGCTGAATGATATCGGGACTGTCGGTTGTACATCAGCTAGATTCACTGCCGGTGTCGGTGCACTCATTATGGCATTATTAATTTTTATATAACAAACCACAGCAAGTATTAGGATGAAAAGTTCTGCAATCGCTGAAAAATTATTAAATCAAAAATGATAAGGATTTAGTTCTTAAAAATGTTTGAATTTTCTCATTTACTTACCAATTGCAATTAAATAATAATGAGCGCCAGCAAATACAAATCTTATTTCCTCATCATCGTCCGGTTCTTCCATGGATTTTAACCAAACATACAAACCAAAAACTAAAAAAATACTGATTGCCGTCACCCAGATGAGCGGTTGCATATACTTTGGACGATTCTATTTGGAAAAAAAAGAAGAAGAATAATTTCATTTTAATTTCTATCGATAATTTTCACTTTTCACTAATCACATTGGTCACTTTTGGACATTTTAGGCAAAACACTGGCTAAAATCAAATTTATTGTTATTAAATTTTAATTTTTTTGTTTTTGTTTCATTTATTATGATTTAAGTATACACACTTACCGTGTGAATACCATACAACCAATAACAACTTGCAGCTATAACGAAAACTGTAGAAAAAGAATTTTAAATTAAAATATTCGATTCAATCATCATTGAGTATAGAAGTTTTTTTTTACACTTACTAGTCATGAAAGATGCAGAATTGGTCATAAATAAACCTGAAAGACTCGTAAATATTGTAAATCCACCGAGGATTTGGGCAGTTAGTCTCCAACCATCAGTACTATCAACAGCATCACCCATATTGAATACCTTGTAAAATTGATAAATTGATTAAAAGCTATAACATTTTTATGTTTGAGGTCGCCTGTTCGTCGCTACAACTCAACGCAATTCATAATGATTGGACGGATTTACGTAAACTCAAAATTGTATTTTTCCGTAATTTTATGTTTCATTTTCATTTTCTATTTCGGTTTTCTATTTAATAAATTTGGGAATTAATCGATTAATAAAAATAACAAAATAAGGGAAAAATTTCCGTTTTCAATTGATTATTTTTATTAATTCTTGGAACTTTTGCTTTTTGTTTTTGGAAAAACGAATGATATTTTAATTTTGAAGAGCCACCACAAAATCTCTACGAGAATGAAACAAATAAATACAATTGAAACGTTTACATACCAAATTTTTATTTTGTTTTTATCGGATTTAGAATGAAATAAGAGTGCAATCAAACCCTATGTAAAAACACAACTGAACTCGTGAATAGCTTTAGGCATACTAAGAATGGAAATGTCTCTGAGTGAATATGGACAAATTTGTAGGCGTAATTATGCAAACAGTTCGTATCCATGTGCGTACCTTTGTGAAATTATTTTGGTTAGTAACAAGGGTGTGCCAAAAAGCTTCATAATTGATTAACATGCTTGTAGTTAGAAGAATAGACTTACGAGGAAAATTCTTTGTGTTATTCTTTTATGTCTAAAATACCGTTATATAGCCGTTGTACGATATTAACTATATTACAATAGTATTGGGGGTATGCATTATTTCGTGCGGTTTTTTCCCAAAAATTGATGCTTTATTGTAAAAAAAAAATGGTTACATGTTTATTGTTCAAAGTATTGTCTTTTGCTAGCCACTACTTTTTTCCCATTATTCTGGCAATTTATGGATTCCACGTCGAAAAACAGTTCATCTCTTGACAATAGAAACGAACCAATCCAATTTTCCATTTCTACAAAAACACGTGAGTGCTGCGACAGCCAACACATGCGTTTGGACATCGAAGCTTATTTCATTTAGATGGGGTAATGTCTAACAATTACAGCGTGGGCAGAAAAATATCTTTGAAATTTTTACCACGGCGTTTGCAAAAAGTCAAGGAAGTTTTGAAGCCAAACAAGCCAATGTTGTTGTAAATTCTGATGACATTGTTGTCCGAATTTGGTTTATATCAATTGATGAATTGGATGAAGATTTGCTTTTTCTCCTTTTTATTCGGTTTTTGAAAAATTTACTCGTTCATTTTCCTCAAATAGAGCGGTAATTCTGTGATATTGTAAGCGCAATATATGTATTCTGCTTAGATGTTTGAGGAACTGAACTTTTTAAAGTTTTTTTCTATGGTTCCTTGATCAATAAATGATTAAAATAAATTTCGATTCATTTCAAGTAATTTTTTCAAGAATTTTACATTTGTTGACTGTTGTTTTTCGATAGTTAAACTTTTATCATAAATTACGATTCATAATTATATCCCGTATGGAATAACTTAGATTGGCTAGTAGATGACCACTTAGCAGCTTACTTTAGACGTTGATTTGTTATTTATAGGCTACATCTGATAATGAGCAAAATATTCGACTGCTGATGAGTATATAGTCAGAGTAAATATTTTTTTAAAATGATTCAAAATAAGCGACTGACTGATAAGTTACTTTAATGGACTATTTTTCATATATGAATACATTTTAAAATGTTTATAACTCCAATCGAATATGATAACTTTTGAAGTTCAGTCAGTCCGTCGAACAATTTTTACACGGGCATCGAGCAAAATTTACCAAGAAAAGTAATTTTCTTTCAATTAAAACTTCGAATTCAAACATAATTATTCAAATAATTAAGATTTTTCACCAGTCTTTAGAAAAATCACGTTTCTACTAAAAAACTAAGTTTGTACTACACAATTTTTTCAAAAAGAATCAATTATTTCGAAAAGTTTCAAATTTTCAAATGTAATTAATCTTGTTAATTGTTTATGAAAAAAATATATGAATTAATGAAATGAATTACATTTCAAATTTCATGGTCTGACTGCTATCGAAATAGTTAAACTTAAAGCTGTAGCACTTTGGCAATCAAAACTCCTCTCATCGTATTTTAATGTGCGGAAACATAATAAATAAATCGAAACGGGTGTGAAAACTAAAAAACTAGTTTAAAGTAAAAAATTGAAATTTTTCGGTTAAAAAACTAAAGGATTGTTAATGAATAAAATCAATTAGTTGAGTTGAAATCTTTGAACTGCAAACATCAATTGAATTTTGAGTTCTGAATATTTGAAATTTTTTTTCTTCAATAAAAGTGTAAAAGTGAAAAAAAAAAATCGCTTCGATGGCATTCAATTTATTTCAAAAAAGTTTGCGTTTAATCGGTATTTTGTCATTCGATGGAATTCCATACGGATCAATAATTACCATGATAATGAATGCATTTCTCATTTGTTTATATGTCATCTTTTTCTTATCATCGATTTGGTATTTATTCTCCACCGATCGCACAATCATTGAATATTTAGATTGTTTTCAGTATATGATAAGTGCAATCTTAATGCTTTTTTCATATTTATTTTTTGTATGGTTTCGTCAACCATACACAAAACTATTCATCGATCTTGAATCAATTATCGAAAGAAGTAAGTTTAGAATAAAATCAAAAAATACATTCACTTGATTGATAACATAATCGATTAGGATGTGAACAACCAACTGTTGCGATTATTTATCAAAGAATCAACACTAAAATTGAAAAAATGACCAAATGGTTTGAAATTGCAATGATGGGAATTATTGCACCTTTGTTCATTTTCCCGATTGTAATATGGTCCATTTCAAAATACTTTTTGTTCGGCGAATCGGATGAAACATTTTCACAACTTTATAACTCAACGTAAGCCAAAAAATAGATTTTTTTTAACTTCTCGATTAATGTGTTTCGAGTTAAAATTTCCGAATTTTCATTCATGTTTTTCTCATCGTATCACAAGGTACCCATTCGATTGGAACACTTTACGCGGATACATCGCATTAATTTTCATTCAAATACCAACACTTTATTCAGCAGGAACTTTGCTCATGTTTATCGCTGTTTCAAGCATTGGATTTTGTTTGTATGTTTCAAGCATGATTTCGGATATCGAAGAAAGGTTAAAAGAAATGTACTGTGGAAATAGTGAAATTTCAAGTGTACTAAAATCGAAACTTGTCGCTCTTGTTCAATTTCATGCAGAAGTATTGGAGTTAAGCGCGAAATTTGAACCAAAATCTGATTGATGTTTTCTCAAAAAAAAAAAAAAAATAATTTTCATTTCAGTTTTGCAAATCGTTTTTCGAATGTAAAGAGCTATTTTCACTTTCTATTCATTCTCTACTCGATAATTGATTTTTGCAGTATTTTGGTCATTCTAACGAAGGTAATTCAGACGAAAATGTTGAAAATTTTCAATAAATTTCGCTTCCTGTTTGTTTTTTGATTTTTTTTTTCAGGATTTTACAATGGAACCTCCGAAGTAAGCTTACTATCCTTTCATTGCAGACACTCAGCGCTGGAAATTTCATGCATACATTTCATAGTCTAGTCTTGTTTTCGACTGTTGTTACAGTACTTTATCTATACTGTTACCTTGGAACCTTTTTAACTGAACGATTTAATGATTTGGAATGGTTTACTTATGAAATTGATTGGTTTAAATTTCCCTTGGATATCCAACGTGACATAAAATTTATGATGTCAATGGCTAAAAAACAAATATATCTCGAAGGATTTGGTAGCATAAGATGTTCACTTGAAATTTTTAAAGAGGTCATCACAATCTATTTGTTTTTCATTTTAATTAATTTTCATGTTAATCTAATATTATGGTTTTCCACTTTCAGATAATAAATAAAACGCTGTCTGCTTTTATGGTTTTGAGAAATTTTAATTAAATTAGCATGATTAAACTACAGAAAACATGATAAAAATAAAGATATCGATTTGAAAAGTATATTCAAAAATTTCGTGAAAAACATTTTATTTGAAATGATAAAATGAATTCTCTTTTTATGTTTATATTGCTTGTATATCAAAGGGATTTTTGAATTATTACAACAATTTTTTAGCAATGAAGAGTCAGCTGGGCTCAAGTTGAAAAATTATTTCAATCATTCAGAAATCATTCGATGAGATCTACAACTTTGCCGAAGACACCAAATTGAAATTCCCAACTGTTTAGAAGTTGGAATTTGATGAAAACCCGATTTTTTGCCTTTTACAGGCGCCTGGCTCTCAAGCTCCCCAGAATCAAGCTCCCAAATTTTGCCAAAATTGATTTTTTCCCATTTCCAACTTGTTGAAATTTAAAAATTTTTCCATTACTTCTGAGGGTTTACTGGTGAGCATAATGTTCGAATGCACAAAAATTATGCACAAAAAAATGAGTGTTTGGAGTTAAAATATCAATTCTATGGGAATGATAAAGATACGATTTTGGACATTTTCACCATAAAATCAAATTTTCACGACCAAATCAAATTTCGAATTCTGTAAAAATGCATGCACAAATTTGTACGCGTTATGCACATGCTAGTGAATTTCACACCTTGGCCTGCTGGAGGGGGTCGAGGGGAGCAAAACTATTCTCGCATTCACTATTTTAAATAAAAAAGGATCGAAAATAAGGCACCAAACTGCAGCATGACTTTTGACAATTATCATTCAACATTAGTTTAAATTTGAATGTGCGTCATGAAGTTGTTGCCTTATTTTCGATCCTTTTTTTATGTGAATTAGTGAATGAGTTTGAACGCCAAATGTAACAGTTTTCTGTTGTTGAATATCTGTAAAAAAAAAAGTTTTAGGGAACATAAAATGGTGCCCTATAATCAACTTAAAACGGATTACAGCGTAAATTACAATTTTAATGTAAAAAATGCAAAAATAAAAAATGAAGTTTTGTTAAAATTTATTTTTTTAACGAGTAGTTAACTTTTCAATAAATATTCGAAATGTTTAATGTTTTCATTTTTATTCATTATTGTTGAAGTTGTGTAAGATCGTCTAAGCATCTTCCTTATTTTGATTATTTAGATGCGGATGAATAATGCACATTGGTGGATATTTTCGTGCGATTTCCTTTTTAATTTCAATGTAACAAACGACCGCTGCTATATAGAAGATGAAAGCCAAAACTGGAAATGTTCAATAAAACATAATTAAATGGTTTGAAAATGGAAAAAAAAAAAAAACATTTAAATAAATGTTTTCTATTTTTTTCGTGATAATTACCAGTTATCGGAATAGCAACGGTGTCAAAAATCGAAAGGTCATTGTGCTTTCTACGTACATGACCCCAAAGATCACGATAACCACCAACAGGGTAACCTTCAAAATACATTTCAATCTCTTTTACTAACGCGTAAATTAGATAATTTCCCCATATCATCAAAGGAATTGCCCACCATACAAGCGATACCATCAAGAATTTTGATTCATTCTGTGAACAAAAACAAACGGAACATTTGCTTGAGAGTTATGTTTTATTTTTCGATGATGTTTTTGAACATACCAAAGAGACTCCGCACAACCAAATGATACTTGCAATCAAATTTAGCGCCAAAACTGTGGAAATTCGAATATTTGATCGATATAAACAATTTTAATTGAAAGTTCGCTTGAAAAATTTAGAGAATTTTTGTACACAAAAAAAGGAAAAAAAGTGACCAAAAAGCGACATAAGACATAAGAAAATCTTCTGATTTTACATTTGCATTTGAACAGGTTGAACCTTTCATTTTTCATTACTTGTCGTTTCGCACTCACCAAATGACACAATTCCAAGAAAACTGTCTTGTTTTGAAAATTCCCACAAGCATAACGATAAGCAGCTCAATACAAAACCCACAAAACCGGTTAAAAATCCCGTCATTTCCCATTTTCCAATGCGTTTTCCTTTTGTCATATTGCAAATATGCTTACAATCGCTTTGAATCACTGAAACTGTATTGTTTATTATTCAGATCCAGCGGCAAAACGCACGACGCTTGTTAATTCCGTTAAAAGTCTGTGTCACAATTCCAATATTAGAATACAATGTGATCAGATTCAGGCATGAGAAGTACAAGTATTTTTAAACAGATATTTTCGGGTCTCAAACATTTGATTGAAGATTTCTTTTGGAGATGAGCCAAAAAAAGAAACTGAACAGTCACACTTTTCACACTTTAATATTTACACAATTTTCTAATTTTATATGTAGTTTTCAAGTCATTTTATGATACATTTTACTTTACAAGTGAATTAAAATTTTAGTGAACTGAATAATTCAATGAAAACCAACGAAGAATTCTTTTTCAAGTGAACAAAGTCAAGTTTACAAATTTCAATGAGTCTTCCTTTTTATTTTCACAAAACTTTAATCACAAAACTTGATTTTTGTTTTTTTTTTATGGTCAGAGGCAATTTTTTAGCTCAGATTATTCGGTGAAATAGTGTTAAAAATACAGTTTTTCCGAACAAAGTCGATGTGACACTGTGATCACAGACCGTAACCGTGATCGTCTGCGACAATTTTTTCACTGTGTCATCATTTCATTAACGCAAAGGAACAACTATGATGCGCACGAAATTAAAATACTTTTTATTTTTTTCTTTTTTCGATGACAACAAATCGTTTTTCGGTGACAACAAACACAAACATATTGAATTGTCATCAGAAGAAAACTGATATTTTCAGCCAAGTGAATTGCTGGGAGTGAAAATCACATTTTGAGAGAAAAAGTGAAATGTGCTTTTGTTGAATTCGCTCTTGTTTCGGGGAAAAATAAAACACATTGAATGAATGAATAAAAACGATTGAATCTTGATTTTCAAAGGAAAATACATTGAGTTTGATTGTCTATAGGTAAACGATGTTCAGAAGATCTCATTCTGAATAAACACAAAGAAGTCATTTCTATATTGCACGCATACACAAAATCTTCAATCTCATTAAAGCAAATTTCTTCTTACGAAAAACACGTAGAAATTTTTATCAACAACATCGCAATCGATGCCATTTTATTTTATTAAAAAAAAATAATTAAAGATTTACGTTTTAATTGTCTTAACTTAATTAGCTTAAAATATTAATTGGACATTTGCTTTGAAATTTAATTGTAATTTCCTAAATAAATAAACAAAATCTTATTCTATTAATTATTAAATTGAAATGCATTTCTTAACTCTTACAAATGACTATTTCTCGAATTTGAACAATAATTTCATGAATGAAATACATTTTATTGAAAATATAAAAGTAAAAAAATAAGAATTGTTTGGAAATTGTGAAAATATGCCGATTTTGGGAATAAAATTATTCGTTGTTTATGGTTCCAAATAGAAGAGATTACCATTTATCTATGGGTGCTTCGATATACACAACACTCGCTCGTGGAATGCTGACACCTCGCCTCAGAATGGCGTATTTCAATTTTGCATAACAAATGACGGCCAATAAATAATATATCACTTGGAATGCTGTAAAAAAAAAAAAACGAAAGATAAACTCATCAAATTCGAATGAAAATGATTTTATTGAGTTCGATGAATTTTATGTTTAGTTTCTTTCATGTTATTTACATTATGATTTTCATATAAATATGCTTACCTATTCCATAAAGTATTCCGATATGATAATATTTGTTTAAAAAATCACTCCATACGTGTTGCTTTTGGTCCATTTTATCAACGACAATGGCCACTGTGTAAACTATTAGCGCAAACAGTCCAATGCTCAATTCAAGCGCCCACCATGACAACGATATTGCCATAAAAACCGTTTTGCTCTGTTGAAATTGTAAGAAATATTCATATTCATCGATCGGAGTAAATATAAATATATTTTATTTTCGTAAAATTTGAGAAAATTAACACATTTTTGGAAAAAATCTCGTTTTTTGGTGAATTTTTGAATTTTAAAATCTTCGTAATTTTTCATTTTGTCACTAATTTCGGTTTTTTTAAAAACAATAACTTTTTTCAGCAATTATCTTTTAATTTCTTTGCGAACTTGAAACTCAACGAATTTCTATTTCTCATCAAACTTCACTTTCATTGTAAATTTTCCATTTTTTTACCATTTTGAGGTTTTTTTTTTCATTTTGGATTTTTTATTCTTCATTACGTGACTGCAGGATTTTCTAATTAAAATTTGTCGATTTCCGCATGATTTTCAATATTCAATGTTCGATTTGTTTTTTCAATTTTACAAATGTTTCTTCACATGTTCTATATTTTTAGCTTGATCAGGCTTTGAATCGAAAACATTGGGTATAAAACATTGGGTGTATTGACCTATGTATTGATACTTTCGCGTCATGCCTTTGAAAGCAAATAAGTTTCTGCTCAAAAAACGAAATTCATTCGCAAATTTAACCTATTTTTAATTTATTCGTCATTTCTCTAGTTAACGAAAAGTAAAAATTGTGCTTTTTTTTTCGCAAATATACAACTTACAGAGAAAATACCGCAAAACCAAATGATGGTTGCCATAAAATCAATAGCTGAGCATATGAAAAAATTCATGCGACGAATGGGATAAATGGAGAAAAAGCCATCTTTGTTATTCCATAGATAAATCAAAAAGGCAATCGATGCCAATCCCACGCATCCCACAATAAATGCGGCAAACTTCCAAATGTTAACTCTTCGACTGCTATTCATATTGTGGGGCATGAATTGAGTATCTTTTTTGGCCTTCAAATGATCACTTTTTCACGTGTCACAAATTACACTTTCAAATTGCACATCAATTTACAATTTCCGATTAATTTCAATTTTAACCGCTTTTTTTTTTCTCTTTTTTTTCAATAAATTTCCAAAATAAATGCGTTCAACAGAATTTTCATTTCAAATTTGCACAGTTCTTTGAACGATTTTATTGTTTACAATATAAAGTTTATATTGAATGGTCGGCGCCAATAGAATGGAAAAAGAAGAATAATCAGCGCTAATAACTTCATATGCCGAAACATTCGAGTAAATTTAACGGATTAGATTATATCGTTTCGTTTTGATGTGATTTGATCTTAATCTAATTACTAAGAATCGAATCGGAACGGCTGAGTTTCAAACAATTGAATTTCGTCAAAAATCAATGGATTTTAATCGATTAAATGTCAAATAAATGAATTTAAAGAGACAATTTCAATGCAGCCGATTTTCAACCAAAGAAACACATTTATATCAATCAATAGAAATAAAAAAAACTGACTAGCGATCATAAGTGCTGTTTCACGTTTCACAGCTGATGCGAGACTGCGTACGTCAATTTACGACGAAATCAAGATGTTTTGAAATATATTAATGTCTGTCGGCGTTTTATGCATACATAAACAAACAAGCAAACGAATTCATCTCTTTCGCTTTTTTTTTTTTTTTTTTTGTTTGCAACAAAGTTGGTTGAACAGACAAGCGTTGTTTAAAAATCATTTCATACAATGTAAACGCATTTCGTTGATTGTGAACTTTGGTCAGTTTCAACGCAAAATGTTCTGCGTGTGCGATGAGTTAGAAGTGTGCGATGAATTCTGAATTCAGATTGTTGGTTAAAATTTATTGCGTCCGCAGCTACTGTTTTTACTCACATTTTTGAAGAAATGTGGTAGTGTCTATACTCACCTACACGAATCGTATATATCACGTTGGTCGTGCGTAAAGTAAAACAATTTTTTCATTCGTTTGTTTGTCACAATCGCCGGCTCTACTTGTACATATTTGTTGTTGTTCTTCCGCTTGGCGTGCAATTAATTTCTCTTTTGTGCGGTTTTTGGACAATAATTTCATTTATTTAAATATTTAACTTATATAATTGCGATGTTTCGCACAAAATCACATAAAAGGCATTTCATTATTAAATAAAAAAACAAAAAACAAAAAAAAAAGTACACAATGTGCGTCATTTCAATATCACTGGCTCTACATCACATTTTTCATTTAATAAATTAATGTATTGATTGACGGTTATTAATTGTGGTTCGGATTGAACTTCCCATCTTGGTATGATTCCCAATCGACCTTGTGCCGGTATAAAAACTTCTTCGCAGATTTTTCTACACACAGTCACAGCAATAGCGAAAAAGGCCATGGTGAACACTGGAAGAGAAAAAAAAAGACATTTTTTCTTGTTAGACATTTTTCATATTTTTTTTTTCTCTCTCAATGTTTTGGCTTTGATTTTGCAAAGCATTTGCTTTTAATTCGCGTTTTTTGCTTATTTTTTTTTTTTTTTTCTTTTTTGAGTTTGTTTTGATTCTTATTTTGCTTCTCTTTTTTCTTCATTTCTTGCCTTTTCTTTGTTTTGGCTTCATTTTACTTCACTTCGCTTTAGTTTACTTCGCTCAATGCGTTCCGCATGGTATCACATCGTTTTGTTGTGTTTTATTTCACTTTGCATTTTATTTATATTTTGTCTGGTCTCATCTTGACTTTTGCAGTTTTTTTTCATTTTTTTTTTTTTCTTTTGTCGCGAATCGCGATGGTCCATTTTTCGTTCATATTTTCGAAAGTGATTTTGTTTTTTCACAACAATTTTTCAAAGTAAAAATCCACTGAACTTACTTAGAGCAAAACTAAATGTCCACAGTAGAGAGTCAACCGGGTTGTCTTTTATCGCTAAACCGACGATTATAATGAAAAGAATTATTTGAATTCCCCAGAAAATCAGCGATAATAACATGTACATTCTGCTACTCTGTGATAAGAGCAAAAACATTTTTTTTTTTCGAATTTCTATGGAAATTTGATAATAAAACCAAATTAAAATGCGTCATTATTTGACATTCACCTTATCAACTGCATACAACCAAATGACGCTTATAACTATGTTTAACGCTGCAAAAAAAAGAGAAACAAAATAATAAATTTCAAAAGGAATGTTAAAAATTAAATACTCAAGAGACATATTTTAATGGACAGCACGTGAATTGAATTCAACAATTTGCAAAGTAGGTGACAATAAATTGTTCAAAACGGAATGTTTTCATTTCGAAAGTTAATAAGCAAATCGAATGTTTTCATTTCGAAATTGAATCCCAGAATCGATCGAGTGAAATCAATATCAAAAGAAAAAAAAAATTAAAACACTGAACTTCGTCCCGTTTGTATGTCATTCAATCGTAATCAAATACGCTCATTGCGATTGCAATTTCAATTGAAATATTGTGTAACTTACCAGCAATACTACACCCGGTATCATTTGATTTTGCACTAGCTTCTGTAAAAATATAGAGACAACATATCATTATTCCCAACCATCCCAGTTGCCGTCCAATAATTTTCCACGTTAATTTCTCGTCTACATTCATTTTTCAACGAATTTTTTTTTTACTCAATTTATACTTCGGGTTTTGATGACACCCCGCTTCACTTTTAAAATAAATGTTCTTTATCGAACTTTTCTGTTTTCTGGTCTGATAGACCAGAATTGATAATTGGATTTCTTTCGTAAATTTTCTGAATCGAAATCAGTGATCGATTTCAAATCACAATTGCAACAAACGAATCAACAAACACTGTTAAATAAACGAACTAACAAATCACAAATTGTTTTGAAATTATGTCGAATTCGAAATGCGAAAATCATCAAAAGGAACATAAAAATGGACACAGAAACAAATGACAAAAAATGAAAAGAAATTTCGTTTTCACAAATCCGGTTATGAAAAAATAATAGTAAAACCGCAAAGTCACCAATATTGAAAATAGTTTAAAACTTGTCCTTAAATAGATTTAAATTATTTTCAAATGGACCATTTCGATTGTGCCTTCGCAATTATAAATCACATTCTGAATTCAAATCTACAAAATGCATTTGTTTGCGGTCGTTTAAAAACGAAGTGAAAAAGAGATTGTGACGTGATCAAAATGTTGTTATTCCGCCTGTTATCAATGCGATACTGTATATGCGAGCGTCAATGTAAAACGTCAGTTGGCCAAATGGGATATTGTTTGCCGCAAACTGCAGCGGCACGAACTTACTTGTGCTAGACATATATATATATATCGTCACATGCGTCATTGGAGCAATAAATATGCTCATATATGGATACGGTTCTTCAGAAACAGAACCATCTAAATGATGAAATCGCTTGGGAATCAACAATTTTTTGTATTTGTTTACGTGCACCCGAATAAAACTGCGCTCATTTTAACAATAAATATTTTTTCCAAGAAATTTGACTCATATAAACTTTCCTTGCACACTTTGTTATTGAGAGATAGTGTGCAAATCAGAATTCCATAAATTCATTTCATCTCAGCAACTTACCCATTTTGAATGGCGTTGATTTTATTGCATGAAAAGTTCAATTAGAATGTTGTTAAATGACAGTATTCAGATAATTTTTTATTGACTCTTTTAATTTAATAAGTAAATTCAGACTAATTGACTCAAATTAATACACTTGAGTTGGTTGAAGAAAAATTTCATGTTTAGCTTAGTAGTTTGGTCAGTGAAATTCATTACTCAGAAAAAAAAAAAGATAAAAAAAATAAATAAAAATCAAATTACATCAGTTTCATGAAGAATGCTTATTTATTCAACGAAATTATTATTACTACAATTGGAATATTTTCTATGGATTTTGCTTGGTGTTTTGTTGAAAATTCTTCAATCCACAAATATTATTCGATGCAGTTTAAACTCCTCCAGTTTTACAATTCGGATAAGTTTGGCCATTTGGATAAAAAGCAACAGCACTTAGATCATATCCACCAAGATTAATGGCTTTTTTCGATTCACGATATTGTTTCAATGCGAAGAAGTAGAGAATAAAACCACTTACTATAGAACGAAATTGATACAAATAATTAACAAATTTATAAAGAGTAAATATTAAAACGTCAATTTTTCATTATTTTTCAATGAACAATTACCAACTAAGAAAAGTCCAGTCCAAAAATCGTCCAATCCATAATTTCTACCTTGGAATATACTGTGAAAAAAAGCAAAAAAAGGAAGAAAAAATTGCGAATAATGAAAAAAATTGGGAAATTAAATAATTAGAAATATGAAAATGAGAAACAACAGATTGTGATCCGCACTGTTTGCAATCGGACCCAGTAAACTAGTGCTTTAAAAGAAAAAAAAAGGAATGAAAATTCCAAAACTTACTCATGAACATTGAGTGAGATATAAATACTCCATATTAACAATGGAGCGAGCCACCAAATCAGCGCAAATGTCATGAGAATGAAGTATTCCTGTAAAAATTGGGCAAAATTCCAAAGTAAATAGTTTAAAAAATGCCAAACGATTCTTGAAAATTCTTTTAAAAGAATTTAAATTTGCGTCTTGAGATATCATTATTTTGAAATTTCATACCAGAGATACACCACAAATCCACAAAATACACCCAGCCATGTTGAATGCTTAAAATGTTAAAAAAAAATGTTAAAAAAAAACACTTGTTTATAAACATTTTTTTCGTTAAAATTTTTTAAAAAAATAATTGAAATGAAATAATCCTTTGGAACTAACCAAATGTTCCTGTGACAGCATGACTTCCAAAACCAGCACATTCGAAAGCAAACATACACAACAGATTCATTGCTAGCCCAAACCAGCCAACTAATTTCGTTTTAGTACTTGCCATTTTGACGTATTCACTGCGACTGAATTTCGGATATTCATTTTAATGTCATCAACGCATTTGCGACGTAGAATTTATATAAAAATACAGACAAATGAACAACAATAATAATTCCAGACGTACACAATAATATTTCAATACACGACGCCACCCGAAATCCAATACATCGTATTGATGCTATCGATGTGACCGCTCAATACACTCATCTTCTGTTTATCTGGATTATGTGAATGCTACTGAAAATATAACACTAAATAATATATAACAAAACCGGCGAAAAATACAGACATGCATAACATTCAAATGTCCTTACCGTTCTACATGCATACCGCCTCACAAATACTTTATCGATTCACTTCGTTGGGAAGTACAGACTTGTCTGAAATGAAAACTACTACAAATCAAGTTTGTTTAACAAATAATCAGGTGATTTTATCCATTATTTTTTCTTCAAATAACATTCAAGTCTTTCGTTTGCAAATGTGGCTCTTGTCCGAAACTATTTGTGTCAGCAAATTGATATTCATTTCCATTTTTGTTTTTGTTATTCAAAAGAGTTTGTTGTGCGTCTGTTTTTGCGTCATATTTCTATATGACTCATAAAGGCTGTGTTAATGCAAATGCATATAAATGCACGATTATCGTTATCAGACGATTTATTACGTCAGTTTTTACGATGAACAACTTAATCATCATCATCTTAATCTTCCATCTCTTTTCATAAATATTGAACTATATTCGACTGATTTTTTGTTTCAAAATAAAAATCCATAAGGCGAAAAATTACTAAAATTGGCACAAGATTGCATATTTGTTCAAGCACAAGAACTCTTGAAATAGTGCATGCGTTCGGGCAGAAGCTATTCAACGTCATTCTTACCAAATTATATCCGTTCACGTTGAGAAGAATCATTGAATCTAATAGAATGCCAGAGTCGAGAGATTGAAAACAACAAAATAAAAAATCTAACATTTGAATGGACAATTTGTCCTGTTCCAAGAAATGGTTTGCGTTCTTGAATGACGTATGGTACATTTGTTACGTATTTCAAGAAAATTTCAAAAATCATTCAATGATTTTCAACAAAGTCAGTGAACAATATCCCAAGTACGCTCTCAATGAGCGTAAACAATCCTTTTCACGCCGTTGCTAAACAACACGAACACGTGCTGTTTACTATACATTGTGAGCATCTACTTTGTTTTGTCTATTCTCTTTCGTAGCAAATAGAATGAAATCAAAAGCGAAGGCGTGAAAAAGAGAGTGTACGCTCTATGAGAGCGTTTTTCTACATCTTGGGTGATTGGAGTAACGTCATATATGAATGTTACTTGTGCAATTTGTCAATGCTCTAAATTGACACATGCAATCTCAACACATCGGGGAAAACCCGTTCAAAATACGACAAATGTGACGCACCATTTTTTAACAAAAGCAATTCCAATCAACGCAAAATCCGTTTGCATAAAAATGAAGAATTAATTACTCATCTGCTTCCATTTGCCTGAAATTAAAAAATAAAAATAAAATTAAAACAAATTAAAACCAGCGACATTTATTGCAATTAATTTGAAGAAATGTTGTAATGAATTCGATTGAATTAAGAATAAAACGAATAAAATTTTTAAAAAAGAACAAAGAGATTGTGTTTTGAAAGTTTCATCGAAATAAAATACTGGAAAACTCACAATGTTTAAATTTTACCAATTTGTGATTTGTTGATCGATACATAAAATGTATGGCATTTTCAGATTTAAATAAAAAGTCATCATTTGAAAGAAAACAATTAACATTTTCACAAGACAAAACAAATATTCATTCGAGGATAGTTCCTATCAATTATCTATATATATAAATTATCAATAAATCTTATCACATCTCAGTCAGATATAGGAATCTTGTTTCCTTTACTGAATTTTTCTTGGCATATTAGTCCAAAGGTGTCAACGGACAACAACTTGTCCGTCCGTCCGGCCGTGCAATGCTCGCAAAAATTCTGTCGCTCATTCGTCCGTTTAGAGCTCGCCTAAATTTCGTTGTCTGTCCGTCCGTCCGTCCATCGGTTCAGTCGTGCGAAAACAACGCACAGTCCGTCCATTTGACACCTTTAAAACTGACTAATACATATCTATTGAGTAGATCGAGAGGAGAGTATTTTCATTTGACTTTATAGCAAAAAAGGAGAGTAAGTAATTGTAACACTAAAAATGGTTAAAAGAGAGTACGGATTTTACGATTTTGCATTGTATTTAGTATTTAAGTGAACATGCTCTCCTCTTTAGTATAGCCGAATTGATATTTTCCATACTCACCTTTTTCAAAATTATTTTGAAATTTTTTACGTACTCTCCTCTCGATTTACTCAATAGATATGACCATACAAGAGCCTTTGCTCTTTTTATTCCATTTCAATGGAGAACGCACTTTATTGTTGATTTTTATTTAAAATCCAATGTCACTAAGTCACTACTGATCATTTTATTGTCAATGATTTATAATACATATCAAAGAACATATTGCATTCAATATCATTATAAGTTATTGCCCTTGTTATGACATCAAAACCAATAAATGTTGAAAAAAAAAAGAAAAACAGACAAAATGATTCATTTCTGTAACTCATATTGGTGTCATTTTTTTTTCTTCAACAGAAATCAATAATCCGCCCAATACCAAAGTATATATTCTGTGAGTGAAATGTGAAACAAAACATAAATTTTTACCCTTTTTCTATCGAATTTCATTCAGGCATATTTAACAAATGAAACAAGCTAAAAAGCCTATTTTTTTCTCCATTTTACTACAAGACAGATGTTTAAGATTTTCTCCATATTCATTTCCTTAGAAATTAATGTGAATCCCAAAATTCGTTTGAATAAACTTCACAATGGTTCAGTTGAGAACATTATTTTTGTACGCCTAAAGTCTAGTTGGTGATGACCTTATTTTGTTTCTACAATGAAGATAAAAATCGAAACATTTATAAATAATATGAGATACACATGATAACTGAACTGATGCAATTTTATATAAAAAAAAAAAGACCTCTCAACCAGATGAGCACTATGCAACTCAGCCAAATATTTGAAATACACAATTGTTGATATCAATGCGTGTCTGTTCAAAAGCTCAATACACATTCGTGGAGCATATTCGTCGATTATAATTTGTGAATCACAATTTGTGGAATATTCCATTTTATTTTGTAAGAAACTAGTATCCCTTTGCTACGCATAAATGATGATGCGAACAATGTACGAGAATGGATGGTTAAATTGTGCGTACGTATTAGTGTCACAGACTAAGTGTCGCCATTGCGACATGCGCCTCTCTACTCTGTTCTATTTATTCAACGTAGAATTCATTCAATTATCTGCAGATTTAGTTGTCCGTGTTTGAATACAGTTGCATAAAAATACGTGAAAATTGCTTCAAATAAATTGTTGTCATTGATTTCATTTATTTTTTGCATTAAAAATGTCGTGTCCAACTGTGAAAAAAGGTTGTTTTTGCATTGATTTAGAAACGGCCGGTATACTGATGAGTGTATTTGATGTACTTTTTCGAATTACTCACGCATATTTAATTCTCAGTACGGATCCAAAAGATATTTCGTGAGTTAAAATGACTAAAAAAAACTGTTAATTTTATTAAATTTTTTAAGAAAAAAATTCACAATTTTTCATAATTTACTTTCATTGATTAGTCTTGAGGTGATAGGAAGGCGTGAAAAGACTGTTATAGCCTTTCCTCCCGAGTTATTGGCATTATTTGAGTGTAAGTATTACGTCATGTGACATACACATTTTGATTCATCATATCATCTTACAGTAGTCTCTAGCCTACATGGTTAATAAAGTGAAAAAATTTTCAAATTTTTTACAATTAGGCATTTGCATCTTTATAACTCTAGTATTTCTGTTGGGCATTTTCAATGTAGGTTTCACTTGTTTGTGCAAATTTTTTTCAAAAATACAAAAAATGATTTTCACATATTTTGATCAGTTGAAAAAGGAAAGAAAATAATTTATTTTGTGATTTTTTTTTTCAGTCAAAATCCAAATTTATGATTCCTCCGATGATTCAATCGTTCCTGACTGCAATTTTTTTGATCATTTTTTCCATTAAGAATTTTATCAATATTCTCTCACCTTCTCATCGCAATCCACATCCAGAATACGGACTTTTTATACTTTATCTTTGTTTAACAGGTAAAAAAAATCCCTTTTTTAATCTAAGTTTCTGTATTTTGTGATGGTTCTAAAGCAGCTCCATCGATTCTATTCAAAATAAAATCAATGATGACTAATTTGAATTTTTATTCTTTCAGTTTTCTTTTTCTATTTCTTACTCATTCAATTTTCTCTATATAAATCTATAAAAAGGATGAAAAAAGAAGAAAAACGCATTATTGGCGCTACGAGTGGATATATGAGTGCTGTTTAAAACATTTTCTAATTACAACTAAAATCGATAACGATATTTAATTATATATATCGATACGTGTTCAGACTTTTTATTAATAAATATTACGACCATTTTTTGATTTGAATATTGCACTTTTTGCGTTCTTAAATATATATGAGAGAACGGTTTACACATAAATTCATTCAAGAAATCATAGTGTAATGTTTTCGATTACGTGTATTGCTTCATATTTTTACAAAATTATGAATAAAACGTATTATTCCGATTTCGAAGTGCCAACATCAGATGTTTCATTTAGGTTTGTTTTAAATTTATTTCGAAAATCCGTGTGAATTATTACAAAAAAAATCTTCTTTTACTCAAATTTTCTGTAATTTTCAAAAAAAAAAAAAAAAAAAAAATCAATGAAGTTTCACCACGATTTTCATAATATTATGCTGAAAATATAAAATAATCATTTCAATGGTCTTTGTTCCATATATTGAACCATAAATCAAAAATGGTAATAATCTCTTTTTGACACTTGTTGAAGACAATCAAACATTAATAAACGAAGACAATCAAACATTAATAAACGAAGACAATCAAACATTAAAATATAATTAAATACGAATTTTGTAAATTTTATTTGAAAAAAAAAAAACAAATTTTTACACAATTTTTGAGATCTTTTATATATTGTTTACATAAAATATGCAGATAATGCAAATGCAAGAAAATTATAATGTTAGATAAATCGTTTATCGCTTAACACCGATATACGAACTAGAATCAATTGCATTGCAAGTCTTCTGTATGACATTTTTATAGGCAAATGAATTGATATTTTGAACTAAATAATTTCTGTATTCGGTTAATCCCGTTGCAACATCTAATTGAGTGCGTGGATTTGGTTGTTGTAATGGTTCTGTATTTTGCACAAAATTGTCCGGGCATCTTGGTTCATTAATGTGCTTATTAAAATAAAAGTTAACAACGTAAGCAACAAACATTCTCTTAGCTGTGTACGTAATGTCAGCCGCATTACTTTTGCAAGGATTTGCATCTAGTCCATTTGATCCAATTGCACCAGCGTTCATAAAATTTCTTGGTGCATTATCATTTTTGTTTTGCATAAAAACAAAAAGACCTGGAAGACCACCCAAACCACCTAAAAGAAATTAAAATTCAAATTTAATATAGATTTGAATTTTCCTATTACATGTTGCATTACCTGGTCCACCTCTGCCAGATACACCACAACATTGTGAATGTAAACGAAACATTCCTTGACCCAACCATTCGGCATCATAACCTGCAGCATTCAAAAATATTTTAAAATCAAAATAATTTGGATTGAAGATTTAAAAATGTGATAAGAAAAATGAAAAATCAACCTCTGGCATTCAATGGCTCATGAAAACGATTTGAACGTTTACAAAATGCTCGAAAATTGCTAAATTGAATGGTAACATCATCGTTGGTGGTGCCATCTTGACCATTTCCACCATTTCCGCCATTCAGATGTACATTTAATAATTCACCATTTAATATTTGCGTAGAAAAACCGAAAAAGTTTCCCGCATTCAATCCAACATTTCCTGGTCGTCCAGCAGTTCCTTTATTTTGTGATGGTTCCAAAGCAGCTCCATTGATTCCATTCAAATTAAATATTGTTGCACGTTGAACACTCCAATTTGGTGCATAAATTTTGATCTCATCTAATCCAATTAGGTGCAAATCTTCATCAACATAAAATGTGCTCACAACGTGAACATTGATTTTTGTCGGTTTTGGGTCACATTTTGTCGGTTGAATATTTGAACTTAAAACTATATTTCCTTTAATTGTCATCGTTTCACCATTGCATTCATATTGCACTGGTGATCTCAATGTTACACTCAGAATATCGTTCAATTCTTTTAATTTGTCTGGCGTTGGAATGAGTTCCGCAACTGAAACACCCGTAAATCGTTTTGTAAATTCAACAAAATTATTTATGTCAATGTTGAGACCTTGAGGTTTATTAATTTGTCCCCAATCGGCTAGATTGGCCACATCATAAGCATTCACATTTTTTTGCACTTCAAAACTTGTGAAAAAGCTAAAAACATGCACAAAAAATGAATACCACGTATAATCAGTCAATTGATATTGTTTCGTAGTTGATGAGCTCGCAATCATATCTCGAATCGGTGTAGAGATTTCGATTCCAGCAATTGATTTTAAAATATTGAGATTATTTTCATGTTGTTCGATTTGATTAAATGCTTCCATGTTTAGTGATGTCAAACCAAATTTACTGATTAATGTTTTGAAGTAGCCCGTCCATTCTTTTAATGTTATTTCGCCATTGATCAACGAAGGAACGATATTTTTACCAATTTCAAGTAAATCGAATCGACTGTGGAAATCTTCAATTGATTGAATTTTCTGTTGTAATGCGGTTAACAATTGACTATCGACATTTTTCAAAATAATCGAAATTTCATTGATCGTATGCTTTGAAATGTCAACAACTTTCAATCTCGCATCGGCAGTCAATGGAAAACCAAAATCATTTTCAACAATGTTCGTGTACGAAATGTCTTTCACAATTGATTGTCGAATAGATCGACGGCCATTGATCATTTTTTCGATTTTATTGAGCGGTCCGGCTTCCATTGGTCGCCAAAATATCGATATTTTTGAATAATCACCATTTGGAGATTTTTTCAGCAACGCATCGATCAATTGTATCTTTTTTTCGTTGGATCCTTTTTGTTTTAACACTTCACGATGTTCAATTGCGAATTCTGCTGTTGAATTTTTTATGGATTCTTCAAAGATTTCAACAATTTCCTTACCTCTTATGTAGTAAGAAGGAGCTTTGGTTACAACCATTGATACACTGTCTTCGTATCGTTGGATATTTTGAATTAATTCCGTTATGCGTGACAAAGAACTATCGAAATCTTGTCGATCATGACCTTTGGTAACCGATTCATAGTTTACAACTAAAACAATTTTCGTATTTTTGGCATTTTCAATAACACTTTTAATCAGAAATGTTGCTGCTATTTCGACAGTTTCATTGCGTGTATCACTGAATCCAGGGCAATCATACCAAACATTCTGCTCTTCATCGATATTCATTTCAGGCACAAGTGTTCGTGATACCGTTGACGATTCGATATTATCTATGTCTTCATCGAGACCATCGTAAATTGTGTATTCGGCGTTTGGGCCTTCTGGTTCGATTGCAATCATTTTACTATAATCACCAGTGACATAATGAACTAAAGTGGATTTACCGCCGCCCGTATTACCAATCACTAATATTATATTCGGATTTGATGTTAATTTTAATTTACTTCGCGCTGCATTTACGAATTCAAACACTTGTTCGGCGGAATCAGTTGATGCATCAATTGATGCAATTACTAAGCGCGTACACACGAAAAACAAAACGAAATAGAAATATTTCTTCATGTTTTAACCAAAATCGATTCAGTTCAATGTTTTTTTCCAAATGTTTATAACTTTTGATATGAAGTATGTGTACACTTGTCTCCACAATACTTACTACTGAATAAATGAACTCTTTCCAGTAATATTTATATTATCGATTTCATGAATTCACACTCCTACAGTATCTTATCGAAATCAATTCAAATTCTGATAATTTATAAAAATCACATTTATTTCAAATTCAATTTCAATGTCGATTGTGTATGGAAGATTATTAGAAAGTGAATTGCGCTTTAATTAAAACCATTCTTTTTCATTATATATCTTGAATGGCAAGTGTCAATTAGGGGGATTTTTTTCTATAAAAGTCAACGATGAATGAAAACAATAACATTGAAGTGAATTGGGACTTTTTCATAATTTCGAGGTAACAAAGTGATAAGATTAATTTCAAATTAGCTAGTAATAATGGTAAACAGTCAAAAAATCTAAAATTATTGAAACATAATCTAAAATTATTCAATAGTTGAATGGGTTTCAAAACTTATAACTAAAAACCAATATAATATTCGCTTTAACATAAGAAAAAGATTCTGATTTTCTTTTTTTTTTGAGAAAATCAAATTTTCAAACGCATTAAACATGCAATACATTGAATACTCAATCATTAATGTCCATGCGATCCCACATCTGATTTTATAGCCTTTGGGAAAAGCTCGATTTTTACTCAAAATCATCAAACAATTACTTAAATGCTTTAACATCTAAACTTGCGGTGCACAAAATCAATTCATTCTCAAAAATAATCGCGGTTTTGACGAATTCCATTTTTATCCATTTTCTCACATAGCTTTGAAACGATTCGAAATTAATCCTACCATGTGCATCAAGTTTATACGAAACATGCTTGTTGTAAGAAAACATTATTAGTCTAGACGAAAGCATCCTTATGAGTGAAAAGTAAACAAATGGAGAATGAATAAAATAAACGAAGCAAATGAGTGAAATATAGTGCATATGATATTCACAATAACGGTGATGCATTCTCCGATAAACGACAATTTTTTTCACTCAATTGCTTTGTTCATTCTCCGTCTGTCGTCTTTTCATTCATTTATGTTATTTCATATACAAGCAAATGAAAAGTGCGAAGAAATTCAATGAGTGAAAACGTAACATATTCGTTCAATAAGTGAATAATAATCAATGAATTCCATTTATTGAATAATCTCAAGATTTTCTCATTGAGAGAAATTACACTGTTTCTCAAAAAGGAAAAAAAAATTGTTTTCTGCAATATGGGGAAGAAACAACACTCGTTTGTGTAGAAATAAAAAAACATAAAATAATTGCAAATTGTACAATTTATTATTTGTTAAATGAAAATGAACATTGAGCAATTTAGAATTTCATTTGAGACAATGTTGTTGATTATTTCTTACAATAAAATATTGACAGTTTTTAGTATAATTTATATCTCTTAAATCACAGGTAAATATTTATGCATTGAATAATTTATTCTAAATTGATAAAAAAACAGAAAAAAAATTAAACCTAAACAGTTGTGGATGATTCGAAATTTTTTTTTAACGGTTTCAAAATCAATTTCACTGATTCTCCAAATTTTTAGAATAAATTTTTATTGAATTTTAATAGGTTAACTTTGCTATTATTCAAAGCATTACAATCGAATTTTGAACGATTTAAATTGAATTAATTGATGAAATTGATTTGAAATCATTTAAATTGATATAATGCAGTTTTCTATTAAATCTGATTGAATTGACATGAAGTGAATTCCAAATGATTTTCCAACTGATTGGTGTCAATAAAATCATTCAACATGGTTTCCACTGCTGACAAACCACTATACTAAAAATGCCTAAAAATTTAGACGGTTTTCTTAATTTTCTTCGTTTGATTCGTTTTTAAGAAATGTATATTTCAAGAATTTTCAACGCAAAATAGCGATTTTATGGCTTAAAATAATTATTCCCATTTTACATCCATGTAATTGAGTCTAAGATTTTTAATTGAATTGGCCAATTTCTACGAAACATATACTAAACAACGAAGACATTCAAGCAAAAAAGAGAAAAACAAATGGCGATAGATGTAGAGCAAATTGCGGTAACTTAGCTGTATGCGGTGAATTTTTCATTAATTGCGGTAATTTACTTGATGTAATTTAACGAAACAAAACAACGTAACGAAACAAAATTCTATGCACACAGCTAAGCTACTGCAATTCGCTCTACATTGCAACTTTTTTGTGGGTGGATCACGGCTTTTGGCATACAGCATTTATTATAAAAGAAAAAAAAAACTGAACTTTTGAACTTAGATAAATAGTAATCACTTTGAGAATAGCCGTTTTCCAAAACGAACATTTTCATCTCAAAAATTGTCGACTAGTGTTGATAAACATCAAAATGCTTTTAGATGCATGCATATGAATTTTTACGAGTGCGTCCATCTCTCTTAATCGATACATAGCATATGATAGCCAAAATATAGAAAACTACAAAAAATGCTGAAACAAAAAAATGTAGTAATTAGTGCAAGTGTAAATGCTTGTAAACGATGTTATGTTTATTTACCAATTGGAATGAGACCTATAAGCGGTGCATAGGATTTCTCTTCTTTGCCATCATTTTGATAACTTGTTATATACGTGCAAACATAGAGTAAAATAATTGAAACTGATGTCCAGTAAATGCCCCACCAGATTAATGTCACCAACATAAATTTTGCATTTTTCTATTAAAAAAAAAAAACAAAAAAATGCATATTTTCTTTATTTATTCTTTGCAAAAACACAAAAATTATTTTTTTTTTTTTTTGATTTCAAAATATTTTCACTCACCGTAAACAATCCAATGATCCAAAGGAATGTGGACAGAAAAATGATGCAATCATTTCCTGTAGAAGTAATAAAGTAGTATGTAAGTAAAAATCAAATGTAAATTTAATTTGCACATCAAAAATAGAATTGAATCTATTAAGTCTTTTGAATGTGAATAAGTTTTTCGCTTTTTTTTCAAATTTTTTCAATTTTTCTTCTCGCTTTTTTTCAATTTTTCCCACTTTTTTTCAATTTAAATGATTGTTCATTGGATTTTAATCCACTGTAAACTCACCGTATGAAGCAAGAAATATAAAAATCCACGATTGAGACCATAGAACGAGAAAATCAAATTTTTTAAGCAACTCCTGATCATCATCTATATACACATCCATAATTGTGAAAAATAAATAAATGATAAACACTGATCCACCAACAGACACCAACGCAATGGTTACACCAATTATTTGCCAAAACAATTTCCATAATGAATCCGATTCTTGTTTCATTTTCTCTTTCAATTTTATGACCGGAAAAAAAAACAAAAACCAATTAAAACACTTTACGATTGATTGAAGAACGAATTTATTGTGAAAATTTCATGAAAATTCATTGAAAAAAAGACAATGAAAATGAAACAGCTTTGGAATGAGAAATTATTCACAAAACTCGAATGTTCAAAATAAATGCGATTGATTTGGAAGCCACATAAACACTGAATGTGTGAAAAATCGCTATTTTCGGCACCTACTTAACGGAACATCATTTCGAGTATTTTCGTTCATACAATACAAACACATTTACGCGCATTTTTTTTTTTCTTTCGTCTGCGCACAACGTTTGTGTTCAACTGAATTTTTCATGTCTAACATTGTAAAGCATATGTTTGAATATTTACTTACAATGCATGTCATCGAATCGTTTTAACATTGGGAATAATTATATCGAAATACGCGTTGCACATGTATATGAATAGTCACTGTGATTAAGAGAGAAATTCACGAGAAAATTAGAAATTTCCCGAAGAGAAAGCGTTTTTTACAACAATCAAAACAAGATCATCTTTGGAACAGATCGTGTGGTACTTGTTGCTCGAAAAGGGATTTCTTCGACACCCACACTCTTAAGTATTTTAGTATTTTTCTAGCCGAATTCGGTATTGTAAACTGATTTAGCTGAAATACAGATTATACAGTACTGCTGTAATCTGTACGACAGCTAACTTCATATTAAGGCAAATTTTTGATTTAATATGAAGTTAGCTGTCGCACGGATTACAGTAGTAATTTATATCTATATTTCAGCTAAATCAGTTTACAATACCGAATTCGGCTAAAAAAATACTAAAATACTTAAGAGTGCAAAAGGAATTTCTTCAAAAACACAAAAGTGGAAAAACGAGATTATCTTTCAGGAAAATACAAATTATTCCAATGCATGAGCATTTTTCGAGGATATTTTCTTTGCGCAATTTTTCATTTAATCATTTCAGAACATTTAAAATTCAATTTTTTTGTTTCAAAATGAAACTTAAAGTTGAAAACACTATAGTGAATAGTGGCATTTTTTTGTATCGACTTTTGTTTCACCCGAACACCGGTTTATTTTTAGCATCGGAAATGCTCAATTTATTTTAAAAAATGGAAAACACAAAAGTTGCTGTGTTTTTTTCATCGACCTTCATTACGAAGTTCAAATATTTGGCATTCGAAGTTCATAATAAAAATATCTTGTATAACTCATAAACATTTTGTGTGAAAACAAACGATTTTCTTCATGCGATAAAAATTACTTTTGAAAATTTCTCAGCAAGGCACTAAGATATTTTTCATCTTCAAGACAGTACATTTACTTAGCTAAATAGCATAACATGGAAATGAGAACTTGGATGCTTTTGCATTTAATTTTTGTTTTTTGCAAGTATTTTTTCCCATAACAATATCACAGACTGCAATATTGTTCATTTGCATTTTAAGCGACATTACGAAGAAAACGCATCATTCATTGTGTTGTTTAGCAAAAAAAATGAAGCCAACAACTTGTTGGCAACAAGCAACAATAATGATAAAAAATCCAATTTATTATCTTCTTTGCACGACGCGTAGATGCATCTCATGATTTTGCATTGAATTGTTGGAATAGAAAGAAAAAAAAAAAAGAAAAAGAACTCGGAATTGTTCGTTTTGAAGTGAAAAAAGAGCACAACTGAAACGTTCAGATGAAATACAGTTAAACAAATCTTACGTCGTGTCAAAGAGTGCTATTTTGAAGCGCACGCTCACAACAGATTGAACTCAAACAAAAACACGAATGATTTCTAAGTAATTCAAATGACTAATGATCAATGTAGAATGTAGTGTTTTTGAAAACCAAATGTTCGAAGCATAAAAATGGCGCGCCTCCGTTTTTTACTCATGAACATCGTACATTGTGCGTTCGTACAATCGGGTTCCATATTTGCTATGTAGGTTGATTTTTTGTTGTATTTCATTGAGCTAGGGGTTTTGAACTCGAATAAATACAACGACTTGTTTTCGACTTATTACTGATGCTGAATCAATCAAATATATAACGAATTTTCGAATATTCTACGCATTAATACGAATAATTACACAGCTCGTAACTCAAAAAGACTGTGTTCTTTTTTACATCCTTTATTCCCTCTTCATTCTTCTTTGATGCGTACACACGTTGCTCTTTTTGTAATTCGTTTCTGCTTTGTGTTTCTTACATCAAATATTGACCAAATTTCCGAATTTTCTGCGAATATTTCACTTTGAAGCGAATTTCAAACCTTTCCACTGAATTGCATAGACGAATATATGGAGAAATGTTCATTCACGAATTGTTCCATTCCCCTAGATTTTTCTGCACAATTATTTAACTAATTAACTTGGTGTAAGTTAACTTTTAACCGAAATTCTTCTGTATCGATATCGAGCAATGCGCTTAAAACAAATTATTCAAAAGTGACGCCAGTGAATTGCATTAGAACTGTATTGCTTTTATAAGCGGTGGGAATTTGAACTATCAAATTACAACAACAAATTGAACAGTAAGATGCACCCGAAATTAAAACTACGAAAACATTCAAAACGAAATTGAACTACGCACCAATGACAAAATTGGTCTCGCTTCCGGTCTATGTGCATTGTATAAATTACTTAAAAATAAATGTAATTAGACTAATGAGCCATTGGTATTGACGATTGTACATAGACGTCATTAGGGATTCCTGTTAAGAGGCATATTATGTTGATGAACTGTAGTTACCATGGATTTAGTCTTCTGTTTAAAACGATCAAATCAGTCTTAATCCGGACTTTGTGGTAAACACTAGCAAAGCGATAAAAATAATCCTCTTTTGAAAAAAGAAAATTATTATTGAACAATGAAGTAAGTGTTACAATTTATTACATATATAAGTATTAGTAATGAAGAATTTAAAGAGACTACGAAAAATTGTAGGGACATTTTAAAAAAAATTATTTACTAAAAATATTTTTTCTTCTTCTTTCAGCAACATGAACCGTGACATTTATGCACCAAATGCAATGGATTTTCAATATGAAATCCAAAATATCCGGACAACGATAAATGATGTGAACAAAGCAATGGCTGAATTTAAATTTCGATTCAAGTATGAAACCAACACAAAATACAATGAGGACAATTTGATGCGTCTAAACGGAATCAATATGGAATTGGAAGATATGATAGCAGAAATAAAGAAGAATGTTAATTATACAGTCAATTGTCAACATTACAACATGTATTATTATCAATCCATAGAATACCAACAGCCTCAAAAGAAGGATAACTCGATCGATGTCCATGAGCGTCCATTGCAATGGACTCAAATTTTGGAGAATTTGACCAAATACAAACATCGAATTTCAGCACATTTTCGTAAAATCATTTCACATAAATCTGCATAAATCGTCAGTTAATAAGAATTTAGTTTAGGAAAATTGATTTTTTTTCGAACAAATATTGTCGTTAGAAATATTAAGTTTAATGTTTTTATCTTTATAAATAAATAAGATTCTTTACATTTGAAAAAAAAAATGAAATATGAAATTTTAATTCGAAGAATATTCACTGGAAATATTTTAAAGTTTTTAACAGTGAAATTGGTGTTCAATCTGGAAATATTCGATGGTTTAATGACGAAGTTCATTTTTATCTATCTAAAGTAAACTTGTCACAAAAAACAGACGTCTAGAAAATCGAAATTTTTGCTCAAAAAACTCTAGCAATTTCGAATATTTTGAACAATTCTTCAGGGGTTTCTGAAGCGTCAGAGCGGGGGGAGATGGGTCAAGGGAACCTTGTGTCAGAAGTTCTGACTCAGAAACTATAATTGAAGTGTTAATATTTCATTTTGTCGATCTTTCACATTCACACGATCATATTCAGATCATGTGGATCCATTCTTCAGACTTTTTTTTCATTAACTAGGAAGATTCTATTCTGCTGAGTCTCAATCAATTTGACTTTTACCTTCCCACAATTAGACTGTGCAAAACAGTTGTAGAGTAAAAAAGTAAATCACTTCAACAACGCTTAATACAGAAACTCCCATAAATAAACCGAGTAAACCGCCACAGTTTGCGATAAAATCTCCAAATATATATGTTTCCATCCGTTTGATTGCAATGAATTGAGATTGCTTAAACGAGATGAATAACCTGCTTGTTACAAAATAACTGGAAAAATCAAATAAATGAATAAATCAGAAATTATTTAAAATATTCGAAAATCATGAATTCAAAATACGACACACAACTGAAAAAAAAACATTTGGTTGATTGTGTGTTGACCTTCGAAATATTCTATTCTATTTGGCTGTTGCATTGAAGAAAAAACTCGTAGCAAATGTTTATGTAATGGTAGTCCGATTTTGAGATGTTCTTTTCACTGGAATTGTGTTTTGTAAACAAATGAAGCATTCATTTATCATCTAACGGAAAGTTTTTGGGTGGTCTATGTGAACATGTTTCAACATGAATTTTGTTTCAACTCGAACAAATACAACGATTTTTTTTCGAATTATTATTGATGCACCGAATCAATTGAATATCTAGCGAATTTGCGAATATTCTACACATTAATACGAATTGTCACATCCTCTATTCTCAATCCATTCTTCATTCATGTGTACAAACGTTGTTTTTTTTTTGTAATTCGTTTCTGCTTTGTGTATCTTTTTCGTTGAATAATTCCATTCCCTAAGTTTTTGCGTTTTCTTTGAATCTCTCATATTTTTTAAGTAAACTTTGCATATTTTGTTAATAGAAACAATAGAAAATGAATAAATGTTGAAAAATGACTATTTGATTCTTATAAAATTACTTTTTTATTTCAAATTAACAACAAAATTATCATTTTTTAAGAAACTTTTGTTTGGTCTATTTCCTTCGATTATTAAGTTTTTGGGATGACAATTTTCTACATGTTTCTGCTTCCATGGATCACCAAACTCTTGCATTACTTTTGGTACAAAAGACTCTAAAAATTCGCATGAAAATAAATTATCGGAAATGAAAAACATCTTCAATTTGGGAAATTGTAATCGAGTGACAAGTTCCAATTTTGTCAAATCATTTCCATTCAAATTTAAATACCAGATTTCTTCACTTGGTATTGCAGTCAAATCGATAGTTTCCAAATTGTTATAGCCAATAGAAAGTGCTTCGAGTTTTTTCAACGATTCAAAGGGTGCACTTGTTAACAAAAGCGTATTGCTCAGATTGAGATCTTCCAAATTGGGAAAACGTTTAAACAAGCTGGAATTCAATTGTTTCAAATTGCTATCAGCTAAATCCAAGTTAACGAGTGACGATGATAAACAACGCAGAATATCCGCTGTATTCTTTGCACGAATATCATTCATTTTGAATGAATGAATATTCTCGAAGCCTTGTTCATTGCAATGCATTTCAATTTGGCCATTCAATGTATGATGGAAACCTTCATTGTCATTCGTTTCACTCGCAACAACAATATCAAATGATTCATCCATGCATTCGAATGTAAAATATTTAACATATTTCCATGAAATATAAAGCGAAGCACCTTGCTCAATTAATTGCAAAATGGCACAGTTGATGTGTCCAATTGGATTATTCTCCAAGCGAATTGTCTTTAAAATACCCGTTGAAAATGTACCGGATCTCAAGTATTTGATCGAATTTTCACTCAAATCCAAATGCTCCATCATTTCAAGATTTTCACAAAAGTCGGCAAATTGAATTTTATTATGCGATAAATGAACGGTTTTTAATTTGTCAGGTAATTCAATCAATTCATAATCGTCAAGTTCATTGTATGAAAAATCCACTTCCGTTATGTTCGGCATACTATATGTGAAAAAAATCTCTTTGGAATTTGTGTCAATTGATTGTGCGATACATTTAGTTTTGTTAAATGTTGATGATGCAAATCAAATAATTCCAATGTTTTATAATCAAAATGTGAAATATCCAATGAGAGAACATTTACATATTCGCTAAGCAGCTGTTTGACATTCACTTCATTACATCCACCAATTTTCAATTCAATCACATTTGACTTGTCAATTGTGTTGATCCACTGCAAAAATGATGACGAACAATTTGCAGGCAGTGCTTCGGCATAATTTTCACAGTAAAACTCAATTGATTTCAACGAATAAATGAATCGACCGCATTTCAAATTATTCGATTCACAAATTTTCACCAAAAACACAATAAGAACAAAGGATAATTTCATTTTATAAAAATTAACCATACTTTCAATAAGAATGAGAAGCAAATTTGACTCTATTTTAGTTTGGACAATTTGATTGAAACGTTTTTATATGAAAATGAAACTAATATGATATTGAGAGCGAAAGAATCAGCTCATTTACAATCTAATCAATCCACTTGAGTTGAATTTTGATGATTGAATTTTCAGCATAGAAATTAATGAAACTGCTTTAATGCTTGGTGACAATGGTTTAATTTTGACATTAAGTCGCAATCAAAAAGAAGTTATCGTTAATATATCTTATCAATTGTGATATAATTCTTTCATTTTTAATGGTTTTACCAGAAAAACACATGGGTTTTACGGTGGCGAGCAATGGAGGAGGGATGGGTGTTTGTTTAAGTGCAAAATGAGATCCCCCGAGTTTTGAAAAATTGAAGAGGAAAAAAATTTTTTTCGAGCAATTTTCAATTTTTGGAGAGAGAAGAAGGGTGTTGGTTTATTTAATTTTATTTAAATGTATCTTTAAAAAATCTCTTGACTAGGTTAAAATAGTGTGACGCTTTAACGCAATCTTTATCTTCTGTATCTTTCAATTTCACAGATTTTCAAGAACAAAAACATTAAATTATCAAAATGATTGTTATCCGGTGAGTTTTTTGCTTCAGTTCTGTTGATGTCTGTTGTAATTTAGATAGCGTAGTTTTTTTTTCACTTAGGATGGTGATATAGACTGAAATACATGTCAACTCGTTGAAGATGATTAACATCAATTGTGGGAAATAAAGAAAAATTGTTCAATTTTTTATAAAATTCATTATTAGTATATATTTGTTCAAATAAAATTTCATTTTGGCCTTTTTGTCTAATAAATTACAAATTTTAATTTTTTTTCGCGAATTTTAATTTGAATTCTCTTTCCATACTTCTGGATGACAATCTTGATCATGTTTTTGCTTCCATGGATCGATGCCAAGCCACAAATGTCCAAATTCAATTTTAATTTTTGGCACAAAATTTTTCAGATAATCGCATGGAAAGAGATTATCCGAAATGATCAAAATGTTCAATTTTGGAAATTGTCGCTTACTAATTGTCATTAGCTTCGTCAAATTATTTCCTCCCAAATCAATTTTTGAAAGTTGTTCAGTTGGCATTTTGGTTAAATCTATTGTTGTTAAATCATTGTACCCAATTAAAAGAGATTTTAATTTTTTAAGTTCTTTGAATGTGGTGCCAAATGATAGATCAACGGATCGTAAGTCTAAGATCTTTAAATTTGGAAGATGTTGAAATGTTGTGTCATGCAATTTTCCAACAGCATTTCCAGCCAATTCCAAACATTCAACCGATGAATTCAAATGCTTTATCATTTCTAGCGTGTTTATCATTTGATTATTTTTTACATCCAAACGATTCAATTTATTGAAAATTTTTAAAATTTCCACATTTTTCGCTTGTTTCACGTGATTATAAGCAATATTTATTGAAATTAAATTTCGTTGATTTTTCAAATAATTAAAATCAAATTCCGTCAATTGTGTACTTGCTAGCGATAGAAATTCTAAATTGTAAAAATGTTGGAATGTCTTTGAATTCAATGTCATCAAGTGATTTTGACTTAAATCCAAATGTTTCAATGATGCAGCCAAACATTTGAGCACATCAATGACATTGTGAACATTATTTTTCGTCATTTTGAATGTTTTGATATTTTTAAAGCTCATTTCATTGCAATACATCAGAAATTCAGCATTAACCTTGATTATTCCTTCACTCTGATTGCTAACAATCACTTGTAATGGTTTTTCACATTCAAATTTAAAATGCTCAACATTTTTCCATGGCATATGCACTGAACCACTGTATGCTATTGATGATTCCAATTGTTTAATTGGATTGTTTTCCAAATGAAAAGTTTTCAAACTTTTTGCTTTATACAATTGAACATCAGTGATTGAATTGTTAGACAGATCCAAATATTCCAGTTTGTTTTGATTAGCAATAAAGTCAATTGATGATATGTTGTTGTGTGAGAAATGTGCTTTGATTAATTGATCTGCAGGCAGTTCGATATGTTCAAATTTATTGTGGGAGAAATCGATTTCTTTTACATTCGTTAAATTAACGAAGAAATCCTTGGGCATTTCCGACAATTGATTGTGTGATGCATTGATTTTGACCAAATGTGCATGTTTCACTTCAAATAAATCTAATGTTTCGTATCCAGAGTAAGAAATGTCCAAAGATAGAACATTTATAAAATCGTCAAGAAGTCGTCCGACTGTCGTTTCATCACATCCACCAATTTTCAATTCAATCACTTTTGACTTGTCGCATGTGTCGATCCATTGTAAAAATGATGTTGAACAATTTTCAGGCAATATTTCTGCATAATTTTCACAGTAAAACTCAACGGAAACGATGAAATTGTCGCAACGACCGCACTTCAATTTATTCGATTCACACGATTTCAACAGAAACAATACAAAAACAATTAACAACCTCATACTGCTATGATCAACTTTGGAATGTCATATAAGATGATTTAAGTCGTTTTCTTGGGCAATTATATTTGAAGCACATGTTGTGCGTGAAAGACTATGCTTGGATGAAAGACTATCTTTGAAGTGTGAATTTTAATTGAAGTGGGTAATTTGAGTGGAAAAAATGGGCTTTAAGTGTTCAGTTTGCGTGAAAGTTTATGTTTAAAATGTGTTTTAAAATTGATAAGAATGATACTTGGGAATTTGATACAAATCTTTTGTATAAGAATTCACTTTTGAGTGGGAATTTTTTAAATTAATTGACTAATTCTTATCTAAATTCAATCAAATTAAGTTCGTTTGACTTGCAGCAAGGTCAACTGTGAAAATGGCAGTATGATTGACGTTATCTTATTCGAAAACGATTAAAATCAACGTCAAGCTACTAGACAAGTATTGTCGAGACTGAATAATGCTCATCAAAATCACTATCAATGATTAAGATTTGAATAAACCGAAAATAATAATAACTTTTCAACGAATCCAATTGGAAAAACTTACAAATTGAATTCATTCAGTTTAAAGCTGCCCACTGAACCGAACTGTTCATGTTTGTTCGAATTCATTCGAAATTTAACCGAACATGAACACCCTTTTTTCTCTTTCGAAAAACTTGGACCGAACTCGAACGAACATGAACACAAAATATGCTTCCGAACATTGTTCATTTAGTTGAACCAAATTGGACTGTTATATATAAATACATCAATTGGTTCAGTTCGAATTGAACTGTTCAATATTATTTATTAAAAATCGGGTAAGGAAAACAATGCCGAAAAATGAAATGCAAAATGAGAGAGAAGAGATTGAATACTAGAATGAGACCAAATGCTCTGTTGATAGTGAGAATGAAAGTGTGAGTGTGAGTATGAAAGAGTCAGTTTTCAAATAAATAATATTGAACAGTTCGATTCGGTTCAGTGAATTTCAGTTATAAATGTTTGCGATCAAAGCAAAAATTAATATTTGATTTTAAACCAAAAACGAGGGGTCGTGTCACGTGAATCGACATTTATTTTTGTGAAATTGTTTAAATAATCCACTTAATAAAAATGTTCATTTTCTCATGTCTGAAAAATAATGATAAGTTTATGATTTTATATTCTTCACATTATCTTTCATCAAAATTTTGTCAAAATTCTTTTACTCTTAGCAATAAGCTCACATTTGAGAAGAAATTACACTGCACAAGTACTAGTCGTATGTATTGACTACTATGGTTAAACTCATTCATTTAATACATGAACCGTACAAAATGCTCGTCGTTTATACGCAAATTTTTCCCAATGTTAATAAAATTCTACGTATAAGACTAAGAAACAATAAAATAAATAGATAGAGAAACCCATTCTAAACAAACGTAAGATTTGTAACGAGATTAGCGAGTTTATTATTCATTCGGGTAAGTTAAAATCATTTCTTCATGAATTTCTACTTGTGTGTAAAACTTAAATGCGCCAATCACAAATTGATTAATTCAATAAGGAAATACAATATTCATTTATGTGTATTGATATCTAAAGTTTAAACTTTATTTCTATAAAAATATGCAAATTCAACCAAAAACACTTGTCACACAACAAATTTACTGTTTAAGTCATGTTTACAAATTATCATTCTTTTTTCTTTTCGTTTAAATCTGCGATGCATCCTTTGTACAATTTTTTTTTTTCAATGAGACTTATATTCATTTTTAGCAATGAAAATTTATTCACTTTGTTCAATTTGTATTTTATTTCAATTTATATTTTATCAATGGAACGCCTGTAGCGCCAACATTTTCGACTTTATATATCGCACCAGCTGGAGCAGGAGATGCACTGTCAGAAAATCCACCATATGTCATATTATAAGCATGCACTTCAGTCGTAACAAATAAAATATTATTTTTTCGACCACCCCAACCAATTGAGGATACATTTGGTGTTGGAAATGTTATTGTCTTTTCAATTTTCTTAGTTCTGCAAAAAAAAAAAAAAAAAAAAAAAAAAACAAATCAAATTGTAATAAATAAGAGATTTTGTAATAAACACAAAATTGATTTAAAATTTAAGAGAAAAATACCTTGGATTAATGACTGATACGGTACCACCTTTGTAATTCACTACGTATAATCTCCCCTTTGTATCCATTACTAATGCTGTTGGCACAACTTCGGCATTATCATTATCCAACTTGTAAATTTTGCGCTTATTTTCTTAAAGTGAATTTATATAAATTGTTCTTTAAGTAATCTGATCGGTATTATATATGAAATTAAATAGCTATATTATTTAACATACTTATATTGCCTGTTGCTTGATCCCAGACGTATTCAAGAAGAAGTTTTTTGCAAGCATCAAGTACATAAAATTTATTATTACTTCTATTCCATTCAAAGTCACCGCAAAGTTGTGTTTTCATGAGAGTTTTTTTTGTTTTCGATGAACTATCGTATCGGAATAATCCAAGAGTTTTACCTGGTGTTATAGCGCACATTGAAATATTGATCAATCCACCATAAAATTGACCTGTAAATTGATCACATAAGATTGTTATTATATTTTTCCATTGAAACGATGAAAAAATGAAAAAAATGAATTAAAATTGAAAATTGAAAATTTACCTGCTGGCGAGACTCGTCCACTGTTCCAAACAGTACCTGAATAATATTGTTCAGGATTGTTCAAAGTAAATAATTCACTTGTTACTGTAGCCGTTTCACTTGTGCCATCCCATGAAATTAATTTCATTGTAACTCTGTCTCCCATGAGAAATTGCGTATTATTACCATCCACTGGAACGAGCACAGTAGAAACACCGATCCCATCAAGCGTTGCAGAGTGATCTGTGTTTGAATTCAGATCATATCTGTGTATAGTATTCGTTATTACATCGACAAAGTAAAGACTATTCGATTGAACATCATGGTACGGATAAAATGGTTGATTCCATAATTTCGTCGAAATTTGAGTAATTTTATAGGAAGTCTGAAGAATAAAATGTTGCTTTAGATGCTGTTGCACAATGTTTTATATTTGATTTGATTTGTAATACTTACAACGGCCGAAATGAAAAAATAAAAAAATATGCACGTTTTCAACATGTTTGAAAATATATTTAACATCTTCGATGGTTGGTTAATAGATAACTGAAATAATTCAAATGAAAGTAACAATTTATATAGTATCACAATATTTACATACGACGGTAAACTTTGCGATAAAAAAAATTTATTACATCTGCTGAATATTTGATTTTTAAACAAGAAATGATAGCCTCACAAATTAGGGTTTTTATAATCGTTTTAAAATCAGTTTAACTAGCTTTGAAATGACTTTTATATGCCTTATAATTTGATGTTTGGTTAATCATTTTATATTCTTTACATTATATTTTACTGTATACATAACGCCAATAGCTTAAAAAAATTTAAGCTGTTCATTGTTAATTTGATTTTACTCTATAGACAAAATAAGACAAAAGTGGTCACTATGGTTGAACTCATTCAAATATGTATCTCATTTAATACATGAACCGTACAAAATGCTCATCGTTTGATAAGATTAACAAACAATACAGAAAAAACAAATCCGTTGAAATTTTTTATCATTCGACATTTTCGTGTAAGTAGAAAAAAAGTATCATTTATAGACTATTCATAGAATTACTTGGAATTAGTATTCAATAAACCATTCAATTCTTTTTGAAAACCCATTCATGTTCATGTAGAGCAAGAAATCAATGTAGTAGTGCAAATAAACCGAAAATGATGATAAATTCTTGTGGAACAATACCTTTCAACGAAACCAAGTATAATTAAAATAAAATTCAGTCAGACACTATAAACGTTAGAGATATAAAGCTACCTAATAAACGCCAATCACAATTTGATAAGCAAATATAATATAAATACATGTGAATAAATATTTAAAAAATAAACATTATTCAATAAATATATTCAAACAATTGTCTTTTACTCGCTCAAAATAAATTTCTATAACTCTGTAAGTCACGTAGAACACATCTATACATGATACTGCGCAGTTAGCGGAAAATGTTTTCTTAGTATCCTCCTAAGTAATTAAATCTCATTTTCTCATATTCACAGCTGAACGTTTAGTTTTGACATTTTACAAATGTATTTGTGACCCTATTAGCAATCATTTAGCTCTACCTATTTGCATATCAAATCAGGTGGGGGACCCTATTTGGTATCATTTCAAACAATACCTATTTGATATCATTTAGCTTTCACCTATTTGATATCAAAGTATTTTCTCTGGACACTTTTGCACGTCAAAACATGTCTCAATATGTTGCCATTTTTGCTCCTAAACCCCTCAAATGTAGCAGAGACCACGTCAATGCAAATCAATTTCGATATATTGTCTTAGCATGTCAATGCACATCAATTAGCCATTGATTAGCTGCGTCACCGCAAGCATTGCGCATTACAAACACAAGCAGTACAAGCATCCGTATATACAAACAAATAGCAATTTAATGTTCATTGCAATTTAACGCAGCTCTGCTTACGGTGCTAACACGCAATCCATTGGCCGACAACTATCAATTTGCATGCAATTTGTCTTTGAGTCAACACAACGAGATCTCTGGGCATTAGTATGAATTTCAACAACTGCTAAGGATTAGTAAATAATTTTTAAGAAAACTGGGAAAAAACATTTCAGCTCAATAAAAAATAAAAAAAAACTTGGAAAATTGTTTCTTTCATTTCATTTAAAATCTTTCATTTTGAAATTTTTTTTCGATTAATTCAATTTGTATTTTATCAATGGCACGCCTGTGGCTCCAACATCTTCGACCTTATAAATTGCACCGGCTGGAGCAGGAGATGCACTTTCAGAAAATCCACCATATGTCATATTATAAGCTTGCGCTTCAGTCGTAACAAATAAAATATCATTATTTGCACCACCCCAACCAATTGAGGATACATTTGGTGTTGGAAATTCTATTGTCTGTTCAACCGCCTGAGTGCTGTAATGAATAATCAAAATGTAAAAAATAATTGAATAATTAGAACCAAATTGATAATTTTGAAATAAAACTTATTTTAATTTAAAGTTCAAGAGGTAAATACCTTGGATTGATGACCGATATGGTGCCACCTTTGTAATTCACTACGTATAATCTTCCGTTTGTGTCCATTACTAATGCTGTTGGCACAACTTCGGCATTATCATTATTCAACTTGTAAACTTCACGCCTGTTTGCTTAAATGAAATATTTAAGTCAGTTTTAGGCAAATTAAAGCATATCATTGTATACATACTGATATCACCAGTGGTTGGATTCCAATCGAATTCAAGAAGAAGTTTATGGCAAGCTTCAAGTGCATAAAATTTATTGTTTTTCCTGTTCCACTCAAAGTCACCGCAAAGTTGTGTTTCCATAAGAATTTTTGTTGTTTTCGATGAACTATCGTAATGATACATTGCAAGAGTTTTGCCTGGTGTTGTAGCGCACATCGAAAGATTGATCAATCCACCATAAAATTGTCCTGCAAATAGATCACATGAATTTTTTAATTTTTTTAAATAGATCTTATGAATTCCCAGATCAAAACAATAGAAGAATGAATAAATTTGTAAATTGACCTGCTGGTGAAATTCGTCCACTATTCCAAACAGTACCTGAACTATATTGTTCAGGTTTACCAACAGTAAAAAGGTCTTTTATTATTGTAGCCGTATCATTTGTGCCATCCCATGAAATTAATTTCATTGTAACTCTATCTCCCAAAAGAAATTGTGTTTTATCACCTTGAATTGGAACGAGCACTGTAGGAACACCAATGCCACTAATTGATGCCGAATAATCCTTGTTTTCATTTAAATCATATCTGTGTATGTAAGTTGTTATTACATCAACGAAGTAAAGACTATTCGATTGAACATCATGATATGGATAAAATGGTTTATTCCATAATTTCGTTGAAATTTGTGAAATTTTATAGGAAATCTGGATAAAAGCTTTGCATTAGACCGTGTACCACTATATATTCTATTTCATTTGTACTTACAACGACGGAAATAAGAAAATTGAAGAATATGAATATTTTCAACATGTTTTAAAATATATTTAACATATTCGGTGGATAATTGTTAACTGAAATCATTCATTTGAATACAATAATATATATCATGTATCTCAATATTTACATAAGACAATAAATTTTGTGATAAAAAAAAATTCCATACATCTGTTGTGTATTTTATTTTAAATTACGTGAATATTTATGCAAATAAATCGAAAATGATAATAATTTTGGCGGCTCAATTATTTTCCGATAAATCCAAATATATAAAATAAATTCATTCAATTATGAACGCTAGAGATGAGAGTAGAAATGGAAGATATGTAACGCATTTCATTGAATTCCCATAAATATTTATAATTTTTTGGGAATTACCAGGCATTTGTAATGATATGCAGTGTGCATCTTTTTTTAGTCAAAAATAAAAAACTCCATAAAGTTTCTTGAAATTTTAGTTTTAGTAATAAATAGATCTGTGTTGCCCATAACCATTCTGTGTTGCCCATAACTCTTGACCTGTATTTTTGGAACAATCGATTTCGATTTCATCAATTCTTCGAGCAAGTTTAATAGAAACAAATTTAAATTTTCGTGGCTTATTGTTTCTGTCGAGAACATCGGCACGTTTCACATAGAAATAAATTTAAAATCTATTTTTCTTGTATTAGAAATCTGTTTTTCTTAGAAAGTAATGCGCAAGTTTTTTAATTGAATAAGCAAATTTAATATAAATACATGTGAATAAATATTTATCGAATAAACCTCATTCAATTAAGATATACAGTATACACGCATTAATTAAAAACATTTGTTTCTTACTCAAAAAAATAATTGTCTAATATTAAAAATGTATAACGCAGTAATTCACGTGAAACAAGTCTATGAATGGATACTGCGTAGGGAGCAGAGAATGCTATAGATATTATAGCTGCTCATGAACCGAACATGTTCGAGAATGGTTTCACATTTATGTTCATGTTCGTTCGGATTCGGTTCGAGTTGTTCGAAAGAGAAGAAAGGGTTTCGATGTTCGTTCGAGTTTAAGTTCAGTTTGTTTATAATGTTCCAGTTCGGTTCATGTTCGTTCGAAAATTGTTCAATTAACTGAATCAAATTGAACTGTTCAATACAACAATTAAGTTAGCAACAATATTTCGAATAGGTTTTGTTTATATCGAAAATTTCTATTTTTCAAATACAACCGAACTATTGTTCAGTTGTTTTTCTCAGAAAATGAAGCAGTGTTGAAGTCACTTCAACAAAGAAATTCATTGTCTCTTACGCCATCTCTAGTCGAGTACGGTGTGAATTTAAATTAATATCAAACAAAATTGAGAAAGTGGACTTCTATACCAAGTACATCAACTATCGATTAATGGACTACGGCATAAGTCGTGCAACGTTATTTGAATATATTGTGTTCATGTTCGTTCAAGTTCGTTTCAAGTTGTTCAGAATTGAAAATGACCTGTTCATGTTCGTTCATGTTCGGTTAAAATTCGAACGAACTCGAACGAACATGAATAGTTCGGTTCAGTGGACAGCTCTAATAGATATCAAAGGGGGTATTCCAAACGAAAAATCCAGAAGAGATCCCTGAAGTCCGTTCAATCTAGTACAAACTTGTCTTAAAACTTTTCAAAAAACCCTTGCAATTTCTAATAATTTCGAACAATTCTTCAGGAAGTCCCAGAGCGTCGAAGGGGGGTTGTTCGAAGGAAAACCTGTGTCAGAATCTATGGAGAATTGAATTTTCTTAAGTAATTCAATGTCAGTTTTCTACGTTCTTCGGATTATATTTATTTCGAATCACAACAAACGTATATTCTTTGGGTGGCAACAAGTAGTGACGCATATACGAGATAGACATTATATAAGATTTCCACATGCACACTATCTAATTGTTTGCATCACAATTTGAACAAATGCTCAATAATGTCTTTGAGTAGAAAATCAAACGCAAATATTTTCAACTACTCAATGGTTAACATCAGTATTGGGCTTTGTAAGACGATTCTGTCATGAAATTTCGAACACACAGACAAAACACTCTTTTTCACACTGCTTCAATCACAACTTATATATTGCAGTCACTGCAATGCAGTGTAATATGGATGCCACTTTGCAAAAATCGTTTTGGCAAAATCGTACAGATTCTCTCATGGTTCACCATATTAGACGCACTGCTATTGTAAACAATACCATTCTTATTTCTTTTTACAATCATACAAAATAACAATCGTTTTCCCGTGAAATAACAATCATGCGTAGTGGTAGACGTGTCTATCGCTGTTTCGCATTGTACAAAATGGCTTTGCAGCGAAAAAAAAGTAAAAACAATTTACAAAATTCAATGAAAAATGGTTTATTAACAGTAAAAACTAATTCTTACAAAGACTTCGTAACAAAGTTATGGAACTGAGTAAACCAGTTGTACAAACAAACGAAAAATGGCCAATATTATATTTTTAATACATTTTATGACGACCAAATTCGAAAGAAAAATGAAATAATTTAAAAAAAAAAAAATCTGAGTGTGTTTCAGATAAATTGATTGTGCTATTAAACGAATAAACATTCGAGCAATTTTTTATTTCGGATTTTTTTCCAATTAACTCAATTTGTATTTTATCAATGGAACGCCCGTCGCTCCAACATCTTCGACCTTATAAATTGCACCGGCTGGAGCAGGAGATGCACTGTCAGAAAATCCACCATATGTCATATTATATGCATGCGCTTCAGTCGTAACAAACAAAATATCATTATTTGCACCACCCCAACCAATTGAGGATACATTTGGTGTTGGAAATTCTATTGTCTGTTCAACCGCCTGAGTGCTGTAATGAATAATCAAAATGTAATAAATAATTGAATAATTAGAACCAAATTGATAATTTTGAAATAAAACTTATTTTAATTTAAAGTTCAAGAGGTAAATACCTTGGATTGATGACCGATATGGTGCCACCTTTGTAATTCACTACGTATAATCTTCCGTTTGTGTCCATTACTAATGCTGTTGGCACAACTTCGGCATTATCATTATTCAACTTGTAAACTTCACGCCTGTTGGCTTAAATGAAAGATTCAAGTCAGTTTTAGGCAAATTAAAGCATATCATTGTATACATACTAATATCACCAGTGGTTGGATTCCAATCGTATTCAAGAAGAAGTTTTTGGCAAGCATCAAGTACATAAAATTTATTATTACTTCTATTCCATTCAAAGTCACCGCAAAGTTGTGTTTCCATTAGAGTTGTTACTGTTTTCGATGAACTATCGTATCGGAATAATCCAAGAGTTTCACCTGGTGTTACAGCGCACATCGAAATATTGATCAATCCACCATAAAATTGACCTGCAAATTGATCACATAAGATTGTTATTATATTTTTCCATTGAAACGATGAAAAAATGAAAAAAATGAATTAAAATTGAAAATTGAAAATTTACCTGCTGGCGAAACTCGTCCACTGTTCCAAACAGTACCTGAATAATATTGTTCAGGATTGTTCAAAGTAAATAATTCACTTGTTACTGTAGCCGTTTCACTTGTGCCATCCCATGAAATTAATTTCATTGTAACTCTGTCTCCTATGAGAAATTGCGCATTATTACCGTCCACTGGAACGAGCACAGTAGAAACACTGATCCCATCAAGCGTTGCAGAGTGATCTGTGTTTGAATTCAGATCATACCTGTGTATAGTATTCGTTATTACATCGACAAAGTAAAGACTATTTGATTGAACATCATGGTACGGATAAAATGGTTGATTCCATAAAGTCGTCGAAATTTGACTAATTTGAATGCAAATCTGAAAAATGAAAATGTTGCTTTAGATGCTGTTGCACTATGTTTTATATTTGATTTGATATGTAATACTTACAACGGCCGAAATGTAAAAATAAAAAAATAAGCACGTTTTCAACATGTTTGAAAATATATTTAACATTTTCGATGGTTGGTTAATAGATAACTGGAATAATTCAAATGAAAGTAACAATTTATATAGTATCACAATATTTACATACGACGGTAAACTTTGCGGAAAAAAATGTGATATATCTGTTTTTTATTGATTATTTCATTTAAACATTCACGTATTTATGCAAATAAATAAAAAATGGAGATCTCTAGGGGCAATCATGTCCAACAAATCTTGCAAATCATGCGAGTCATTGAGATTCGTACGAATCTTCTACGAATCTCAGTTTGATGTTTGTGCTATTTACAATGTAATATTACTTAGGCTTTTACAGTGTGTTTTGTACGCAAAAATATAAAATGGTTTAACATATTAATTTAAACCGTGAATTTTATTTCAATATTTATTGTGTGTTTGTGATTTTCAGGAAAATTTAATTTCGGAAATAGAAAAGATTTCTACAGAAATTTTTCCACCTGATTTAAAGCAAATTTTGAAAGAATGTTGTTTCCACACCGAAATATCTTTGTTGCAATTGATACTGAAGTGATTGCTGACATTGAAAATTATGTAAATAGCAACAGAGAAATATTAAAATATGATTCGTATAAATATGTACTGTGATTCGAATCTCTATGAGTCTTTGCATGTAATTTATATACACACACAAATTTTTTTAACAAAACTGAAACACTATTTGTCTCAAAAACGGAGTGAGACAATGAAGTGTCTCAGTTTTGTAAATTTTATTTAAATAATTGTATATTCACATTTATTTTAATTGAGACTTGAATATGAAAATTCCGTGTTTTGACACTTCAGAGAAATAACAACGACAATACGCTCTCACACAGAAGACGAAAAAGTAAAGCTGACTAACACATGCGTAAATTCGTTCTATGCAAAACACAGACATGAGTGACATTTATACTTTTGGATGTATTGTTTTCCAGCCAATTTTGAAGTCTCAAATATACGCTCAGTTATATTAAATATCAATATCAATCAAGTCTGTGATTTTACATAGAACAAATTTGCGCATGTGTTAGTCAGCTTCACTCAGTCGTCTACTGTGTGAGAGCACATTGTCGTTGTTATTTCTTCAAAGTTTCAAAACATGGAATTTTCATATTCAAGTCTCAATTAAAATAAATGTGAATATACAATTATTTAAATAAAATTTACAAAACTGAGACACTTCATTGTCTCACCCCATTATTGAGACAAATAGTGTCTCAGTTTTGTTTAAAAAAATTTTGTGTGTAGGCGCATGTACGAATCTCTGTTACGCGTAACGAATCTTACGAGTCATTTTATGTATAGTATGAAAAAGATTCGAATCACAGAGATTTGTGCGAATCATTCAAGATTTTTATGGACATGAAAGCCCCTAGATAATTCTAAGCCTTAATACGCTTATTTTATTAAGTATTTATTGTTATTCAAAATTGACGACTTTTCTTGTTGAAGCCTCATTAATGACTGAGTTCTGAATGCAAAGGTAAAAGAGAGAATCGCTTCTTCAGAAGTAAAAATTGTCTTATTCCAGAGCAATGAATTTCGCATTCAATTGTAAGAGAGTGGGGCTTTGAAAATAGATCATTGTAATACGTTAAAGTTGGCAAAAGATTTGGTTCTATCTTATGTTTTACATTCTAATTTATCGAAATGATCACTTTAACCTACGTCAAGAATACGAATGAAGAGACAAAGAATGGTTTCTCATTCAGGTATTTCGAAACGTGAATGTGAGGCGACAATAGTAAAACTCAGACATCTACATAACTATATAATAATATATTCATAAGCACACTATTCGTTTTAAAAACCAATTTTTGTATGATAATCAACTATATACAACAGCAAAATTATGTGTTGTACATTTTCGAAAGATTTAACAAATTTAAATTGAATTTTCATAATTTTCTTCATATTTTTGATTAAATCTTTTTCGATTTATTAGTCGTTGCAGTAAATCTCAATGCAAAACGTATCCGAAATATTTGGTTCGTGATTTTCCGAAATTTTCGTGCAAATTTACCCAAAATTTTCTGGTAATCCAATTTTCATGGAAAATTCATGGCCAAAACACAGGAAAATTTATGGAAATTCATCAAAATTCCTAAAATATCGAATAATTTGGAAAAACAACGTGGTATATTTTCCCAAAAATTTAGCTACACAAACAGTTCTAACCTAATCTATCTATGCACCACTCCCAAGTCGGTCAGTTGTGTAAATAAATCCAATATTTATACATGTGTGACTAAATAATGGAAAAAAAAAAAAATTATACATAATCGTTGTCTGAAACCACTTGCCTACACTTGTTTATCAAAAGTATATTATTTCGTTTGAAAAGCACGAAAGACATATTGAAAGAGATAAGTTTTATTTTGAATTTACTTTAAAAAAGATATCTAATATACATTTAAATTCAAATTTATTTAGTTTTGCTCTCAATTTCAACTATTGTCGAAGACAATGGAACATTATTATAAAAAATTAAAATATGCATTTGCGTAATCAGACACCCCCACCTCCTCATGACACCAACAAACCCCCTCCCCCCTCTTGAGCTCGGGAGTGTCAGAACCTATGTTTGTAGAATAGTCAATAATGCTTTATTTTTTATCATGGAGAACGGTAGTTCTCCAAGTGTCACTCCATCCCAGAAATAATTCTGTACAATCTACTTTCAGGGGTTAATTCACTAGTTTGAAGGAAATAAAAGTGATCATTTCAAGATTATACATTAACAAGATTAACAAAAAATAAAGATAAATGGAGGGTCAAAGCAATGTTGTATATCGACTTTGTTTATTGAAAATTATAAATATAATATCATCATTTTGCCGCAAGTAATCATTAACAAATCAGGGTAACAATTTATTTTTTTCTTTTATGAGCACAATGTATGCATTGAGAATCAAAACAATCGTAGACTTGTTGAAAATCGTATTTTAAATTGTGGAAAATATTCGCAACTGCGCCAACAATAATTAATTTTATATTAAATAAAACGCAAAAGAACTTACCTTGAAATATTTCACAACATGCAATAAAATTGCAGACTGCTTAACCTCTTTCACATCGAAAAAAAAAGAAAAAAAAAAGATTATCATCGATAAATAATTGGTATGTCAATTATCTTGAAATTGCTTGAGTACATTGGAAATTGATTTAAATTTAAAATCATTGATAAAACTTATCTTTCATCAATTGATTTTGCTATATAAAGTGTGGATGGCATTTGCAATTATCGATTTTATTATCAAAAATGTAACAAAAATTGTTGTCGTTCACTCTCAAGTGAAATCAGTGCACGATTTAAAGCGTAAAAAGAATGGCTACAATGATATTGAGTGTATTTTTCGTAGTTTTGATGTTTGTCAGTGATTTTGGTGTGGCACAAATGAACGAAAGATTTGGATGGAATCCAAGACGTTCAATTGTAATCGATCGATTTTCATCCATTAACAATTCACCTGGTTATTATATTCCAGCAATTGATAAAACAACATTTACCGTTGATCGAATGGTTTGGTTGCATCGTTTTGATATCGCAAAAATATTTCTTTACGATCCAATCAATGAAATTAAATTGAATAATATTCCGGTTAGAGTGAAATTTGTAAAAATAAAAACATCAACGCAAAATACAACGGCCGAAGTGATTTTTGTTGGACGTACCTATGTCAATTCAATGCATGAAACAAATGTTAATGTACCAGCAAAGGTTCCATTACATCCAGGATTTATATATGAAATTCGATTAACAATGCCCGAAAAAATTCATTTAATGTACAATGAATTGCATGAAATTCGTGATTATGAAATTCATCGATTCTTTGGGAAAACGATAACTATCAATTTTCATCAACACAATTCCAATGGAAAACCACCAAATGCATCGGATCAAAAGCGAAAAATTTCACAAGGAATGGTTCGACGCATTCAATTGATTTATTCATGGTTTTAAAATGATTTGCATGGGAATGCACGTTTGTATTGTCAAATATTGAAAGTTTCAACCGAAATACATTTTTTTTTTTTCAAATGAATACATGTGCATTTTTTACTTGTTTCTACTAAAAAATTTTATTCTTTTCAGGAATTTTTTTTTTTTTTTTTGCTTCAAATTTTTCACTAATTGCAATTTGATCTTATATTCTGCTACTTTAAGAAAACAATGTGCTGAAACACATACAGGTACCTTTAAAGCATCTGACAATATGAACTGTCTGAATAACACAAAAATGTTGATATTATCGACAGTAACCACACACAGACACAAAGTAATAAATAAAACATCGTATCTCGAATGTTATTTCATTTAATTTTTATTTTAATTCTTTTTTTCTCTTTTTCACACGGATACAAGCAGATTGAAATTAAATTTTATAATATCATCGCTAAAATATTTTTAGAACGATTCATGAACATTAATTATATCGATAATTTTTTTATAAAAGAATTGTTTCAAAAATATTTTTATTTTAAGTTTACTCGAAACCTCCATTGTAGTATTGCGTGCCACCAGCTTTACCAAAGCCCAAAGGGAGAAAATTATGTTTTTCTTTTGGTTTGGTAGCACCAGCTGAAGAGGCTGATTTTGTGGCTGAAGGAACTTGTTTAGTGGCAGTTGAAAAAGCTGATTGTTGCTTGTTTGCCGCTGCAGATGGTTTTTGGTTATTTTTTTTCAGTTTTTCATCACAATGAACATTTGTGACTACCAACTATAAAAATAAAATAATTTTTTTTTTTTTTTAAATAATTTGAAAAAATGTCAAATTTATAGGGAACAATTTCAAATTTAATGAAAAAATATTTTTTTCACTCGAAAAATGTGAATAAGTTACCTCGAAAAGTACGAGCCCGGTCAATAAAACAGCGAACAATTTTAGGTTCATCATTTTTTTAATGGAAAAAAAGTTAATTCAAGTTCTCTCTCACAACTCGTCAATTAACTGCTTTTAAAAAATATTCAAATATTAAATAGTTGCGACTGTGCCTGGCTTATATACAATATTTAAACGTGAAAAAAAATATTCGAATAACGGTAGGCAATAAATTCAGTAGACGCAGAAAAATTTTACATTTACAAAACATGATGCTTTTCGCTTATTATATTATAAATATCGTCACTCGGTAGAATTTCATCATATTTTTCTTCGCGTGATCATGTTTACATTTAATTGGAATGAATTTATCTGCTTTAAAGTATTAATGAGACATTTTTCTCTACACCGAATATCTATTTTCACTCTGATGAAGCTGAAATAAATTCTTTTGTATTTGCGTTTGCTACGAAAGAGAGGATGCCACATGAAAATAATAACAATAACACTGAGAAATGCTAAGCAAATGCTTTCAAATACTCGCGTATGCTTACAAATGCTCAAATCGTTATTTCCCCCTAGGATTTTGTAGATTTGATCCGCAATCATGCACTGTTGAAAACATTGCTTTTAATTTACCTGATGTAAATGCCGGCGATATTTTTCCACGTAAATTCTTCCATTTTGGTCCTGGTAACGAAAATAAATGTCCCAACAATGGATCATAATCTTCATTACAATGTATATTTCTATCCGTGAATGATGTAAAACCTTTTATTAGAATCGATCGTATGAGATTTGTATCGCGAACTATTAACACCGGTTGAAAGACACTATAAATTCCAATAAATGGTTCATTTGTAATTCGATTAAGTTTTATTCACCAGCAAACTCTTATATTAAATCACCAGCAAACTTTTTTTGCGTAAAGATCGGTTTAAAATGACCGACAAGTAAATTAAAATTTGGTAAAAATGGATAATCTTTTCGTTTCCAATAAGAATATACTCGATTTAGGTAGAAATATAAAAGAATTGCAATCCAACGATGATTTTTTGTTTTTGTTTTTATTCAAATTCAATCAATTTTACGGCAAAAAAAATAGAGCGAATCCATACCGAGTAGTATCGATTACATGCACACGCGTTTCAAGTATAATTAATAGATCAAATTTTAGTGAAGCAAATACAAAGTTGAGAATAGAATTAAATTGTACGACAAAAAAATATATAGATGATTTTTGAATTGCGTACACACAGAGAAATACAAACACACAAAAAAAAAAAACAATTTGCAATGAAAAAATTTTAAAAATTAATTTCAAAAAGAGTAGATATCAAGTTACACACATTACAGAAAAAGTAGAGAAAATCAAAGCAAAACAATTTAGATTACACAACAGAGTAATTGTTTGCATTTGCGTTATTTGGATAAAATTCAGTTTTTTTTGTTCGATTTTGGTTTCCAAACAATTTAAGACGCAATGATAACAACAAGACGCAGTGATAACAACAAGACGCAGTGATAACAAAAACCGGTGGGTGATAGCTTCAATAAGAATCAAATGCATTTATTCGTTGAATTTCCTACTAATGCGACTCCATGGTAAAGTCACCGCTATTGCGAACTAAACACATTGCCGCTCACGGGAGCGAGATAGATGGCGTATTAGTCGATTCTTCAATTGTCACTGTCACCCACCGACAAAAACAAATACGGCCAGACATTTTTTTTTATTATCTTACCTTCGATTCGGCTCGATTCAATTCGTTTCATTTATTTTATAATCTATAAATTATAGGCATTAAAAGTGAGCGTTTTTTTTTATTTAGAACAGAATTTATTCAAAAGAGAAAATGAAAATAAATCTTAATTATTCAAACTATTGTCGATTGTGTTGTTGCGTTCATCGGAAACGGTATCTCATTTTATTCACTTGGTGGAATATGAGATTTGAGATGTTGATGTGTGCGTTTACCAAACTAACATGATTATCAATAGTGATACCAGATGCTTCATGGGCAGCCCTTGAAATTTGTCCAGCATCATTTAATTGCCCAATTATCATCTTGTACCAACCTTTTGAAGCTGAAAAAACCAAACATGGCCGTTAAAAAATGGCAGTTGAAACGTTGAGAATAAATTCTTGACTTCATTGCATCGTTGACAAAAGTGATACTTTAATCCGTTCGATTAGGCCAGGATTACAACAACAATATGATTCTGTTTTGCGCACAACGTATTAAAGTTCCGCTCTTCACAACGTTTCGTTGAAGTCCGGAATTTATGTTCAACGGTCAATTCGCATAGCATTTCACTTACAAATCAAAAGTGGAGATGTTTCAATAGGGTTAGGCTGGAATCGATGTGTCGCTTCGTACTTATCAACATGTTTACGCAGTAATTTCTGTGTTCGGACAAAACAGTTGAGCATGCGAATAAGCAAGTTTGGAGCAAGTTCATTGGAGCCTTTTAGAATGCGTAACAACAATATGGCATTTGTTCTATGTCTTTACATGTGAAGAGCTTTGATTTCAAGACATTGACGCCACCTATACGATTTATCAATGTACGCTGACTATACCAACGGAAACGGCAAAAAGATACGATTTGTCGTTTGCATTCCGTAATGGTGTATGTGCCCATTCAGTGTATGAATGATAGAGATCGTTTGCAATGTAATGTCGTACGACTTATGCCGTAGTACATTAATCGATTATTAATGTTCTTGCCCACGGCATGAAAGTCTACTGTATGAACTTTCACAATTCTGTTTGATATTCATTTAAATTCATACCTTACTCGTAGAGATGGCGTAAGCAATGCGAATTTCTTTTCTAAAGCGACTTCGCATAAAATCATGAAAAAAATAAAAATTTATTTTAATCTTATGATGGTTCTGATATATGTAAAGCATTCAAAACAATTTTAAGTTAATCATTTTCTCGATAATAAATTTTGTTCAATTTTTTAAAAGTCAGCGATTAATTCATTATTATTAAATGACTATTGCAGTGTCTAGATTATATGAAAGAAAAATTCATAGAAATTATTTCAATGTACCATTGTTTGAACATTACTGGACTAAGTTCAGCAAACATAGAAAAAAGTGCAATAAGATTTTTTGAACTAATATATATTATATCATAAAACAAGTGAAAAATAAAAAATTTCCTCTACTAAATATCTCTTTTTAATTATCTCATAAAGTATATATGAATTTTTACTCATTTTCATTGAATTGTTGTAAAATATTCCACATGATGAGCCACATTGGTTCCAAACAGTTGTTTCAGAGAAATATACATGAGTCATATGTATAATAATTAGTTTTTATTTTTCAGTTGTTTAGCTTGCTTAACATAAGCATTTTGCGAGACATTCATTTTTCGTATATTCATAATTGATATTTTTTACTTAATTGGCAATTAATGTAAGAAAAAGAAGAAAAAAGAGAAAAACAAGAAATACTTGAACTTTTGAACACAACCAATTTGGTTCAACCAAACCTTTATTCATAGAATTTTTCTTTAATTTGAATTAACCATTTCATTTCATGTCATCTCAATTATGAATTGGAAAACATAAAGCCACTACAACAACTCCATTTATTAATTTATTTTTTCATCTGAAAAACAAATGAATAAATGAAGCCAACTTTGAATGAACTCCATCATCATCATCATTATCGTTGTTTTATTGAAAAATTAAAATGATCTCTTCTGACTCGCTTATATAATAACAAATAACCGTCAATGATGTTATTTGATTATATTTGTGATGAAAAAAACAAGTTCAAATGAATAATTTTATTACAACAACTGTTTTTAATTATAATTTTGTTGAGCCATTGGAAATTCGTTTGTTTTCATTGTTTATAATTTTCCATATGATCATAATGATTGGAGCCTACGGATAATTGAGCAATTAAGTTATTTTGTTTAAAGATATTTCTCTGGTGGCGCAAATGATTGTCACTGAAGTTATCTGAATTACAGTGGTTGAAAAGCAATATCGTCGAGCGAGGGGGGTCCCGACCAAAAATCCAGAGGAGTCCCTGATGTTCTATTTAGTATAAACTTGTTTTAAAATTCTTCAAACAACCCTAGCGTTTTCGAATAATTTTGAACAATTCTTCAAGGGGTCGTAGAGCGTCAGATGGGGGTTAAGGGAACCCGGGGAGCCCTATGTCAGAACTTATGATAAAAACGTTCAGTTTTTAATGGATTCAAACGGAACGAACTTTTCTACCGATGTGTTAATATTGTCTAATTCTACAGTTTACGATTTAAAAAACCGATAGATATCAATTTCCATTTGAAAAGATCATCAATCTGAATGTATGATATGCAAATGTATATTTTTCAAAATTAAATATAATAAAAAATTAGTCACGTCAAAAGACCCTTATATAATTTCAATTCACCTGTGAAACGAATATGCGATTAAAATTATAATATTTTTTTTTTTGAAAAAAAAAAATAATATTTAATGAAATATTTTTATTTTCTGACAAAAATCAATTTCAACGTATAATTAAATCCCTATCGGAAGCATTTAGTTTGACTTTAAATTCACTGAACAAAAATACTCTGGAATGTTCGATTGACAAAGGGGAATTATTGGTTGGGATGTTTTTGACGTTTCCACAGACTTTTTTCTCCCACTTTGTTTTGTATACTGTCAATATTATTAGTAATTTTCAACACTGCTAAACGTTTAATCGTGTACGATATAAATTGAGTTTTTTTTTCGTGTGAAATCGATTTTAATTGTAACAAATCTATTGGCAAACATCATTTTTTATAGTAAAGAGTAAAAAGAAATTATTTAAACAAAGATGTCTTACATGCTGCAACATTTACACAATGGTTACCAAGTTGACCAAGCTATTTTGTCTGAAGAAGATCGTATTGTGGTAAATTTGTTCAATCAATTTGCAAACATTCACTTTTTTTGTTGCTAAAGTTGAATTTTTACCGAAATATTTTACATGACGAAAAAAATATTGCGAAATAGTAAAATTTGTGTTAAAATCTCATAAATCAATGTTCAATTGAAATGAAAAACATTAAAATGACATTGTTTTATGACATACTGTCATGGGAATGAGGTTCAAGTTCATGAGTTTGATTGTAATTTCGTAGATTTTTGTCATGTGTATTCATTAAAAATTTGATAATCAAATTCCAACATTTTCTATTTTATTGCTTCGTCATTGAATAGGTCATTCGTTTTGGTCATGATTGGGATCCAGCTTGTATGAAAATGGACGAAGTATTGTACAGTATTGCTGAAAAAGTGAAAAATTTCGCTGTCATTTACTTGGTTGACATCACTGAAGTGTCTGACTTCAATAAAATGTATGTGTTGATTGAAATTTTACCAAAAAAAAAAAAAAAAAAAAAAAAAAAAATTTGTAGACAAAATGAGAAAAATCTAATAAATTTCATTTTTTCTTTACAAAGGTATGAATTGTACGATCCATGCACTGTGATGTTTTTCTTCCGCAATAAGCACATTATGATCGATTTGGGAACTGGTAATAACAACAAAATCAATTGGCCATTGGAAGATAAACAAGAAATGGTAGACATCGTCGAAACAGTATACCGTGGCGCTCGTAAAGGTCGTGGTTTGGTTGTCAGTCCAAAAGATTATTCCACTAAATATCGATATTAAATTTATTTTTTCTTTCTGTATGCTGCGCAAATTGCAATTTTATCTATTTTTTAAATAAAGTTTAGGCATTCAAATTCATTTATTTATTTGAATGAGACAATTATACACAAACAAAAATTTGAATCAATAAACAAAAGATTTCAAAGAAAAATTTTTTTTTTTTTGTAAACACTGAATTGAACTGATATGACTAAATTCAAATAAAAAAAAAAAACGATTCAATTTTGAGACTCAAAAACGTGTGTTTATTTTAAATTGTTGACAACTTTTGCCGAAAATTCCTTAACACTAAATTAACTTGTGTGACAATCGCAAAACGATTAGAGAGCATTCTCATTTGACTAATAATTTGGAAATGACTTTGAGAGTGGAAATTTTTGATTTAGATTTTGTGATTTGGCAATTAGTACTTGGCTGACTGTTGAATATATATTTATGTTTATTAAGCGGTTGGTTTCTGTGCTTGCCAACTGAGATAATTTGGTTGTGTGGCTGCTTCATATTCTTGCACAAGACAATCAACCACCTCACGAGATTCATCCAATTCAGATAAATCGTCTTTAAACATATCTTCACGTTTAAATTGATCCAAAAATGCGCCACGTTTTCGTAATTTATCATATTGATTGAGCACTCGATCAAATAACTACAAAAAAAAGGAGAAAACAAAAATTATGAAAAAATATTAATTTTTTTTTTTTTTTTTTGGAAAAAAAATTATGAAAACATTTGTTAAACTCAAATCGAAAGCTCAAAGCAGTTTTGTTTAAGGAATTCGTTGCGAGCAATAAAGTAAATTAAAAATTGATATGTATTTTACCGAACAGATGCTCGTGTGATTGGCAAGCATAAGGCCTGAAACACGATGACTGCTTTGAACATATGGGCTGCTGCGCGATAATGCCACTTGAATGCTTGTCGGACCCCATGGTATAAATTGGGCCAATTTTCGTTCACGAATACGCTGCAATGACTTGTGCACTTGAGTTGGATCCACCTCACCCTTAAAATGTCCAATCAAAATGTTTATTCAATTCGAAAGAGACGCACCACATTATCACTCACCTGAATAATATTCAATATGGAAATGTAGCAATGATGATTAGTTTTGTCCAATCCCGTTGAGACCATCATATTTTTTGGTTGTAACAATCGTCTCATTACATCTAACACTGTTGTTTTACGAACATTGACTGTTTGCTGTAACGAAAAATTCATTGATGAATGTGATGCTTAATCCACAAGAAAAATAGAGAAATTTGAGATTAGCACTCGGATTGAGTTGCAGACAACAAAAAACAAACAATTTAATATAAATAATATTTACATCACTATCAGTTGTAAGCGGAGTGTAACCGGTCATAAGGAAATGCAATTGTGGCGTCGGAATAAGCGGCGCTGTGAGACCAATCAAATTGTTGTTCATATATGATGGATATCGAAGTGTTGTCGTGCTCACGGACATAATTGTCGATACAAGTGTATTTATTTGTGTGAAGCTTGGATTCTGAAAGTAAAAAAAAAAAAAAAAACAATTTTCAATTCAGTGTTGATTGCGAGTTCAAACGAGAGAAAAAAAAAATTTGTTAGAAAAACGAAGAACAAATGAAATTTTAACAGAATCAATGAAAATATTAAAATTTTACTCACTTGAATATGTAAACGATCTGTGGCGATACGATTCAGTGCCGTGTTATCTAAAACAACGACACAATCAGCACAGCTGGTCAAGCGTCGCAATGTTAAAAGTGAATTATATGGCTGCACCACCACATCACTGAAATTCAACAATGAAAAAACGTTGACAAAATATTAAATCGCCACACTGTATTTAAGTAGAAAGTGAACAATTTCATACCTGATTTCATCTTGATTCGGGAATACACTATACGTTTGAATTAATTTCTTTGGAAATCGATCCGAAAGCCGTTCCATAATATAACTTCCCATTCCTGAACCGGTACCACCTGCAATCGAATGGCACAAAACGAATCCTTCCAAACTGTCACTGCCATCAGCCTCACGATCGATAATATCAAATACTTCCTCTTGCAATTTTTCACCTTGGCTGAAGCCCGAAGCCCAATTATTACCGGCACCGCCGCCATCTTTTGACAAGTAAATATTTTCTGGATTATACAGCTGAACAAAAAAAAAAAAAAAAAGAAATGATTTAGATTGCTTTGATTACAATTGTAACTGTGTTTTACTCACTTTGGCATACGGTGAAGTCATGATTGAATGAATTACACGCGGTTCCAAATCTAACAACACTGAACGAGGAATATAGTGATCATCATCGGCTTGATAAAAAAATACATCCTTTCGATCCAAGCCACCATCTGTTGCAAACTCTTCAAGTGTTCCATTTGGTGATATGCCATGTTCCAAGCACAAACGCTTCCAAAACTCAAAGCCAACTGTAAATTATCCAACAATTACAATCAATTCAATTATTTCAAATGAAATTTGCTAAAACAAACCACATACTTTGATTGCCACATTGGCCAAGCTGCAATGTTATCATTTCATTTGGCATCCTGATTGTGTATTTAATAATTTTTCATACAAATCTGTCTCAAATTCACATCAATTTAAATTAAAACAATTGTTCGGATTTATTTCTTTCCTTGTCTCACCACTTTTTGTTGTGTTGGAACCGTTGAACGATTTTTGCTTAATTACTTACGTTCTTTTTATTCTTCACATTTGAATTGTAATTTTTCTATTTCTGACAGTTTATACAACAAAACATACAATTTCCCGCACATTTGAAATGTCAACGAACCCTATTGACAAAATCGACCGTTGTAAATCAGACTAAATTCAAATCATTTTTTCGTTATTTATCTCGTTTTTATTTATTTTTTTTTTTTTTTCTTTTTTCATGTAAATGATGTTGAGAAAATGTGGAAAAAATTATTTTCGAGAAAAAGAAAACCGCAAAATCGGTTGAGTGCATTTTCAGAAATTCAATTTAAATGCAATTTCTCCAGTTTGATTGATATTTACAAATATTTTATATTTGACATTTGACAAATAAAAATTGACAATCAACATAAGTTTGACTTCATCTGCTACAATAAGCGCGAAGAAATATATTTTGAATGAAAAAAATGAACTTTTTTATGTTTTCTCCAAAAAAAAACCAAAATATATTTGGTGATTAAATCGAAATTATATTGAAAAATATTGCAGCTCTATAAATGGAACAATTTCAAATGAAAACTATGAAAAATAAAATTTCCGAAATTTTTATTGGAAATCAAGTGGTTTATATATGCAATATAAATGATGTATTGCATGTTTTAAAGCAAAATGCATTCTTGAAAATTGTTCATTCTATGTCATATCGATGATCAATTAGAAATAGCTTCCACTGTGCAGTTGAGAATTGATTATATTTGATTTTTTACATTTTTTTTTTTGCTGTTCGTAGTTCGGATTTTAGCTAGGATTTGTGTAATCAACTATTGAATCTATTATTGTATGAATAATTGCAAGAAAATTTCTTTATTAAAAATTCTCTTTGTTCTGGGATCTCATATGTATTGAATCATGTTTACGTTTAGCCCAAATCATTTTATCGCATTCGTGTGATTTTTGTTCTTTTAATGTACAGAACAACCGAAGAGTGAAATAGTAAAAAAGTTCAACCACGCTTAGCATTGAAACACCCATAAATAATCCCAATAAACCACCACAGCTAGCAACAAAATTTGTCATCGTGTTTGTTTCCGTTCGATTGATTGCAATGAAATCGGATTGTTTGAAAGACACAAATAATCTGCTCGAACCATCAAAACTGCAAAGCAAGAATATACAATTATTGAAACGAATTTTTCCTCTTGATAATTAAAAAAACATTTACAAATGCACCTTGAATCATTGAACAATGGTTTCGCTGCAATTTCAGCATTCGAATAACGAATTGGTGCTTGTGAAATTTCCACATCATATGTGATTGAAGTGCAATCGGGTAAACAATTGCATTTTCCAACGATAAAATTCTTTGAAAAATTATCATCGGCTTGATTATAACAATAAATATCAAGCAATGTGCAAACTTTTGTGTCTTTGTCTCCTGCAATGACATTTGAAAAAAAAAAACAATTTTTTTTTTTTGTCATAAAGTTTCAATGATGAATTTAAATTATCATGGTCTCCTTGTGTAGTAGATCTTATACTCACTTGGCATTGCAAATTTCACACAATTACATGTATATTTTGTAAAGTTTGCCGCACACTCAAGTTCACAATTTGGTTGACTATACGAATGAAAAAATCGCAATTTTCGCTCGGATTTGAAATAACAGCCACGACTTTGTGGTGAATAATTGCGGAGTCCTCGTGATGTTGTAATCATGTTTGGTTTAACTGAAATATATACTTCATGTTGAACCGGAATTTGAAAAAAATCATTGTGTAATCGTGGAATTTGATCGGGTGAATGTAATAAAATACGAAATCCCGGTGATAATTCACTGCAATATTGAAGTGCTGGATGAACTAAAATTCCCAGATATATAAAAAGGGCGTCACGTAAACCGCCACCAAACACGCGATATGGATATATTTTGTCTTCATTAATATTTGAATCATAGCCATTTTCCATTGTCCAGTGCGTTGAATTTGGATTTTTTTGTATAGTTAACAATTCTGGTGCAACTCTAAATGGGAAATAACATGGAAAATGAAAAAAAAAATGCGAAACAATCAAATTCATACTCATCTGTGAAAATCTGCTGTGAATTAAGTGAATTGAATGTAAAGCAACGGCCTTCCGCTGTTAAAATTGGATTTAAATGAGCCAATCGTCCATCAAATGTTACAAAACGAACAAATGAATTTGGATTTGGTCCGATTTTTTCGATTGTTTTGTAAATTGATTCAGTTCGCAAAATTGAGAAACTTTTTCCAAAATTAATTGTTTTGAAACAAAGGTGCAACAATGCATCGAACTCATTTATGCTGAAAATCAATTATTTGAATATTTATTGGATTGAGAAAAACCGATTAGAAAATTGTCTGTTTGTTTTTTACTAGTTTGCTGCTAAATTCCTGAATGCTACTTCATCAACCTGTTGATATGCGAATAATATTTTTGCGAGTTTTTCAATGTCCACATTTTCTGGTGTAAATTTTTCGGATGTGCAAACCGTTACCGCTGGAAATGGAATCAAACCAATCGATGTGGTTTTATCATCAAAACTAACAAACACTGGACGTTGAATCCAATTTGACCAAATGGACATTATTGAAAATGCACACCAACCGAACGATGAGATAAATGCCATAATCCACCAAATGCTACAAAATTAGAAAAAAAAAAAAACGTTCATTGTGAAAATAGCAAATAGTTAATCGATCGAACACACGAACCGTTCAATACAATGACGATGTCGTTCAGTGAAATACCGTATTCCATGCATTGTTGAGTTTGAGCAAAATTCTTCTAATGTCACCAGAAATATTTGTGCTGGTTTTCGAATCGTTTTGGATTGATTATCATTGCCCATTTCATTCAAATCCATCGAAATGGCACCAATTATTTGCAATTCACCTTTTTTCCTGTACAAACAGTTTTAATTTGTATTTAACAAAGATTGATAATATTAAAATTCATTGCACTTTGTCAAAATTGTGCTGCATTTTGCTAAAATTCTTTACTTACATCATTTTTTTCTTCTATATTTCAGCATATATCGTTAGTTTAAAATAATATTCGAATTCAAGTTACACAATGGACGATATGAATACAACTGAACAAATTAATATTTATTTCATATTTGATTGGCTAATGTATCAGTTACATTAGGGAATATTTAAATAGGTTTTGATATTTGAATCGTGAAAAACACAGAATTTCAATTAAATTTATTGCATTTAATTGGAAAATATTGTTCCCTTTACTGATTCAAAGGTTTAGATTTAATATCGTTCATTGCATGCTGCACACAATTCAATCGCATTTAAAATTAGCCAAATTACATAATGGATTATCTTCGTGATTTATTATTTTTAATACATATTGCAGCAGACAATACTAATATGCTTTTTTTAAAAATTTTTGCCGTATTGTGTCGTTTAAAACTAAAAACATTCCCAAGCGAACATTCAATGCAAACTGTTAGCATTGACATGTTACTGAATATTGTGAGTGTTTGAATGGTTTGAGGCCTAAAAGTAGACTTAAAGCTTCAATCGGCCGACCTAATACTCAATCAGTTGTCAAAACAAGGCTCCTAAATATTTGAATCACATTTTTATCTGCAACGATGATTCATGAAAAAAGTTTCTTCGTATTTTGGCAACAAGTCGATCCAGTAACAAACATTTGGATTTTTGTCTGGTTATCTGCTTAAGACGAATTCAAATTAAAAGAACAATGAATAAACTTTAAGAAAAGTTCAATTTTACACTTGTTAAATCAAATTGCTGGTTTCAAATAGAAATAGGAACTTTTTACATTGTCTGCGAATTAACTGCATTCCTTATTTACTGTATTTCTCGAGCATGTTCTCCATTCGCATTGAGTTTTTTTGTGAAGAAAAAGTTATATTCATTCGCACATATGCAGCCTTTGTCGCAGAGTGCATGTGCATCATTAATTTGTTTGCAAGAAATGGAGAATATATATAGGGACATTCGGAATAATGGTTTTACTCTGTTCATATGTAGCGTTCAGAGGAAAAATGTCATATAGAAAAGTTCCGTGGAAAAATGAATAAAACAAGTGGCAAATGACGTGTGGCAAAAGTGTTTCATACGCAAAATGTGTTCCAAATAAGTGACATATAAGTATTTCTATCATTTTTCCGCGGAAATTTTCTGTATGACATTCTTCCTCTGAACCTTTCATATATTGTTAATCTATTTGTCTTTCGGAGAATTTTGCTGGTTGCAAATTTCAATATAGTTAGCACACATTTTTGTGCATGAGTAAGAATTATTTTTCACAACATTTTTGCTAAAACTTCGGAGCCAAGTAGGAATTTCTTGGAGAAACAAATGTTGTTTTCGAAAGATAGCAATAAAGGTTGCTTTCAATTTCATCATTTTAAGAAGAAAAACCCACTCGAAAAATCCAATATACAGTTGACCCTCAGGAATCCAAATACTCAGAAATCCAAATTCGGTCTTGAGCTACTATCGAGTACTGAGCCTTTCCATAGATTTTGTTGTTGTATTTGAATAGTTCGAACTCTCACCACTTCCATTCACAATGCAAATCTAATGCGCTTCAGTGTTGCGCTGTTTGTGTGTTGTTCGGTGAAGGCTCAGTGCTCGGCTACTATGAGTGTTTCTGAAATCTATATTATTTATTAAGAGAGTTTTTCACACTCGATAAGTGTATCGATCCAAAATGTTTGTATTTTTTTACATAATTTTCTTTTTTAATATCCAAGATACTTGTGCATAATGGTCCGTATGCACAAGCGTTTGGTGTGTTGCGTATGAGAATATGGACTATACGGCAATAATATCTTGAATAGTATCACGTCTACCGAAAATATCGAATAGCCTTTCTATGCTGTATTGACATATTGTTTCCGAGGATCAACTGTATAATCATTCGTTGAAAGATGTTTACATTCGAATTTTTAGGACTAAATTTCGAGCTCATGTTTAATCGCGATTCCTTCTTTTATTTCATACGTCAAAATGTAATCGTCAAAATATCTCGAAATTGGAATTTGTGAAAAATATAACATTCCATTCTATTTTTATTCGTTTTGTTTCTATATATTCGTTAAGTCTTCCCCATTCAAACAAATTGATTGAAAGTGAATTCTTATTGAAAAAACACGGAAAAGTTAATTTCTGGAAAATTCATCTCACTAATCATATTACTATCATAACTTCTGACACGATGTTAAAACGAAATTCTGCCATTTTGTTGCTCGTTGGATTTTTTCTAACAAATATTGTGGATGCAGAGGACTGTACCGTTCGTTCCATACCAGTTAAAAAATATGAAGAAGCATTGAATTTTTTAGCGGACGGTTTAATCAAATCTGAACCTTTGCTCCAGGCATTCAGTATGTGATAAAAATAAATTTTAATAATTGTGTATGATTTTTGATAACTTTTTTTTTCTAAATATATTAAACTGAAACAGATGCAAGCAATGATGAAACATTCAAAAAATTGTACCGTTTTGTCTGTAATACTGCACTTGATCAGCACTTATCGGTGGCTTGTTTTACAAAAGAAGATGACAAAATGGTTGGGATCGTCTTATTAACCGAACAACAAAGCAATGTGAGGGCTGTTTACGGAATACTGGTAATTAAAATTTCAATAATTTTTTTTTTTGCAAACAAACAATGGAACATTAATCTAATAAGTTCATTCTCTCGATCAAATTCAATCTATTAAGGAAATCCTGAAGTTTTTCTTACCAGAAAACGTCAACAGAATGTTCGATATATTGAAACTCACTTTGATAGATTTCAAAAAAAAATATCGAGTTAAAAAGTATCTGGCCGCCGGTGGCCTGTACGTTGAAAAAAGTTTTGATTACGCAACTGTGGCGACCAAACTTCTTAAACATGCTAAAACGGTTTGCATTGGAAAAAAACTAAAGTTAATATCGGGAATATTTACAACTGCTGCTCACGACAAAGCAGCTATAAATTCTGGTTTCAGCAAAAAACCTGACATCATCATCAAGTAAAAAATAAAACCATATGATAACAATATCGCTTAATATCAAGATTTTAACAATTCAAATTATTAATTCAAGGTACAGTGATGTGGAAGCGAAATATCCAGAAATGCGCAATTTCCGTGGCGAAAAGTCGCCATTAATTCGCCGATCTGTGGTCTGTGGATAAAGGTTTAACATTGTTAATCAACTCGGCATTTGTTTCAAACATTTTCTAAATTTAAATTTCAAATACAAAACTTTAAATTATTTCATGTTCAATCTCATTACAAGTAGCAATAATATTTGCTGTATTTCTTCTTTTGTGTTTTTTATATTTTAAAATGAATTTGTACACATGAACTTTTGTTATCGCAAAATTAGAATGTTTGAATAAATAATTATTTGCTGAAAAATTCGATGATTTTTTCGCTCAACCATTCCCTTTATGTCTTAACAATGAGGCAAATTAACATATAATTTCAATTGTGAAACTAAATCACACACAAGTTCAACGCCATCTACAATCGCACTCAAATGTACATGTAATATCATATCGATGTGTGTCTTCACTAAGAAAGTTGGAAAACAGTATCTATTGATGTTATGTGGTCTTCACATTTACGTTTGTAGAGGGCGTTAAGTTTTGTCGATCACCATAATTTGCCTCATTGGTCTTAAAAACATATTATATTAATTTGTTTGATGGAGAAAGTCAATTGTAATTTTTGTCAAGTTAATTTTTTAAAATAAGTCATATCAAAGCGAAAATGATGTGTTTATTCTATAGAATATATGTCGACATATATGTCGACAAAATAGTTTTCATTCCATTTTTACACTCCATTGATGAATGTATTGAATTTATTTTGGAAATGAACAAGTAAATGCTCAACGTTTTACAAACTATTGTTGATATTCAAATGATGACGATTTGCAATAATTTTGTGAAATACCGTATTATAATCATTTGGCCACTTTCGAAACGCAAAATGCATGAGTCTGTTTATTATTCCTTTTACTTCACAAGAAAAAATTGACACTTCTTTCACGTCGAGCGTAAGCGTTACGCTCAAATATACAGTGCAATATGTACACGCTAACGCTCGACGTAAAAAAAAACATAAGTTTTTGCTTGAGCTGATTAAAAGATTTAGATTTAATATCGTTCATCAATTACAAACAATTTACACATAAAATACTTAATAGATTATTTTCATTATTTATGATTTTTGACAGGGACCCTCTCGTGAGCTCGATGGTGCCAGAACCTGTGTTTTTATTAATTGCCATTTTCCATGTGATCGTGATGGCATTGAAAATTGTAATAAATAATGAATAAATTCGATTTTTGAAAAATTTTTTTTTTTTCATTTTTACTTATTTTGTCAAGTGTTGTCATTATTGATATGTAACACTACGTTCATGATCAGATTTATTTCTGTAAAATACGATTAATTGATACTAAATGTTGGTCTGCTTAAGCTAAAAACAATTTTCTGAATGAAATTGGGTAATGAAAACATGTCTGAGTTTTTCAATGAGTTGTTATCGTTTTAAACATCATGTAGTAGGTAACGGTGATTCTCAACATCTTAAAAACAAAATAAAATCGTAAAACATGAAAAAAAAAAAACTAATCAAATAAATACTAACAAATTATTTGGTTTCATTTTACTTTGGCAAATGTTTCAAGTTTTAAAACGGCAAGTCCAAATCCATGATATTCTAGCGGTCGATGAGCATTACCAATCATAAGAATTAAATATTTTTGTATTTCAACAGATTTTTCCGGCCAATTCGACTCAAATAAACAATTTGCCATTTTTGCATAGCTTTCTGTGGCAATCTTTCCAAAATAACAATAGAAAAACATATTCATTATGCCTGCAGACGCTGCTATCAAAAGAACAATAAAACTGATGCCCGGATGACGTAATTGCTGGAAATTCAAGAGCGAAAAAAATAAGATGAAAATATTTCCATTGAATTTCATGGGCAAAAAACAATGAAATTACCAAATCCAATTGAAACATGGCACACGCTAACAGTATCATGCTATAAATTAATTGAATGAGAATGTAAAAGCTGTATACATTTGATGTCTCAATAAACCAACTGAAAACAAGTAGCAAATCATGTAAACTTTCTTATGCAATTAAATTTAATTATTGTTTGATTTTACGCTTTGATTGAATTGTGAAATTGTATAAGCTCGCAAAGAATCTCTTCGGCTTTGTGCCTTTGATTCTGACGATCAAATTTTGTGATTGAATGCTGAAATCTTCGATAAAATCCATCATGAAACAAACAAATGGATATAAATAGCAATAAAATTGTGCCATTCCATATGAAATACACATCGCCAAAGAGAATGTCCGTGCCTATTTTGAAAATATAACCTTTTGGTTCTTCGTGACTCCATGGCAAGCTAGAAAAAAAGAAAACGATAAAAACCGATGAAAAAAATGCAATTTCATGCAATAGATTAATTTAACGCACGATGTTTTGTACGGCATATACAGATATTTTAAATCAAAAATGCGCTTTGTTAAGCCACAGTACAAAACAGATGTGGCCGACAAAATAATTGTGCTAATACAATATCCAATTACTGCGATCTTGAAATAAAACCACCAAACCCATTCACATTTCGCATTTGCGTCCATCAAAAATCCATATGATTGATTTTTTTCATCTGAAAAATTCAAATAAAAATTTATCAAATTTAATTAATTCCAACTGTTTCAATATCCGCTAGAGCGGCTCATGAACCGAACATGAACGGTTCATGTTAGAGAATGGTTTCACTTTTAATGTTCATGTTCGCTCAAGTTCGGTAAAAAAAAAACTCTTACTTTTTTCACAAATCTGCTGCAATGTCTTGAGAAATCCAGTTATTTTGGTTCGCAAACAATTCGTTACAGTAATCATATAGAGCACGGCACCGAAACCATCTACTTGAAATAATGCGTATAAAGCATTTTCCAAATCGGTCGATACATTTTTTACAAAAAAAATTACACTTGATATGAATCCAATCAGTTCAGTTATAATGAGAAATGCACTAAATATCACACAAATCATCCCTTTCCATTTGCTTACATTGGTGGGATAGATGCAAAGCAATGTTAACGTTTGCTTACATGTCTTCAGTGGAGACATTTTTTCTCAATTTTTTCCTTATTTTTTTTCTTTTTTTTTTTTTTTTTTTTCTTATTTTCTTTTTTCTTTTTTCTCAATTTTGCCCTGCTTTTGTTCTTTTCTTTATAGTTTGCTTTTCTTTTCTGTTTCTCTATTTTATATTATGTACCAAATGAAAATGCTTTTAAATAAAATTTCCACACAAAAATTCAGAAATTATTCAAAAGTATTTCAATTCATGCAACTTGATAATAAAATAATTTTCAATAATTAACTGGTTATAGAGACGACATTAATGCGGATATTGAGAGTAGACTATGTGATGTGAATTGATTTATGTTATGATCGGAGCATTTATACTCAAATCTGTGATGACCATATAACCATTAAAAATATATTGATAGCGACATCAGCAAAACTTCATTTCACTAATTACCAGTATTCTTGAGAAAAAGTTTGAACAATTCTTATTAAAAGTCAATATTTTGAGTAGTTTTATCCGATTTCCTTAAATAAAAATACTAACTTTTAAATGATGTTGCCCAAAAGTTTTCTTGTGTGCCCCTCATGCACTATTTAATTACCAACGCTTTACTTACGCTGAAAACGTCAGCTTGAAATATCCGATGGTTATGACGCTGCGTCAATTGCATTGAATTTTTTGTATTTATAAAATTGTTTTCAACGTCAAATTTAAAGCCACATTGAAAGAATTCAAAATTTTTGACTTGGGCCACAATGGAAAAATTAGATCACATTGTAAATAAATGCAAAAAATTCAATGCAACCAACGTAGCGTCAATTTCATCTCATTTATTTCAATCTGACGTTTTCAGCGTAAGTAAAGCCTTGTTAATTACAGGAAATTTATCATTTCTTAAAAAAGTCATTTTCAAACCTCAAAACTACTAATAATATCACATGTTATGGTTTTAAAATTTCAAATGATTTCAAAATATTCTTCACTTAATTAACACATTCAGAGTAAATTTGAAAAAGTTCTGTTGAAAAATAGATTATTTTCGAAGGGGTGACTTCAAAAACAAAATATCGCGTGTGACAATCATACACAGACTTAAAGACAAACGAAATAACTAATAACCATTTAAATAAACATCTAAAATATATCTATTGCGAGCATAATATCTTACGAAAACATGAACAAAGCAAAGAAGAATGATAAAATATTCCTTTTTTTTTTTTTGATTTTGTGTCATATTTGCCAAATGAAAAATTTTTTTTGAAAGACAAAATTCTACATTTTGTCATTTTGCAAGGTATTGTTAACAAATTTACGTTAAATTGAACATCTAAAAAGAAAGGCTTCTTAAATGATGCGCCTTTTGGTAAATATTAAATTATATGAAATTAGTCATTTCTACAATTTTACCTAAAACCATCAGAGTAAATCTATTTTTGCAAAGCAATAGTGAAAAGAACGTAATTAATCTTTCCGGAGAAAATTTAATTGAAAATAGAATATCAATAATTCTGTGACAAGTCAATATGTTGTTATCGTTTTGAACATCATATAATAAGTGAAAGTTATCCGAAGCATCTGCAAAACAGAATCACAAAGAAAAGTCTTAGTTAACTCTAATTCACTCAAGTTTTTTTTTTTTTCGCAAATACTTTTGCAAATAATTCCAAATTCAAAACGGCTTGTCCAAATCCGTTGTACTGGAGTGGACGTTGAGCATTTCCAATCATAATAATGAAATACTTTTGCAATTGAATCGATTTCTCTGGCCAATTTGATTCAAATAAACAATTTGCCATTTTGGCATAGCTTTCTGTGGCAATCTTTCCAAAAAAACAATAGAAAAATATATTTAAAGTTCCGCCCGAAACGGCTATTAACACAACAATAACTCTGACATTCAAGTGTTTCATTTGCTGAAATTCAATGCACAATTTGCATCAAAATCTTTCAATTCAATTAAACACAATTTAAATTAAATTACCAAATCCAATTGCAAAAAAACAGAAGCTAAAAGCCCCACACTAGAGATGAATTGAATGAGAATGTAAACACTGTAAACTCTTGATGTTTCCCAAAACCAACTGAAAGTACCAAGGAATTCATATTCTATGACGTGAATGAAATCAAATCCAATTTTTTAAAAAAAAAAAAATTACCATTTGATTGAATTGTGAAATTGAATTAGTTCACAAAGAATCTCTTCGGCTTTTTGTTTTTGATTTTCACCATCAAATTGCATTAAGTAATCTTGAAATCTTTGGTAAAATCCATGATGAAACCAACAAATTGATATAAATAGCAATAAAATGGTGCCATTCCATAGAAAATACGTTTCGGCAATGAGAATATCGAAAGCGATTTTTAAAATGAATCCGGCTGGAGTTTCTTGACTCCACGGTAAGCTGTAAAAAAAAAAAAATATTATTATTACGATTAATAAGAGGAAAAAATGTTTAGGATTTTATCAATTGAAATGTTACTCACGTCGTTTTATACGGAACATATAGATATTTCAAATCAAAATTTCTGCCTGTAATGCGGCAAACAAACACTGAAATTGATGACAAAACTATTGTGCTAACACAAAATCCGCCCATAGCAAATTTAAGATAAATCCGCCACATCCATTCACTCTTCACATTTGCTTCCATCAAATTTCGAGATGTTGAATGTTTTTTGTCTGAAAATTTGAATGTAATCAATGTAAATATGTTCCAACATGACATTCACTTCGTAACGTTGTTCTATTTGCTTAAGAAAATTGGTGAAATTTAATTGAAAATATTTACAGATATTCGTCAATGTATCGAGAAATCCAGAGATCGCTTTTCGCTGAAGATTTGAAACTATAATCGTATAGGTTACACTGCCAAATGCAGCAACCTGAAATAGAGCGTATAAAGCGTTCTCCAAATCGGTTGACATATGGCTTATGAAGAATATGATGCTTGATGCAAATGCACACAAATCAGATACAAACAGAAATACACTGAAAATTATACGAAATATTCGTTTCGATGGGCTTAAATTTTCCGAAATAAGGCAAAGCAACATCAACATTTGCTGATTTGTTTTTAGTGGCTTCATAATATAGATCACTCACTATTGATTTAATTTATAACAAAAAAAAAAAAATTAATTTTCACTCAAAATCTTTTACTGAATTTAAATAAATTTAATTTTTTAAATGGCTCCCATCAGAACATCCTGGTTAATGGTTTTCATTTCGAAAGAGAATGAAAAGATTTGAACAAATTCAAAGCTTTTATACTATCTTGAAAATGAGGAGGTGGAACTAAAATTTCTTGCTTTTTGTTTCGAGAGAGAGAGAGAGAGAGAGAGAGAGAGAGAGAGAGAGAGAGAGAGAGAGAGAGAGAGAGAGAGAATGAGAGAGAAAATGTCTCGCTTAATTTTAACAAACCTTCTCAATTTTTAATCAGCCGACGGCTGACAGCCGTATTAATACTGAAATACCTTCAATTTTTTTCTTTTTTTAAGTTATTCAAAGATTTACAATATTATAATTGTTGAATTAAGAAGCGACAGAAATTATTCAAGGATAATTTCTATCAAACGGAATCTGTTCTCTTGTATTATTTCAATGATAAAACCCTAGGTAAAACCATAATTCCCATTGTTTTTAGCTTTAATCTATTTATCTATATCTGTATCGTTTCGTGTCATAATGGTGCACACTTGTCGATCTAAGGGGGTCGAGTTTGGTTATCAACATAATCTGAAGAGCAAAAAAAAAATGGTCTTGAGCTGTGTAAATTGTGTCACGCCGGTAAGGGTCTCGTCCGACAATTTAAGGGAGGGTAATCCGGACTTCCCTCTACCATTATGTTTTGTATTGTGAAATCGATATTTAGTCAACTTTTTAGACATTTTTCAATTCAATAAAAATGAAGTTTATGAAACTATTTTCTTCTTAATGTGAAGTGTGTGGTGGCAAGAAATGGTGTGATATTTGTTTTTACATAAGTTTTATTCATTTAAAATGTAAAACAATGTGTTTAAACGGTTCTAATAAAGTTTTTTCAAGATGAAAATATGAATGAAATCGAACAACAACTTATTCAGTTGAATTAAGTTGAAGCAAAACTTTCGATATACTTGGATAAACTTCAATTTTTTTTTTATCGGTGAAAACAACGTTCACAATGTTGCTTCGAATTTCACTATTTGGTCACCCTGACCCAGACAATTTTACGTATAATTCGGCATATTTTCAATTTGAATGTTTCTAATGAAGAATAAAAATGAAAAATTTGAATTGAATAATGTTTAGCCACAATTGTAGTAAAGAAAATTATATTTAAACAATTGTTGCAATAAAAAAGACACGAAATGGTTTCGATTTGTTTTTGTACGTTTGAAAAAAGCAATTATTATTATTCAAATATTGCTTAATGCACGAAAATACACGTTGTTTTGCCATAAAGCTGCATTGTTCCATCCTTATCATTTAATCGCACTTCAAATAAACTATTAATCAATCAATCAAAAAGCACTCGAAACTTCTAAAATTGCACACATAAAATGCACACAGCACTTGATAAAACGATTTAATCAGTTTCATTGCGATATTTCATTCGTTTGCATTGAATTGCATATAGAAAAAAGTCATGTTTGGTCTTATTCTCTTCGTACTTATTTCAAGTTTTAGTTGTATTTCGGCAATAAATCATGACGTAAGATAAATTCAACGACACTAACATAATTATAATTTAATTTTAAAAATTAAGAAAAGTTCAACTGAAGTACAAATTTCGAATGAATTTATGATCAAAAATAAAAATAAAAATAGATTTAAATTTCCTTTCAGGAATGTCCACCTGGTTCATTGGACAATTACGACTTACAATTTTTATTAATGATGGCTGCCAATAGTCCATCATGTTACATTGAAGGCCGAAATGTATTCAATCGAACCTATCGCAATGCAAATTTCTATATTGATGGTTCATTTTCTGGTGGCATTTTTGAATACAATAAAAAAATTGTGCGAATCCGAAATTTTGATGCAGTTAAGAAAATTCTAAGAATTTTTGGTGATTTAATTCAATATTTTGATATTTCATTTGATGAAATCTATGAAACGGATGGTAAAACAATAATTCGTTTTGTAAATGATAACTGCACTGAATCGTTGACAGAATTGCATTTAAGAAATTGTCATGGAACAATGTTAACATCATTGAATACATCATTTCAAAAGGTTAAAATTCTTACATTTTCAACAAAAAATCTTAAAATTGATTCGATTGAAATGAAACTGGACCTACTTTTTCCACAATTGAAAGTTTTGCATGTAAAAATTTGCGATATTTTTGATTGGAGTATGATCGGTATTAAATTTCCTTCGTTAAGAGCATTGTCAGTTGAATTTCCAAAATCAATAAATTCTGATCCAATCGACATCAAGAGTCTATTCAAAAATAGCCCAAACATTCATTCATTGCAAATCAAATACAGTTCATTAAATATGCTAAAAGCAGCCAGTGATCATCTATTAAATCTTAAAATTCTTCGCATCAATAAGTATCAAAGTGAACATTACGCGGGTGATGTAATTCAATTTCACAATGTTCATTATTTGGATATGATTTGCATTGAAAATAATCAACAAATTCCCGAAAAATTGAAATTCACACAATTGAAACGATTGTCATTAATACTCAATTTTGATCTTACCGATCAATGGAATCAATTTTTTGCAAATCAAATTAACAAAACACTTGAAATTGGTGAATTGACTTTCAATGCATTAAATGAAAAGCAACTGATGGCCATTGCCAATTTAAATATCAAAACGGCAAGTATTCGCAGCACATCGGAATTAAAAGCAGAAATGATTGTGAATTTTATCAAAAGGAGCAAGCCACTCTTGAAATTAACCATCAATTCTTTGATTACAATCAAAGAGCAAAAATGTTTACAAACGAATCTACAAAACAATTGGACCATGAATGAAACACCATATGCAATCGAATTTTTTCGGTAAGAAATTTTTCAATTATAATTACTATGGATGTTGTTGACATAAACGCTAATCATGAAATGTGTTTAATTCATTAATTTTGAGTCATTTTCAGATTACATAACGCTGGAGAGTATCAAATGGTGAATATTTTCATCATGATTTTTCCATTCACATTGATGTTCGTCACAAAATTCATCGGAATATTTGCTGAGATTTTGATTAAATAAATAAAGTTTAAATTTTAATTAGAAAAAATGTTGAGTTTTTCATAATTTTTCGAACATATTTAGGGAATTTTGATAAATTTTTATGTCAAAAATGTTGGCTTCAGTGTGTGTTTTCACAATTTCCCATTATTATTTCATCGTATTTTCAAAATAAAATCATTCCATCGTGAGCATAGTTTTTATCGAAAACTCATCTGATTAGATAACATTTGTTATTTTGTGATAGAGACTTGTGTTTCAACTAAAATTTATCCTTGAATCAGTACATTTGTTAAAAGCGTATAATTGTTATCTAAGCACATATTTCAACGCACGTTTCATATAGATTATTATGAATGAAAAAGTAAACAATTGCCGTGCCAAGTGCATTTCCATCAAACGTAAATAAAATGTTCAATAAAATAAAGTTTGAAATAGTAAAAAGGGGTAATAAAACTATGTGATATTAAATGTCATGAAACCAGGAATATGAGATAAATTGACCAACATACGTGTAAAAACTTTATATAAATACAATTGATTATCAGTTGATATTTAATTATTGAATGGATTGCAGTATTTCAAATCGAAAAACCAAAATGAAATGTGAAATTTGTTATATTGTGCTTTTTGTGTACATTCCATACAAAACTGCCGGCAATACTAAAGAGGTAAAACTAAATTTACTGAAAAGGTAAACTTCCGTTTGTATTATTATTATATACCTGGAAGGTTTTTCATTCATTTAGGATTGTTCGTCAGGATCGTTGGAGAATCTAAATTTATTGTCTCTGTTAAAAGTGTCAAACAAAAGTCTAACGTGTTTAACAGAAGCTCGTGCCGAATTTTTACGAAAATATGAAACATCGGAGTTTCATGCAAATGGACCATTAACAACAAATGAAGAAAATTCAATTGATGAATCAAAACGAAACATTGTTGAGGTGAAACATATCGAAATCCTTCAAAATCTATTCAAAATATTTGGTGATTTAATCAAATCGATTGATGTTTCATTTCTCTATCTAAGCGAAACGAATGGTAAACAGATTACCAATTACATTAACGATCATTGTGCGAAATCCATATTTCAGTTGAAATTGAGAGATTGTTATGGAAATGTATTGAATAATCTAAAAAATCCATTTCAAAATGTGTTTGCTGCGACATTCTCAACCGATAAATATCGAGATATCAAGAATATTATGGTTAAATTGTCCGATATATTTCCGCAATTAAATCGCCTAAATGTGAAAATAAAGAATTCAAACGATTGGCATGCAGTTGGTGATGAATTTTTGCATTTGAAAACATTGATTGTTGTTCTCCCACATCCAAGTGAATTAGATCGACCAAATATTCAAAGAATATTCAAAATGAGCCGAAATATTAATTTTTTATCCATGAAATATGCGTCATTAGATTTTGTTAAGGCAGCCAGTGATTTTCTGCCACAGCTTAATGTTCTTCATCTTTTTGACTTTTCGGATGATGTTTACAATGATGATAACATTCATTTCCGAAATATTAGCCATTTGAGCATCACATCAACACGTGACAATGATCAAATACCACAAAAACTGTTTTTTCATAAACTAAAACATCTCATCTTGAATTTGAATTTTGAATTCAATGAGGATTGGATCAGTTTTTTCCAAAAACTCGATGGAAAAACCATTGAATTTCTTGATATAGTTGCCGATTCTTTTACAAATAAACAACTCTCAGTTGTTGCTGATTCACAACCATAGTATGTTAAATGGATTAATATACAAAGCAGAACAGTGTTGCCAATTGATGCGATCATCAATTTTATTCTAAAATGTCGAAAATTACTTGAATTTCAATTAGTTGGTCTAATGAATAACATCGTCGAACGTGATCATTTGGAGAATATGCTCGAAGGTGATTGGGATATTGATTTCAGTTATCCAGATTCAAATTTTATCATTTCACTTGTGAGGTAAACTTTGAAAACGAGAAAAGTTGATCACTATGTAATTTTAATTCATTGAATATGTATTTTTGTAACGATTTTTTTTCCATCCGATTTAGATTGACGGATGCTATTGACAATGATGAAAATGATGAAAATTTAACAACAGTTATTCAGATTGTCATTTTGTTTTCCATTTTTATACTCGTTTTTTATTTTTACACTTTTCATAAAATATTTTTAATAAATAAAAATTGACTTGTTCATGAAGATACTAAAGTATAAATGTGACTTTATTCTATCTCCTTCTGTCCCAATTCCCTCTTTTTGCAATGAGAGCAAAAAATAACCGCCTTTCGAATTGAAAATCCAGGTGTCAAATTTAAACGATATTCACAATGTGTTGGTTCAAGTGTTTTGAATTTTCGATTCAAGTGTTTTTACTTCTATACGTCTATCGCATCGTATTATACAGTTTAAAAATGTAAATATTCGCAACTCTCATATGTTTTCATGAGAATTTCGTAATTTTCTTTAGAAGACCTATCTGTCAAACGTTTAATCATAATTAATATTTATCAGCTATATTTCATCAGGGGAATCTAATGTCACTGAATTTTTTTTTTTTTTGTATTGACTAAGAAGTTCACAGTATAAGAAGATTGTATAAGATTACGTGAAGTGCGTCGCAGAACGACAACTGGTATTTACCCCCAGGATGTAATAATGACATTTGCATTTTAACTTTTGAACTGTACATTTTATATTTGAATTATTTAATTAATTATTATAAATGGATTCGCTTTCTTTCATCAGATAATAAAAGTTGAGTTCAATGAAAATTGCTATTGAGTCGACAAAATGTTCGGTCGAAAAGTGTTTGTTTTGTTATTGGCGGCGATCTTGATTTCTGAGGTATGCCAATTGATTTTTGTTAGTTTTTTTTTCTTCAACAAACTCAGTTTCTCTCTTTCTAGCTATTCGTTGGAGGTGTATATGGTGGATGGTTTTCAAAAAAACCGCCGGAAAAGAGTAAAGAAGCAACACCAAAGCGTCCAAATTTTCAGCCGAAATTTACTGTGAAATCGGGATCTTCATCAAAATCGGCATCTACTTCAAAATCAGCCTCTACTTCAAAGTCGGGATCTTCTTCAAAGCCATCATCACCAAAATCTCCCAAATCATTCTTCTCGCCATTTGTTTCTTCTTTCGGTCAATATTTTCAAAAAAACTTCTTAACCGATGTATGGCGCCAATTTTAAACTATAAATTATTATAAAATAGACAATTCAATCAAATCATCTTTCCTTTAAATCGAACAATTAATGAGTATAAAAACATAACATCGGATTTTATTTACAGTTTTATACGAAATGTCGTTCGCTTAAGCTTGATGACATTGGAAAGTCATCGAGTGACATTTTTAAAAATCTGTGGGAAAAAATGCCGGGAAAGAATTTCTTTGCAGGATATCCATTTGAAGTGGCAAGTAAACTCAAATCTCACACAAATCAAGACCGAAAATGAAAATGAAATTTTGTTGATTTTGCCCAATTTTTAGGTGTTTTCCATAGTGAATGCCTATTGTAAGTATGCCAATTTACTCTCGCTGATTTCCATAATTAATTTTTTGATTTTTTTTTTTTTATTGACAGGTACAGCAGCGCTATCGAGTAGCAGCCCTGTTAAACCACGACAATCGCCAAATATTGAAAAAATGAGCTATATCCTTCGAGTGAAAGATCAGAAATTTTTTGTACCATTAAGCAAACCAAAGCAATTATGGGCCATGAAACAATTTGACAAGAATTTACCACTTGTCATTTTAATCACCGGATGGATGTCCACTGCTGATGAATCAATTAATTTGGTGATTAAATTGATTTACGAAGCCTTTCAAAGCAGAAAAAATGTTAATTTCGTTGTAAGTAAAATGTATTCTTTTCAAAAATTAATCATAGTTTCGCTAAATCTATGAAGTTTGTGTAATTTTCTTTCGATTTTTTTCCAATTTCAGATTGTTGACACAGGTTAGACCGTTTTTTTTTTTTTTTTATTATTTTCGAATTCTATTTAATAGTCAATGTTTTGGGTTGATTCGAATAAACATTTAAAATCAGAACATTCCAAATTTTTTCCATTGTAGCTGGCTTCATTGAGACATTTTATACATGGAGCGCATTTAATACTGAAGAGATTGGAAACATTATTGCCGATTCTTTGAAAATTTTAACGGAAAAATATCCAGCGATGAAAATTGATCTGATTGGTAAGCACGATATTCTGGTTTTTCTCATCAAAATTGAACCGCTTTTAATCCATTAAATTAGGTCATTCTCTTGGGGCTCATATTGCTGGATCGGCTGGAAGAAATTTCAAAAAAAAAGTGAACAAACCATTGCCAAGGATTTTTGCTTTGGATCCAGCAAGTAAATGATTTTAGTATAATAGTTAAAGGTTAATAAGTTCTGAATTTTCAAATTAAATTTAGATCCATGTTTCAATTCTGGAGATCATTTGCCCGGTCTTTCTAGCGACGATGCTAGATTCGTTATGGTTATTCATTCGAATTCAGGTTTTTTTTTATTAATTTTTTTTCACGATTCGATTTTCATTTATAATTATATGTCCAATTGAATCGAAATTCAGGTGCTCTGGGTGAACGCAAGGCAATAGGTAGGTAGCTTTATTCAAACAATTTCAATTTGACTTTTATTCCAAATAGAAGAATGAATAAGTTTTTCCAATTAATTCTATGCAAAAATTATGCGACTCAATTTTTAGGACATGTCGACTTCTATCCGAATGGAATACAACCACTGCCACCGGGTTGTTTAACAATTATTTGCGCCCATTTTCGTGCTGTTGAATATTTTGCTGAATCCATATATCGTGGCAATGAAAATAATTTTATGGCTAAAAAGTGTTCTTCATTTGAGGAATATAAGACAAATAAAAGCATCAAAGATGAATTTGCGATGGGATATACAACACGACGGTTTCTTAGAGGTACCTTCTTCTTAGAAACGGCAGCAAAATCCCCGTTTGGTCTGAATTCAAAAACACATTCGAAAAATTTTATCAAATTCAGGTGAATTCCGTGTTAGTGCGACCACTGAGCCTTTCCATAGTTTTTATTGTTGTATTTAATTAGTTCGAACGCTCACCACTTCCATTTACAATGTAAATTCAATGCGGTTGAGTGTGGCTCTGTTCGTGTGTTGTTCGGTAAAGGCTCAGTGCTCGTGTTTGTGGCATCAAAAATCACGCTGTTTTTCACGCTACAAATATGCCTTTTCATTGAAATTTCAATAAAATTTCATTCAAGACTATGGTTTGTTTTCTTTGTCAAAGTTTTTTTTTTTGAAAATGAACATTTTCCATCATCTACAAAACATTTTAAACATCAATTCTTCTCGAAAACAAAAAAAAACATTCATGGTTTTGACAGAAAATAATTATAATTTTTTTATAATAATTATTATAACTAATACTCGATAAATTCCCTTTTTCTGAATTTTTATTTGAAAAATAATCCAGTACACAAGACGCTGTTGACTTAATTGACAAACAAATTCCTTTCAATTTTTATGAATAACCCAGATGGATGATATCGTCATTATTAACTATTCATTACAGCGTAATGATTACACATCAGACATAAATTCTATAATTTTCGTTGCCTAACTATGTAGATTAATATCATTATTCATTTTGACTTTGATCAAATGAAATAACAACTCACAAAGAAATACAGTTACAAATATAAATACATAGTGGTTTTTAATAAAGATTTCTTTCGTATTGTTTAAGTATTACATTGAAGTACATAGTTTTTGACACCGGCAAGCTGGGGTCGGGCGCAAAAATTGATAGGGGGTCACTCAATCTTCGAAAAACTGATGAGTAAAACAAAGCTTTTTTCTTAGCAATTCCAAATTTATTTAGGGAGAGGGTGGGCCCAGCGCGCCAGAGGTGGTATCAATGGAACCCTGTATTCTAACACTGTGTAATTGTTTTACATTATATTTCAAAAATGATGTTTATGTCTTTATGCCAATGACGTACTAACAAATGTTTTTTTCAAACAGAAAAATTCATCAATATTCGAAAACTCTAAATAAATGTTTGTTATATATTCATCGTCTGTGTTTTAGATCAATTGAACTTGAATTTTTTGACAAACTTTTAGAACGAATTAAGCAACAAGACAATGTTACATCGAAAAGGGTTGATTTGGATTCTTGCTCTGTTTCTATTAACTGAGGTAAAAACTTTCAATTTGAATGAGTTTTATCACTTTCACCAAATTTGTGAATAATTTTAAAAAAATTCTGCAAAAAAAAAAAGAATTAAAATTCATAATTATTTGCAAGTTATCATTTTAGAACAATTGTTACTGATTAAGTAAACATTATAGAATTATTTTTTTTTCTTTTCAATTTATTTCAATCAGTTTTTTGTTCCAAGTGTCTGCTACAATTCAATACATGAATTGTCATCTGGAAACAGTCATTTTTCGTTAAGCGGACGTTCAAAATGTGAAAATGTGAAGCCAAATTCACCATCAAACCGAGGGAATCAAATTGCAGTGCAACTGGATAAAATATCCAAAGGAATAGATTTCGATACATTATCACTGCAAGATATAGTTTTATTTGCAAAAAAAGATCCGAATGCTTTAAAATTTGTTGGAAAATATTTTCGTGATAATTATCGGGCAAGAGTAAGCGTGCAAGTGGGAAATGTGTATTCACATTTGGGTCACAATGAAATAACTAGCCTTAGTCAATATGTTCAAAGTGTGCGTGTCTATGAAAATGATTTAAATATATTTAAATCGTTAAATTTCGAAAATCTTAAGGAAATCGAATTTCACAATGGTAAAATGAAAAATACAGACAGTTTAATACACATTTTACGGCAAATAGAAACGTTGAAATTTTCATTTTGTGAACTTGACAATGATTTTCATCAAATGATTCTCATGCATTGTAAAAATTTAAAGCGTTTGTATATAAAAGATAAGGATATGGATGAACCAAATGTTAATATTTTCATTGGAAATTCGAATGATTGGCTTGTCAATACTTATTCAACATTAAAACATTTTGAAGTTTATTCTGAGCGTAAAAATGATGCAATCATTAAATTTCTTGCACGAAATGCCAAATTTCAATTAAAAAAACTTTCAACAACAATTGAATTCCTAATCGCTAATGAACAAAGTATCTCATCATCCGATATAAAATTGAATGTTTTAGCCATTTTACATTCAATTACAACAATTGATGATACACAATTTGATACGTTCGTAAATCAATTGACCAATCTTCATGCAAAGAAATTTTTTAATGATTTACATTTGTATTATTATTCAAATGAAAGAGAATTTAAATATCCATCGAAACTATTGGCCCGTGTTAAAGTATTACATATCAAAGAAGAAATTCAAAATTTCACATTGGCCGAAATGGTTAATTTGGAAAAATTATTCATTTCAGACACATTTCAAATTATTGATCTTGATGCGATCACAAATAAACTTATACATCTTCATTACATTTACTTTTCGGATGAAAGTTTTGATTTAATGTTACCATTCATCAGTCGTTTACCCAATTTAAGACAAATTCAAATTGAATACATTAGAGATGGACTTTATTTTAATAATAAAGACAATGTCATTGATTTACCAGCACTTAATATTGAACGTGAAAAACTAACGAATCCCAACAAATTGACACTATTTGTACAAGAAGACATTTACTTGGCTACAAAAATTAAACACAACATATCGTTCAATTTTGTTGAAATAAAACGATTCGAAACATATGGTGATGGGATGGATGATTTTACTGACATTGGAGGCACTTTTGGTTAATACTCTTAACTTAAGATCAGGATGCCTCTAATCTTATTAACAATTTTAGAGCCATGGAAATGACATATATGTGTGGTGTTTATTTCATGTATTTTTCAAATAACAAATAAATTCATATTACAATGCGAACATAAAAAACGGTTTTTTCAAGTTTCTTGGTTTTTTCTTCTTCATGTTTTCATTTATTATTTTTTTAATCGTTTTTTACCGCTTGCTTTTTAGGATAAAGTCTCTTTAGAATTCTTCGTAATCTTTATAACTCTATAAATTCTTCAAAGATGTTGAGTTTTTTAAAAATCACTGAAAAGGCAGTAAATTGGTGGAAAATGAGGTTCAAAATAGGTTCTGACATATGGTTCCCTAAAGGAACTTTTTTTTAACATTCATTTTGATGCAATCCTCTATAGAAAGAGAGATAAATATTGTGAGAGAAATTGAAGACGAACTTCTTTAAGACACAGAGAACTTTTTTGTCTCTGCCTGGGAAGCATAGATGGGCTGGATTTTCGAATGGTAACCCCTTAACTCCACCTACGACGATCAAGCTCAAAGTATCGATTATATTTCATCCTGAATCTATCCATATTCCGTCAAATACTTCCAACCATTTCAATCGTCAATAAATATTTCATTTAAATTCTGCTATTCTATCAGACATCCATACATATGTAAGTGCAAAAAGGATTAATCAAATAATATTATTCGGATGTGAGAGTTTTGAGCATCATGAGATAAGTGTAAATTGCTTTGATTAACTAAAAACAAAATCAAAATTTAAAATTGATTGCCATTTTCACATCATATTGAAAAGTAATGTATTTTGTTGTAAAAAATTACCTTAAGAAATGTGGACAAATTGAGAACGGCCACACCAAATCCCTGATACTCATGCGGTATTTGCAAATTTCCAATCATTAGAATTAAATATTTTTGCAAATGAATTGGAAATGTTTGCCTTTTATTAATAAAATCCCCTATTTTCAATCCATTTCATACAGGCGATTTCCCATATACTCAAAACTTTCGCTAGCCACTTTACCGTAATAACAATAAATAAACAAATTTAATAAACCAGCCAACCCTGGTACGGTAAGAATGAAAAATTTCGAAGGACTTTTGCCGAAATGCTAAAAAAAGAGAAGTTTTAGAGAAAAATGGAAAATTTAATGATTAAACTAAAGATCTTTTGGGCGCTTCATTCATTAAAAATAATCTTTAATTGCTTTCAAAGAACTTGTGACAGTTTTGAATCATTTTCCACTTCCATTACATTAACACTGATGAGCGCTTAAGCTCTCATATGCTTTCCCAATGTAAGCTAAATGCAAGTGGAGATACCAAATCAGTATTGATACAAACAATTCAGTCAAATGCAATGAGTTCTTCATTCGATGCAAAAAAAAATTTTAAAATAAGCGCCCATTGATCTCAATCGTAGATAAAATGTATACATGATCCAGTTGAAACATAATGCATGCGATGAGAATCATGTTTCCGATGAGCTGTATTATGATAAAATAATTGTGAACATTGGCTGATTCCTTGAACCAACTGGAAATGTTGCATAAAAAAATTTGCGTAAAGAAGATTTGAAGAAAAAGAGTTTTTTGAATTAAAAAGAAAAATAAATTTCGAAATTGTAATTTCAAATGAAAATTTTTTTCATATTCCAATAAACTTACTCTTTGACGGATATTTGAAATCGAATTAAATCGCCAAATAAATTTTTATTCTTTCGTTCACTGTTGCCACAATTCAATTGATTAATTTTATGTAGAAAAATCTCATAAAATGCTCGATGATGAAAACACAATGAAATGAAGAGCGTAACAAACACATCATTATAAAAGATGTAAAATTCGCTGCCCGAAATAGTGACACCTTAAATAGCATTCGAGCATATTTGATAATTTTTGATTTTCTCTTACAAATGTTCACTTCACTCACAAACAAGGGCAATATATCCAGTCATTGTAGTAGAATCCCATGGCATACTGTAAAATAAATCAATATAATATTTCCTGTCTCACAAACAATTTACACTTACATGACATGATATGGTATATAAAAGTTATTTGTATTCAATGTTTCATATTTAATGTATGCAACAATGACCGATACACTGCATGCAAACAATTGTCCCGTAAAATACGGTATCAATGTGGCTTTGTAATAAAAACGTGTAATCCATTCACTTTTATTATTTGCTCTCTCGAGATATTCATATAAATCATGCTCTGCTTCATCTAAATATATTTAAATTGTAAATCATTTCACTTGCATTTGGATTTTTCAACATTTAAATAGAAAATGGAATGATTTATCAGCACTTACTTGATTGGTATAACTTGAATAAACTTTCAAAAATATTATTTATTTGCTTTCGTATGACAAATGAATTAATTGATAGATAAATATAAATGGTGCATGCAACTATTTGGCCAAATGCATCCAGTGATCCAATTAAATCGTTTGATAAATTCATTTGAATATAAACACCACTAATCCACACATTATTTAATAAAAATATCATGCTTATTGTGGTGAAAAGAATGCAAGCAAATTTTGTGCGTTTACTTTTCACAGGTGAAATGCACAACCAACTTAATACCATTCGAATTGTTTTGAGTGGAATCATTTTTCAAATTTTGTACAAAAAAAAAACTTTTCAAATGCGTTTTATAGCTGAAATCTATCAATGTATAACATTGAAAAAAAAAATGATGCAAACAAGAGCAATGTAAATTTGGATTATAATAAAATTGATTTGTTACAAAATCAAAATTTAATTTGCCATTAATTTCGAAATTGACCAAATTAATTCCAAAAATTGTTTAAAATTCGTTTTCAAATCACAACCGTTTCACATTTTTTTTTCTTAAATAAAATGTAGACTTTCTCTTTGGGTTTCACTCGTATTTGTTTAAGTTCCAGATTTAACACTGAAACTGTGAAACAGACGCTTTTATACAAAATCGTTTCGATCCAGTTTCAATAATTTATTAGAGAAATTCTGGAGAATATTAATTTCCCGAGGGGAATTTTCAGAAATTAACAATTTCCTGATGATTTTTGGTTATTATGCACGCTTCCTTTTTGAGTTAGTTCATTTAGTTTGGCAAAAGGGGGCGGAGGTATTTTTTTTACATTCATGATTCACATAACAATAATGGTTCATATTTGGTTTTGTAATATGGAAAACCATCAAATTGGACATGAATTATTTAAAACTGCTCCAATTGGAATATCAACTAAATAATTGAAATTATCAATTCATACCAACTAGCTTAATGACGAATCAAAAATTGTCCAAATAAATAATAATGAAGATTTCAGAGACTTTTTACAATCACTTCCCTTGCTTAAAACCATGATTATCTGATGATTGCAATTGAGTACTCAAAAGAAATAATCGCTCGAAGTGCTCTCATCAGGCAATATTTGAATACAATTTGTAGCATGTTTGATATAAGGAGCAATGGGTCCAAATGAAATTAATCATGTTCAAACTTGAATATTTTATTAATTTTTCCCACAAAAATACTTAGGAAATACACATCAATATACTTAAAAAAGATAGAATAAAGGTGAGCACAAGATTGTTAAAGCATATATCGATTCGGATGTGATAAGCATTTTCAAACACACACACACACACTCTCGCAAAAAGTACATTCTTTTGAAAATACTGTTTCAAAATGCATTCGTTTGTTCCGCAGTTCGCAAAACTATTGCAAAAAAAAAAGCATGTAATCGAAGTAATCGTATGTTATAAAAGATGCAATTAATGTCACGGCAATTTTTTTTGTTCAATGTTATTGTCAAACAATATCAAACAAATCGGTTGCGTGTCTGCTCAGACGTGATAATCTGTCGACATATCTGTCGACTAATTGAATACAAACAATGTATGAAGATTGGGTAAATTGTTTCGAATATAGTGATGGAAAATGTGTTCCACGCATTCGACTATTTTGTCATTTGAAGCGGAAAAGCGAAAGTGTTGTGTAAATTTTGATGATGATTTATTGTTTGTTTAGCAAAATTGTTTTCAAATATTTGAAAAAAGAAAAAAGAAAATGGTATTTTTCTTACAAATTGCATTTTATATTTCACTATTCGAGTCGAATGAATGACATGATCTCGTGCTGAAAATTAGCAATGTCAGTCATATTAAAATTGCACATCATCTCAGCTGTGCACTGAACTGTTGCAAATGCATTACCCATTAATGAGGAAGATAATATTGATAATGGCAACCATTCATCAGAACGAACTTAAGTGAGCTGAAAGCACAATATATCACATGCAATGTTTCATTTGCATTTTTTACATTGCAATGAATTGTTTAGTTTTTATAAAACTTCCATAAATATACTTGGTCATCATTGAATTATGGAGAAAATTGTTGAGGAAGTTCAAGCAGTTGGCACATTTCGACGAATTTTGCCACAGGTAATCAAAATATTTTGAATGTAATAGAAAATTTAAGCAAATTTTGCCATTTTTTTTTTTTGTTGTTCTCAAACAAATCAATGAAAAAAAAATGACATTTGATAATTCTCACAGCGAGTGTTTTCTAATTTGGATCTTTCAACGCATAGATTCTGGCGACGATTGCGAAAAATTTAATAATTTTCAACTTGGGAGAATTTGCAGCGTTTCCATCTATTGTAATACCGTCGTTGATTGGAGTATGTAATGAACTTAACCCAGATGAAACGCTATTCGTTACAGCAGCTCAAACGTCATGGCTTTGTATGTTTTTTTCAGCATTTTTAACCATAGAGACATTTTCTATCAATGTCCACTTCACAATAATTTCTTCTTATGTTCTGCAATTTGCAGCGAGTTTTGCTCACATAGCACATCCAATTGGTAGTTTGGTCAGTGGACCAATTTGCGATAAAATTGGCCGAAGACAAGCAATAATGTTAGTGACAATACCACTAACAATATCCTGGATAATGCTCGGTTTTGTACATTCATTTTCAATGATTTGCATGGGTTTTGCTATAATTGGATTTTGTATGGGTCTCAAAGAGGCTCCGTCCATAACGTATGACTTGATATTTTTTTTGAATTTTTTCATTGTTTTCGTGTTTTTTTTTTTTCAATTGTTCCAGTGACATTTGATTCTAATCATTTGCCATTTCTTTATTTGAACACCTTTTAGATATGTGAGTGAAATAAGTGAGCCAAGTGTTCGAGGCATGATGTCGACAATTGCGGTTATGTCCTATAACTTTGGAATTTTCATCGTGTTGAGCCTCGGATTGACATTGTCGTGGCGTCAAGTTGCCTTAGTTTGCGCTCTATTTCCATTCAGTTGTTTGCTCGCTGTTCTCTTTGTATGATTAAATAGATTTTCTGAGATTCTCTTTGACTTATTGAACAATTTTTATTCTCATATCAAACGGTCTTTTTAATTTTTTACAATTTTAATTCACAAATCTCTTTTTAAAATTTAGGTGCCAGAATCACCATCGTGGCTCCTGATGAAAGATCGTACAATTGAAGCACAAAAAAGCTTACAATGGTTACGCGGTTGGGTTTCACCGCAAACCATTAACGATGAATTTACAAAATTGCAAAAATATAGCGATACATCGAGTGCATGTATTTCATGTTCAAAGCAATCGATCAATTGTCAACATCCAAAACCAACATTTTTCGATAAATTGGAAGAGTTGAAACGAAAACGAACTATGAAACCATTTATATTAGTCACTTGTTTGCATTTTTTCTTTGAATTTTGTGGAATAATTGTTTGGCAACCATACATGTGCGTGTATTTTTACACATTTCAACGGGTTTTTTTTTTCAAACACATTTTAAATGCTAAAAATCGATGGAATTTTTCTGCCCATTTTTCAGAATTCAGATCCTAAAAGCATATGGAATCCCAATCAATGCAAATTTAACAACGGTTATAAGTGCTGGACTTGGCATGTCGGCAAGCATTTTTCTCATTTCAACTGTTAAACAATTTGGTCGTCGACGACTCTATCTTGCCTCAATTTCAATTGTTTCTCTGTGCTCAATTGGATTAAGTAATTGAAAATGAATTGAAAAAAATATGTAAATCAAAAGAGAAAATTATTTTTATTTCGTAAAAAAACAATATAGGCATTTATGGATTTGTTTTTTTTCCACCTGGTTGGTCATCATTCAGAAAATATCCATATGAATCAGCATCGAAATTTGATTATATTCGCAGTGTTGTCGGTAATTATGGTTATTTGGCGTTAGCTCTGATTTTAATTATGCAATTTGCAACGAAAATTGGAGTCAGTGGTTTGCCACACATTTTTGTCAGCGAAGTATTTCCATTCAAGTAAGTTACATTTCGAAAAAAAATAAAATTGTGCATCGATATTCATTTATCTAATTTTAAAATTTTCAGATCACGAACTTTCCTTTGTGGCATCGCAACTGCCAATCAATATGTTTTAGCATCAATTGCCGCAAAAACATATTATAACGTAGAGAGTTGGTTCTCATTGCCCGGTGCAATTCTATTTTATGGTATCATCAGTCTGATTGGGTATGATTTTTTTTTTCATTTGAACGTTATAAATGCTCTTTATTCAATTTATTGTAACACTTTTACTGTGCAATTTAATAAATTCAATCTTTTGTGGGTTTTTTTTTTCAAACAGCCTGATTGTGATGTATTACATTTTACCAGAAACCGAACAGAGGTCTTTGGAGGACATCGAATTGCATTACTCAGACAATAAGAAAAGCATAACTGATGTTTACATAATCAAACAATCGAAAATAGTTCAATAAAATTGTCGAAAAATGGTTGTCGTTTCTTTTCAATGTCAAAGTGCGTAAGGGTTCGAGAAAAATTTTGAAAGACTTGTGAGAAGGCAACGATCGCAATAACTGACACTATGTGTGGTGATTTTTTGAAAACTACACGACTGCAATATGATTTTTAATATTTTGATGACTTCGATTTCTGAGAATGTTGTAGAACATTCGAAGGAATAAGAAATCATTGAGAAGAATACATGTGAAAAGCAAAAAATCACTAGTCTGTAGGAGAAATGTGAATGTATGCTTTGAACACATAGATATTTCCCTCAGAAATAACAATAAGACAACATAGCCAAAACAGTTCGCTCTATATACAGTTATAATGAAAATTTGACTTTCGATCATTTTGAAAGATTTTCTTTTTTATTTTTTCTTACTTACAAACGATATCAAACAAATATGGAAAATGATTTAAAATGTAACGTAATGCAAATGTGAATTTTGATGTTAAACTACAAATATTCATCATCGACAGAAGCATTCTTCAGCAGCATTTTGTCTTATCCAATCAATATATTTTGTTACACGAGTGTAAATGCCAGGATAATGTGGTCTTGCACATCCAATGCCTGAAAATTATGGAAAATTATTTGGTGTAAATAAAAAAGAAAGAATTAAATAAGAAATTAAAAAATTCCAAAGTTACCCCACGACACAATGCCAATGATTTCATAGCGATTATCCGATCGCTGTACTGTTAGCGGTCCGCCTGAATCACCCTGAAATTAATCAAATGTATTTTAAAACACAATTTACATGCAAAGTGCATTTTCATATTATTTGCCAATCGATTACTTGACATGAATCAGCACCGCCATATGTATAACCAGCGCACATCATATTTTCCGTCTCCAAATACTGTGAAATATTTCTCAAGTTAGTGGTTTGAAAGCATTCTGCATTGCTCATAACTGGAACTTTAACATCTTTTAAATTGCATGACGATGATCCACCTTCACTTGTTAATCCCCAACCAGCAACAGTCGCTATTGCATTTGTATAGTCATTATCTGAAACGAAAATTTGTGATTTTCACAAAATATTTTGATGATTTGTACAATATAAATACTTTTACGCACAACAATGTTGTATGCGGAAAAGTAAAAAGTGCCAAATTGTAAATTGAATTGAAAAAACAAAAAAATCGAAATTCATTCAAAAATCAAAAAAATTCATTGAAATTGCATACATTCATAAATTGGCAGACAAATCGGTTGAATGAATTCGTTAATTGGAGCTGGATTTCTCAGTCTTAATAAGGCAATATCTCTACCCATAGTAGGAAATTGACTGAATATTGGCGAAGTTGATCCAGTTATGTATGATGACCATTCGTATGTATGATTTTTGCATCTGCTGTACGCACCAAGTGTGACTTTTATATAAGATGGAAAATTCCTGCAATTATTGTTCATTTCAAATAAGAAGAATATAAAAATAAATAAATAAAAAAAATGATTAAATGCAATGCATACTTGTTTGCGCAATGTGCTGCTGTCAAAACGAAACGCCTGTCCAAGAGAAATAACACAAGTTAGATTGGAGAGACAATGCAAAACAACCACAAATGATACCTGTTAATCAGTGTACCGCCACAGTAGAATCGGTTGTCATAAGACAACTGCGCCATCCACGGATATTTATGAGGATCTACTGTCTCACCTCTAGTGTGTTTCATAGGGAATACAGAACAAAAATCATAAAGTAAATAATCATGTAGCTAATAGCTATTAACATGTGCAAAACTTGCCCAACTATTCGAACAGCATCTTTGGTTTCTTTGTCTAAATCATGATATTTATCAGAATACGATGTTCCACATTCTGAAAAACATTATTTTAATCTTAAGTTGATTTTGCCTAGAATTTTCTTTTTTTTACACTTGAAAAAATCAATCATAAAATCAATTAAACTTACTGCAATCACAGTATTTAATCGGATAATACGTTGGACCAAAGAATATATCAAGTAATAAAGCAACAAAACTTAACGAGAATTTGAGTGCTGAATTTTGTGGAGATTTAGTAGAATTATTGATTCCAACATTTGTCATTTCTCCAAACACTGGAATTATATTCACTTGTAAAGTGCACAAGAAAATTACGCACAAAATAAACGATTTCTTAAGCAACATTTCCATTTGATTTGATGATTTTGTCTTAAATTGCGTGTTGTTCTATATAAATACATACAAATTTTTTTTTTTTTATACTAAAAATATTTCAATAAATCACGAATTCCATTTATTTTTCAATTGACAATCATAAATTTGAGTCATAGTTTAGAACTTTTTTTCAAAAAATGCACATTTTTCATTTGAAAACCAATTGATAAACTTTTTTAAACTGTAAAATTGGTCTGTAATAGACCGTAGTTGTTGTTGTTTATTTCACACACAAAGCAGTTATGATACAAATTACTAAAATACATATCAAATCTAGAGCAAATGACATAAACTGAATGCACTAATGACCTGCAACTAATTAACTCAAAGCAAATAATGAAATGAACGTTAATTGCATTTTAACATTTTCTAATGTGTAACTGATTTGTTGCAAGCCGATTAAATGGATTTTAAATTTTCTTTATTTTTAATGTTAATTTCGACAATAGCAAGCGTCACGAGTATTTTGTCGAATCCAATTCAGGTAGCTCGTCACTCTTGTGTAAACACCTAAAAACAAAAAAGTTAATTTTCCAAATCAATTCACCGATTTTATTTAAATAAAGCATTCAAAAACACCTGGATAATTGGCTCGACCACATCCAATGCCTGAAAGAGAACAAATCATCAATTTTTTGTAAAAAAATTTTATTATCTATGGGGCGATCAAGAGGAGCGATTGATATTCAATTGAAAATTAGCCGAGAGAAGAATGAGAATGAAATGATGTTAAAGTGCTTTCATGGCGCAAACCAATTGTTATTGTTATTATGTACACTTAACAGCACTGAAGTTAATAGAAAACGATGCGAATTCTATTGAAACATACCCCATGATACAATGCCAGCCAATTCAAACCGTTTATCGATTCGTTCAACCATAAGCGGACCACCGGAATCTCCCTGAAATAATCACGAATCTTATTTTTATTAAGTAAATTTGTGGTTTGATTTAAAGTAAACGAGATGTGCACCTGACATGAATCATGTTTCCCATCTCCTAGATACCCAGCACACATCATATTTTCGGTAATCGTTCCGGATCCGTAGCTTGTCAATTGATTGCATTCTAAATTGGTTATAATCGGAACTGTTACATGATGCAATAAACATGACATACTTTCACCTTCTCTCTTTGAACCCCAGCCAGCAACAGTGGCATTTGTTCCGGCATAATGTGATGCTAGCAATGAACGAAGAACATTTCATAAGCGATTAGTTACAAGTAGTGAATAAAATCAAAATGCAAAAGTATGCTAAAAAAAAGTATATTTATAAAATGATGAAAAATGCAATTTTTTTTCCTGCAAAACTCACATCGTCTGTTTGGTAGACAAATTGGTTGAATAATATGATTAATTGGCACTCGATCATTTAGCCGTAACAATGCGATATCATTGTTATAGGTGCCAAAATTGAAAGATTGAGATATGACTCGTAGCACATATCGTGTTTCTGGAAGTGATTTTCGATTGCATTCATCATGTTGGCCGAAGGTCACTTTTATCAAAAACCACATGTATCTGCGAAAAACATATATTTAAAAATGATACCATTGACAGAGTCTGATAATGTTTTGGGCATAATTTGCCCAAAATAAATTTTCATTTATAATAACTAACCTCTGAACACAATGCGCTGCTGACAGAACATATCGATCATTAATCAGAGATCCACCACAGTAAAAGCTACCCAAGTACGATAATCGTGCCATCCATCGATAAATGTTTGGCCTAGTCTCGTTTCCACTGAAAAAAAAAAACAAAATTCCAAGAAAATTACAATTTTCAATGCGTAGAAAAATGTATGATGACATACCCAACAATGCGGACTGTATCATCATTATCATATGCTCTCACTTCACCACAACCTGAAATTACAAATCAAAATAAAAAATTTTTAACATTCATGTGTCAATGAAATTCACGGTTAAATTGAAATTGTCATAATTTTATTTATTTTATCGGCACTTACTGCATTTACATCGACTTGGCGGTGTGTCATGAGATGGCGGTTGAATGTTGTTTATCGAACTAAAACCCATGCCCGCAATAAATTTTCCTGATCTTTCGTGAGATCGTAATGTATTCGATTCTGTGTCATTGTTAGATTGAACACTTGAATATCCAAACATTGACCAGGCGCTTGTTTGACATGGGAGAATGTTTAGCATTAACAAAACTACATATGTGTATTCAAAGTGAAACTGCATATTGATTGAGCACAAAAACGTTACACTTTTTGTATATGCACCGTCGAATAAAAAAAATAAACGAATTATTAAAACAAAAAATGGGGAAATGATCTAAAACTCTCACAATTTTTTAATAGAAAATGCACAAATTTCACATCACTGAGAATTAGAAAATTTATTCAAGCTAAACTGTAACCTCAATCAAACATTCTAGCTACTCAATATGTTTCAATCATAACTTTTTTATCACTAAACTAATTTGTTTAAAACTAAATGTACAGTATTGACCTCCCACTCTGTTTGTATTATGTGTGCAAATTTCGTTAGTGCAACAACACACTTATTCTTGTTCAGGTAAAAATCGTCTTTTGCCATAAGTTTCATCGATCACACACTCAAGCGAAAATCCCATTATTCAAATGACTCATTAGTAGCCGATGAAGTTGTTGCTGTTGTTTGTGTTAATTTATTGGTAAAACATAGCTTTGTTCACCAGTGATCGATCAATTGAAAGTATCATTGCAACAATTTAAAATATTTCAGAACAAATTGATGGCTACTTGATATTTCACTTGAACGTTATGCAGCTTGAAGTCATTAACATCAAATTTTGTGGAATTTTCCACTGGTAAATGTTGCTTTGATCATTTTTATTCCATTCCAGGTGTTGTAGCAGTACAAAATTTTTAAAATTTAAAAAAAAATTGTTCATCAAGGCTTTACTATTCCTGGATCTATCAGCTTGACATAAATCCATTAAATGCATTTATCCCATCGATTTGACAAATTCCGATTGAGAAAAGTGAAGAGCAAAAAAAAAAGGTCTTCGATTTTGAATAATCAAATTCACAAAATCAAAGACCAATTTGATACAAAAATTTAGGGGAAGGGGTCCTTTCTGACAATTTCAGAGGAGGGGCGGTAAAACCCAAATACTCTCCCCCTTGCCCATGTATGCTGTCATCGCATCAAATTAATTATAAATCATTAGTAATACCGAAGTCGCATTAGTAAAGGCATTCTTACGCCATCTATACGAATACGGTGTGAATTTGAATGAATATCGAACAGAACTGTGAAAGTTTAGAAAACTTTAAGTTTAGAAACTTAAAGAAACTTTATTCCGTGGGCAAGTACATCAACGATTGAACAATGTAGTATGGCCTAAGACTTATGCCCTAAGTCGTTCGACGTTACATTGCAAGCGATCTCTATTATGTATACACTGAATTGCACATACACCGTTACGGAAAGCCACACAACGTTACGCTAAAATTTACAAAAAAAATACCAAAATCATTAGAATTGGCAATCTGAAATAACAAATTGAATGAAATGTACTTTCCATTAAATGAAAAACCCGTATTAAATAAAATAAAAATGTTAAAAAAATGTATTTTGTTCTTTATTTGGTCAAAATTGCTATCTATTTTCAGCATTTTCAATGAAAAATTCCAGTTTGTTTTGCACTTGACAAGACAAATACACTCAATACAGACAATATGAAGCCTTCATTTAGCCTAAATGATTAAGGTTTGATGTGCTTCATATGGTGAATATTTTAGTCAATGATTTCCATTGAATTCTCTTGATTCTTGACTTTCTCTTCAGACTTTATTTGATTTCTGATTAGAAAAAATTGGTTTCATCATGAAAAGCGATTTTGTAGGTTATGTTGATGAAAACACATCAATTTGAATCATTCCAATCGAAAAAAAAAATATTGTCAAAACGTGTGTTCATTTTAATCACATTCATTTTTCGAGCATACAATCAAATTTGATGCAAGAACAAAGGTTATGTTTGCAATGTTTAATAGATAGAAAGCATATGCATCGAACACTCAGTTGTCTTTGTCGTGCAAATTTACATTCACACATTGACAAATATGCCGCTATTGATTCCAAATACTGAACAAGTGAAACACAAACAGTGTATGCTGAACAATACACAGACATTGTATATCGTTCGGTTGAATAATGCTTGGTAAATACATCTCTATAGGAAAGATGTTGTTTAACACAAACGCAAATCACCCACTTGTATGTTGTTGTGACAAAAGTTAACCGTCAAACCAAATTCAGTCATAGTGCACATCATTCAATCAAGTCGATATTTTGATACATAAACAAACTAATTTGAGCGCAGATGTCATAACTAAAATCATTTTTACATTTGTACTCAGTTCATTAACTCATTCATATGCCATTTTAATTTGCCACAGCAAAGTATTGTTTTTCGGTAAAATTGCTATCGTTAACAAAAATAAAAAAAAAAAATTGAAAAATTCATTGAAAAGCGTGAAAAATACAAATCAATTGTGCATTTCTCCGAATGTATCACCATCCATACGTGTTGAATCAATTTTTTATCGCAAACATAATGGATTTTGTACGAAATGCATTACCGCCAATTACATCACCATCGTCGGTAGACGATTTTCGAATTTCACGGTATGTAAATCAAGGTAACATGGCTATTCGCCGAATGCGTAAACGGACACGTGGAGGACGATTACGCAAATCATCAATGGATTTAATTTGGTGCAATTATTGCGCAAATAAAATGCCATCAAGTGCCATGAACGATCATATTTTGCGCAAGCATTCTGTTGAAATTAAAAATCAACTATTGCATCGTAACAATGATGAATCTCAAGATGATGAGCCGGAGGCTAAACGTTCGTGTTCTGAACGTGAATCAATTAATAATGGTAACTTAACGCCAGAACCAAGAACACCAACTAACAATGATTATCATGCAAATGCATCGACACCACGTTCAACAAGCGAAGGCATGACTATGAATTTGGTGCACATGGACGATATTGAACTCAACAAATTCATGAGAATGGGACGCATTCGGGTACATAATGGACTTTTGTACATGGTCTCTGCCAACGAAAATTTAGAATAAATTTCACATCGAAAATGATCACTTTCTGGAAAGTGTAATCAAAGACATCAAATGTCAATGAAATTAAATAAGAAAAAAAAAAAAAACCAAAACAAATGTCATTGTTTTTCACATTTTAAACAAAGCTTTTAAAATAAAAATTCAATAATGTCTTGCATTGGAATGAAATATTAGTGGAGTTAATTTATTGTCGTTGTTGTTGTTGTTGTTGTTGTTTTTTGCATTCAATTTCAGAAAGAGTGAATTATTTAGTAAAGCCATAGAAGGAGGTTTGTATCAGAGTTTAGCGATTGACTTACTTATGCAATTCTCTATATGACGCATAAATTCAATTGAACACTTTTCCAACTCTAAGCAATTTTGTAATGGTAATCAAAATTTCATTCTCTTCTTTGTGATTATAACAAATGAAACAACAGTTATTCAGTGCATTTACTTGATTATTATCTCTACATTTTTTTTTTCTTTAAAAATACAATAAATTGAATAACTTTTTCTGTTTTTTCTTCTCTTTCTTTCTAGCTCATTTCCAAATCTTTATGTCTTGATGATTCATTCATAACAATTTATAAGCATGAAGTACACCATTCCGGACGAAGATTTCGATTTGTGTCATTATATCATTGAATTGCTGATCGGAAAAGCCAGACACGCAACAAATTTTGTCGATGAAATCTTCAGGGGGAGACGGGTGTACAAACCGAAACCGATGGTCGTGGACAATGTGTTTTGGGTTTTTGCGAGTGCAAAAAACGTTTAAATTCCGACAATGGAATCACCGTTTCCACGTCAATTCTCCAACAATAGCAAACAATATTTGTCATTCGGTAGCAAAAAAGAAAGTGAAACTATCGAAGAAAATAAGCAATTGTCAAAGTCAAGTGCATTTTGCGTTGGACTTGTGTAACTTTGAGATAATTAATACATTTGTTTGGACGCAATCGATATTTTTTTGTTCTCACTATGGGGTTTGGACGTAAGAGATGTAAAAATATTTGTTTTGCAGACAATCAACGTTCTTCAGTGAATTGAAAGTCGCCCTAGGCCCATTCATAACGTTTGCCATTTTTATTTATTCGTCAATCAGGTTGTTCTTGACAGCGCACATTTGATGCGCATGAAATAATCAAAAATGTTTATTGCCTTTTTTTTTTGTTCAATTTACGTAGGAGTCATCGGTGTGGTACAATGAACGAAAGAACAACGTACTGGTTGACGAATTGGAACGAACAAGTTAGTTAAAAGAAATAGTTGAAAATAGAATAAAACAATATTTGACGCGCTATTTCTAAAATGAAAACGGATTTACCGAAATAAATTGAAGGAATGTAATAGCTTATTTTTCTGCATTACACGGTAATTATATGTATTATATGTGGAGGAACCTCAATATAGTAATTGTTTGTTCTATATGTGTTGTGTGAAAATTCGTATCTTCTGATTTGATATGCGCGTCCCTCTATATTTTTGATATTATATTAAATGACATAATTTTATAAATTGTGGATTTGAAAGTGATGACAAACGATTTTACAATTACCTTTGACTGACGTGGTTTGAAAATTTCACTTATAAAGTTGGTAAACATTCTGCATTGTTTCATAGTGAGAATCACGATAGACAAGTGAATGTTGACTATTTACTTCAAATGTAGCATTCCCGTTCACTTATGCTAATTTGGATATTTATACGTGGAAAACAAGTGAATATGAGTGCTGTGTTGTGATTAATTGAAGTTTAAAAAAAAAAAAATTGGTTAAAATATATTCAGTAGACGTACTCATTGCACAAATCTTAGTTAATTTGAGTTTATCATTTGAAATATTTTTTTTTTTTTTTCATTCTTGAATTTTCCATTAAAAATGATTCCGCTACAACAATTGAAAAAATATTTACATTGGTTGGGAATTCTACGATGGGACTCAAGCATAAGTGGAAAACGAACAACGATTGCTTTGAATTGTTTTTTATTTTTGATTTTAATCAGTTATGTACTGTCAACGTGCGGTTTTTTTATATTCAACGCAAACACGTTTGAAAAAAATTCCGAAGGAATTTATTTCATTTTAAGTTCATTGATATTGACTGCATGGTATAAGGCTAGGGGTAGAGAACCCTTTATGAATATTTTCAATATTTATGTTTATTTACTTTCGTTGTTTCCCCCTAGGTATTCGGCATGTTTCTTCCATAAAGACAATGCAGCCAAACTATTAAATGACCTTGATCGAATTGTATTGAAACGTAAGTAAATAAAAAAAAAAAAAATAATCAAAATTATCGAATTCAACTCAATTGAGTTCAATTAAATGATTCAAATTTGCGATAAAAATAATAATTAGTTGAATTGTGATTGTGCAAAGTGGTCAAATAATGAATTTTACAATTTTAACACTTTGATTTGAACATAGGTTGTGAATTGTCATCTTCTCAGGCTGTCTATGAGACAATAAACCGACGAATTGATAAATTATCAACATATTTACATAAAATATTGATGATAATTTTACTTCCATTGTTCTGTGTGTTTTCGATCTCATCGTCGGTCATCAAATGTATTTCCAATGGTTATTCGAAGGATTTACTTCAGCAAATGTATCCCGCCAAGTAAATTATTCTCATGTTTTAAGTGAATATTGTTTCTGATGCAAAATTATTCATTTTAAATTATTACTTTGAATTATCATTTCATTTTTGATTTCAAATTTTCGAATCCAAACTTTCAACTCATAAGTTGTAACACTTGCAAGTTCAAATCATAAATTGTAACACCTGATAATCATAAATTGAAAATTTTTTTTTCATAGGTATCCATTTGATTGGCGAACTCCATTTGGTTTTTCTGCATGTATGTTCATCCAAGTGATAACATGTATTGTGACGGCGCAAGTATTTTTATCTATTATCATTTTAACGGTTGGACTTTGTGAATTTTTGAGGGCATTTCCATTGGATTTACAAGAGCATCTTGTGATTTTTAATCAAAATTTAATAGCAAGTGGATTGTGGACAAAATGGAGAAAGGAACAACGTCTAAAAATTACCCGTCAACTTCACGCTATTATTCAATTCCATGTCGAATCATTAGAGTGAGTTTAAATCATGTGTTAATTGTTTTTCATGAAAAATCCAAATAAAATAACATTTTAACATTTAAAATGATCATTATAGAATGGTGCACAAATTTTCAAATATAAACAATGACATCGTGTTTGCTTATTTAACATATATGGTTGGGTCTTTTGGAAGCTTGTTTCTACAAATGACAACGGTAAATTATTTTGAAAAAAAAAAAAAAAAATTTAAAAAAAAAATATTAAATTTATTTTCTGATTTTTTTTTATCAAAAAAGCTAATCGAAATGAATGACGTTTTTGGCATTTTACGAATCATCACATTAATATGTGCAACTGGATTGGCTTTGTATTTATTTTGTCACCATGGCGATAAGGTAACTCAAAGCTACGAAGATCTGGGTAATTCATTATACCAACTCAATTGGTACTTACTTCCCGCAAATTTAAAAAAGGACGTCTGCACAATGATTATTCTAACTCAGAAGCGTGTCTATGTTCGCGGTTTTGCTGATATTCATTCAACTCGGGAAGTTTTCAAAAAGGTAATTCACATTTAATCCAATCTTATTCACGATTATATCTTCAAAGTCTTAATACATTTTTCTTAGATTTTGAGAGACAAATTCTTCTATATTATTGGAATACGTAAACTTCAGGTTGAGAAAGTATGAAAAAACAAACAAACAATTCGCAAGATTTTCTTTTTTCGTTGGAATCTAGAATGGAATAATTGTAATTTTTAATTTTATTAAATATTATAATATTTATAATCGTATACTACTAGGAAAATGCACCCTACGAAGAATTTGAAAAAAAAAAAAAACAAAAAAACAAAATACAATGTTCAAACATTTTTGATTTGACAACATAAGAAAAGAGGACAAATAAAGTTCCAACAATTTGAATATATTATTTCTTATTTATTTTCTTCATCTATTTTAAAACATTCAAAATGATGTAAAACACTTTAAAACACATCATAAACAACGTAAGTAAATATGAACGTATGTAATTTCAATAAATAATTTATAGCCGATGACGTGCGACTTGATCAGATATTTGTTGATGGAAACTAATACTTAAAAAAGAAAAAAAAAAAATTTACACGTGGAAGTCTCAAGGTGAGAATAATTTGAATTCAATTCAATTGAATTCAAGTTTAAAATTATTTTTAATTTTCAAACATTTCCATCCAAAGACCAATGTTACTTTAAATTAGACGTTTTAGTGAGTTCCATGTTACTTCTTCTTCTTCTTCTTCTTCTTCTTAAAATTATGGGTAACTTATCGTCAACGTAACATAAATTGATAGGTTGTGTTTATACAGGTTCACTGGAGCACCGTCTGAAGAGTTGGAAGCCCAAGAGAAATTTGAGAATTTGTCTTTGTAAACTACGATGACCTATTTTCATTTTTGAAACCACCCCCTCCCTCCTTCTTTCATGTATAATTTCATAGCTTCTTCTCATCCTTTATCTATCCATCCATCTGTGGAAATAATTCTCTTGGTATCATCATGTTGAAACTCTCAATGCAAAACAATGTTCAAAAAACTCATGACCCTCAACGAATCAAAATGACGAAAAAATATTCATTATAATTTTGTGTGAAAAAAGTTTTATTGAATAAATACACAAATTCATTAATAAATTCACTTATATTCTAAAAAAAAAAAGAGACATAGGTCACAGGACAATTTTGAGATTTAAATGTTCGTTTTAATTTTATCTTATGGATCATCACAATAGTTTGGTGTGTGTGGGGCGATTAGCTACATCGCATCAAAATGAAGTGGTTGATTTTCTTGCAATTTTTCCAATCGATCTTGTCGTCGTTCCTTAATATGCAACACCAAAATGATAAGAGTAATAACAGCGCATGTTGCGCCAAGTGATATAACGCTCATCCAAATTAATTTCGATGGTGTTATAAATAATTGAGCTTTCCAACGACTTGGTTTGGTAATCGGTAATGGAACAACAACCATTTGTGAATTTGGTATGATGTATGTCCAATTACGACTCCTTCCAGACAATCCAACCGTTAATGAATCAACAAAATTCGCTGTTCGACCTAAACCTAATACGATATAAGGCAACTGTAGTGCAAAATAGCCAGATTGTGGTATTTGAGCAGATGTGCTTGCTTGCAATGCACCATCTGGCCGTGTGGTTTTATATTGAATTCGTGGTCCCGGTAAATTTGAGCCATATGTTCGTCGCTTGTGTCCCAATGGCGTATGTTTGGCTGGTGTATGCTTATTTGTTAAACCAGTTAATACCTAGCGGGAGGAGCAAACAACAAATGTAAATAAAGATAAATATATATTGTTAATGTTGCGTAAATATTCTAAATATCTATTAAATATATAAATGTGTATTGATGAAGGGTTCTCAGACCCTAGGTTATTACCATGACCTTGACGAAATTTGCATCATAATCGAGTGTATTTCGAAAAGCAACCGGATGTGATGTTCCATTTGCTTGTTGTTTGACAAATATCACATCGAGAATACCTAGGGGGAAACAACGGAAGAAAATAAAAATTAATTTTGTAAATATTTGCAAATATACTGAGTATCATAAATATTCTAAACATATGACTAAATATGGTTTAAATTTGAGATTGGTAGTTGAGATCATTCTGCATCTTCCTGTATCTGTAAGGGAAAACACTTACTATAGAATTGAATTGTACTTAAAGTACTGTTCGCGGTCACTACCTACAATACATGAAAAAAACGCATGAAAATTAATACACTCAGATTTACTAATCATTTCCAATTCTTTAATATTGATCAACTTATTCAACGAGGAGACGCTCAGGACATATTTCTTCTTCCTCTTCGTCGCCGCTCTACTGCTGCGAGACGTTGTCTTAATATATAATCCTTACGATTGAAATCTGGATTAATTGGTACATTTCTCAACATACACATCGCTTTGTAAATCATGTTGCATGATGCATTATTATCACGATCCCATACAATTGTTTTACGTTGATTTTCACGATTGAATGTCATTTGCTTTGGTTTTGGCATGACATTCAGTTTCTTTCCATGTGTATGATGTACTCCATTCGTCAGGAGCAGTGAGAATCGTATTTCACAATTTTAGCAAACTCTAAAATATCAAAATTAAGTTTCGCTCTTCCTTTCGCTATATTTCCAAAATTCGTTCGAATTACAAACACATAAACGCATTCACAGTCAGTTCGTGATCGTACTTCAGTGTAAAAGAAAGAAAAAATGCTCACCAATGCTAAGAATATGCTGTGTTTCTTTTCTTTTCTCCTTCCATGATTTTGATTGTGCCAGAATTGTGTTGTTATGATGCCATGTTGAATGTTGACTTGATCTCATTTACCAAATCTCAATTTCAAAAAAATACTTATTGTGCCATCGACAGTATGTTCAAAACTGTCAACTTATTTATATGAAAATGAATTGAATATTCAGTAGACATTTCAAATATGTATGGATAAGGTATGTATTTTTGAATCTCATAAAAATCTCATAAATATTAAATATCGCATGAATATTCCAAATTACTACTAAATGTGACTAAATGTATGTATATGAAAGGGTTATTTATCCCCTAGGAGATTACCATCCTGTATGCAAGAATCAAAAAGAGAAAAAAAACTTTTAGTTTAGTCAAAATGATGAAATGTCAATATCAAAATAGAATTCAAAATGCAAAAAATGGTGTACCTGATAAAAGTCATAAAATGCTCCAACAACTGTCCCATTTGAATATGGATCGAATGCTTTCCAACGAATGGCATAAGTTCTTGTAAGTGGTTCACATGTTTTGCATTCAATATTTTCCATCAAAAATGTGTTTGTTTGATTGGTTGTTGCTGATTTCAGTGTGACAAGCATGTCTGGATAACCATCAAGATTGAAATCACCTCCACGCAATGTGATTGTCTTTTGATAAATGCTATTCTCCATTATATTTGGTACAATGAATTGCCACAATTGATTTTTATCATCATTAAAATTGATGTTCAAATTGTAATATCCATCATTTACATATGCAAATATTGCACTATTTTTGCAATCTTTATCAAAGCACACAGGTACTACTTGAGCAATGTAATCATTTAGTTCAATATCTAAGAAAATTGATTGACCATAAATGACATTTTTTAAATTTGTCGGTTGAACTCGTTGTGTTTTATATAAAAATCCTTTGTCGCCAAGTCCATGCCAAATTTCGTATCCATCTTCGGTGGCCAAAAATAAATCGGCCTTAAAATCATTATTAAGATCCAAAAATGCATGTGAAAATGGCACTAATAGATTTGATAAATGTTCATTTGGCAGTTTCATTGGAATTTCTTCTGGTGGCTGACGAGTTTCATTAAATACCCAAAATACACGCTTTCGTTGATCATTTAAACCAAATAAATCGATAATCATATCACTGTTGTAGTCCAGTGTCATTGGTTCGCCAATCATTTGAAATAATGGGCCAGCTGACTCATCGCTACAATTTAACATATCCGGAGCACCCCAATTTATATAAACATCCAATAGATCCGAATGCGTTCCATTTGATTTTGGTTTTGCTGTTATCAATAAATCCTGGATGAAGTAAACAAAAAGAGAGAGAGAGAGAGAGAGAGAGAGAGAGAGAGAGAAAGAGAGAGAATGGAAAAAAGAGAGATAGAGAAGGAAAGAAGGAGAGAAAGAGAAAGAGTGAAGAGAGAAAGACAAAGAGAAGGAAAACAACAAAATTAGTCAAAATGATAGAAATGTTTTAATTACAATTTCAATATGTTCGAAAACAAAAATGACTGTACCATGTATGCATCACCATCAAAATCACCAGGCACAATGCTTGTGATTGTGATATGTTTAAAAAAGCATGTTGTATTTGTTGAACGGCGCAATAATGGTTCCTGATCGGATGCCAGCAATATATCCAACGTATGACCATCAGTTGATCGAACAAACACATCTGTCAATTCATCGGAATTAAAATCACCAAATGCGGAAACAATTGTATCACTTATCGCTCCAAATGCTTGATACGTTATATCGCTAGCGAAATTTTGACGAATTGTTAACACTAACAACAATGAAATGATTTGCTTTAAATTTGAATTCATGTTTTTATTCTGTGTAATTTTCTTTTTATCCCCCAATGACTGGTTTTGCTCATGTACGTCCGAATTTATCTACGTCTTCTGTTCCAAATTGGTGATTTCTCAATGTAAGTACAGCATTTTTTTTGTTTTTCACTTCACACAATCTGTCGATTAAAACGGTTTTTATCGATAATGTCACTTTTATTTACAAAAAATTTACATTGTTCTCAAATGAAAAATCACAATTTCAATAATTGCTTTTACCTTCGTAGTGAAAAAATTAATCAATCGTTTTCTAATTCAATGACAGCTCAACTGTTTTGGTTCTGACGTCAAACTTTGATAATAATATACTCCCTATGACATTTACTCATGCTCATTACTCACATATGTCTATAGCTGACACCATTCAATTTCATCAACAGATGGCGCCTAGCACACACTTAAGTATACTATGAATTGAATCTTCGCTAAACTTTTCCCCATTTAAATCAAAAATATATGCTTAAAATGTATCTTTGCTTGTTGAATGTTTATTACTTTGCATCAACGCTATGAGCTTAAATTGTGTGCACTTTTTTTTTTTTGTTGCTCTTCTTATATTTGGCACACATTTCATTTAATTCGTTCATTTATTATTCGAAAAAAAAAGAATCTTTTTAAATAGAAACGCGCATTATCGTTTTCCTTTCAGTACTTTTCATTTTATTTATAAATTTTTGAATTTGTTTAATGCATTCGATGCAGTGATTCATCATTTAAAGGACCCGTTTAGCTGCACTTAGCATGAAATGGTTAAGCAAGAAATCAGTTTGCATCATTTTTTTCCACCTAAAATCCAGCAAATACACAAAGAGTTGTCAGAGTGGATTTTTAAGTGAAATGCTTTTAAAATAGCAAACCTTTTTTTCCACCACCTCCACCTCCACCACTTTTGTTGCCTCCTTTGTTTTGATTTCCTTTATTATCACCTTTGTTGCCACCTTTTCCACTTTTCTAAAAAAAAAAAAACAAAAGAAACAGTTTGATTGATGTTACATTGACTTAAACATATACAATTGTAGATCACAAGTCGAAAATCTTTTAGAAAGATTAATTAAAGACACAATTTTGTTGGAAAAATGATAGACGGAGGAGAATTCCTATTGAATAATTGCTTGGAATCGGACAACAATTTTCATAATAAATGGTTGAATTCACAAAAAATTGTTTATGAAGTTGTTCACTTCCGCAAGCTTATAACTTCTAGGAATTCACACATTTTCTATGAAATTCAAGCCAATTCAAAGCTATACTTTTCTCGATTCGAAATATTTATTTTTTTCTATTTTTTCGTATTTTAATTTCTTCTTTTCATTTTTCAAGTTTTTTCGTCAACATTTTTTTTTTCTGCGAAATTCACACTTCTTCTTATTTTTTCCCCTTTTTTTCTCTCATTTGGAATATATTTTAATAGAATGTTTTACGGAAAATGTTCAAATTTCGTCTAGCAAGTCCGATAAAACTTTAGTTTACAAAATCGATTTGGCAGAAACACACATATTGATTGAAAATATAAGTTAATAAACATGTGTGATGAATGTACCTCGGGTGGAGCGTGATTTGGATTTCCTCCTTGGTTGTTATTTTTTCCTTTGCCCATCCTTATGAATTTTTAAATTTAATTTTCAAGTTTCTGTCTATATCGGCTTCGACAAAATTCGACCTGTTGCTGTGTCTCTAACGACAACAAAAATCGTACTGTGACACACAAAATCAAAGCAAATTGATTATTTTGTAACTTAAATTCAAATGCATTAGCACTCACGTAAAAAAAATATATATATTGAGAGAGAGAGAGAGAGAGAGAGAGAGAGAGAGCGAGCTACAATATAAGACGAAATCAAAATACAAATCTCGACTGAGTAGCTCAATTATTCAAGTCCAATGCCGAGATGTTGTTTTATACAGACATTGAAAATGCGGATAGAACAAGCAAATGAATTGATCGTCTCTTCGCTTATGACATTTGGTGTTCACATGTGAAAATTCGTGAATTATAAATGAATGTTTTTAAGTACTTGGCAAAATAATATGAACACAGCTCTTGTTGCTCTAGTCATGTGTCTAAATTTAATTTATTTCCGTTTGTTTTCTGTTCAATGATCTCTTCGAGCGGAAATTTTTCACGTTTTTTATTTTATTGTAAGAAGATTTTTTAACGAAATTTTGCTTCTAATGGATTCATTTGATTTTTTTTTTTCACTCCTTCACACACTCTCTCTCTCCCCCACTCTCCCATTATTTAATTTTTATTTTGTTCTCTGATGAAAAAATGAAAATTATATTAATCATATTGTTCAGGAAACTATCGAAAGGAAAACAAATAACTAAATAGAGAACGAATATTTTTCGGAAATATTTTTCAATCAGTTGACAATCAATTGATTCTTTTCATTCAGTATTTTCTCATATTTTTTTTTCTTTCAAAACGGTCATTCCATGAGCTCAAAAGCAACAATATTTTCATCTCTTTTGTGAAAGATATTTTCCATGGAGTCTCAATTTTCTAAAATAATTTCCAAAATTTTTCTATTCAAAATTAAAAAAAAAAAATCCTTGTACACAGTGTTACCTTCTTGTATTATACATTATTTACTTTGATTGTTGCAATGTTTTACGGGTTTATTCTTTAACATAAACGTAATTTCAATGAACAACCATTATAAAAATCAAGTGTAACATTTACATTGCAATGTCAATATGAAACATATCAATTTTTTTTGATGCCAATGAACTTTGACGTGTGTTTTGTATATAAATGTATAAATTACTAAATTAGCATCTTTTTTTTACTTGTAATTTGCATTAAATATATTTGCCGGTGTTTTAGATGCTAAGCTCAGTAGTCAGAATGTATGCAAATAAGGTTGACTTGGAGTTTGAATTCAAGCTGGTTTTTCGCAATGAAATTGTTGTTGAAATAGCTACCAAGTTGGTTGCTTTATTTCAATGTAATGTAAATGCAGTGAACGTAGCATTTTTTTTTTTTTTTTTTTTTTTTTTTTGAAAAGAAAATGAATGGGGAGATTGACAAAAAGAAAGGTGCATAAATCGAGTGAAATAGTAATGTAGCTCGTATCGAATCAAAGTAAATTTGCAACTTATTCACTTGACTAAACAGATACAAGAAAATAGAAATAAGGGGGTGAAAATCGAATGAAAAGGGAACTCTAGAGCCAAAAAGTAAAAAGAAGATAGAAATGAGAGATAACGACAGCGAATGCGGGGCGAATGCATGCAATTCCCTTGATGCGCAAAATTTCAATTTTTATGTAAAGCCATTCGTATGCTTTTAACCAAAAAAAAAAGGCGATGCGATGGAATGAAATGCAGTGTGAAGAGAAATGAATAAGAGCCAAAGGTAACAAAAATTGCAGTTGAAAAAGTCAATAGGAAACGTGCTCGATTGATGTTGAGTGTATGCGGGTGGGGTGGGGTTGAGTCTAATCTGCTGTTGGTTTGGGTACGAATAGTGATACTGTTACATCGGACATCCTCTGATCTTTGGTCGTTTCCATAAACATTGAAAATTTGTCTATAATTCAATGTGGGCGAGTATGTGTTGCATTTCATGTGACAGAATCATCTTGATTTTCTCTTTTCGACATTCAGCTTTTTTTTTTCACTTCCTTTGCATCTTCCACATTTTCTTATTTTTCGATGAAATTTTTTGCTTGAGCACACCTTTTGCTTTTATCGGTCCATTCGTCTGGCTCTAGAGGAATATATGTGACAATTCTGTGCATTATGCAAATTCTCTCTGTATTTCTGTATTCGTTTATGTATATTGCCCTTTGTTACATTTTTCATGTGAAATATACACCAAGAATGGCAACTCTTGAACGATCAATGACTTTGTGTTTATTGAACAAGAAGAAAATGTGATTTTCTTCTTTTCTTTTTTTTTTTTTCTCAAAAATATTTCCGCTGACCGAACGCATTGTGCATTGAAATGAAGAGTCGCTCAATTCACTTGAATGCGCTAAAAATGCACATCGTTAAGTCGGTGAAGCATCAAAAATCGAATGACAACGAAACACTTGTGTATATCAGAGCCAAATATTGTGAGAAAATCGACAAGACATCGAAAGAAGCAATTAAAGAACAAAATCAGTTCATACTTGAAATCAAATGGTAACCGTTTTTCTTTTTCTTCTCGTTTGACAAATCAAATGACAGCACAGAATTGAACAAATCTCTTTGTTTTGGAATAGAATGTTGTTAAATTGAGTGAACCAAATTTTCATTCGTTATCAAAGCGCTTTCCACCTTGAGCGGTATATTTGTGATGAGAAAAGAGAGCATGGGATGTTCAAGAGACAGAAAAATGCGATATTCTTATACCATTGTGATGTATTCATGTGTCGTGATCTGGAACGAAGAAAATCCAAAAAATGGTGGCAATGGTGAGAAGGCTTTTGTAACGCACTCAACTGCGATATTACGAAAGATGTGCACCGCAAACATCATTCAAATGTTTCGTGTGCTTTCGGGGTTATTATCAATATGAACAGAGAAGGAAAGGAGGGGTTTATGGCGTTAAGAGAGAGAGAGAGAGAGAGAGAGAGAGAGAGAGAGAAAAGTAAGTGAAGAATGCCAGAGTGTGTGACACTGAATCTCGATTTATTGAATGACACACCGAATAAGCATTTCAATTTGTTTTGCTCCAAAGATTGCACAAAAACCTTCGTTTTCCTCATTTCGTGTTATCAGTTTTGCTCTTAATTTTTTTTTCTTCCACAAATTCCAAATGCGCCCCGGATGTATGTCGCGACCACGCACTGAATAAATTTTGCATTTACAAACACAAACCGAACAAGTGTGAAACTTTGACGCCAACAACACGTAATACCACGGAAGCCTAATTAACAAGCGAAAATTATTTTTCGCGCTCGTTCGCATCACTGTTGCTCGAATTGCTGTATAGTTTTCATTGAGAGTGATAGAAAAAGAGAGAAAGAGAAACGAAAAAAAGGTCATGTCTCATTCACATTTGCCCGCAATTTAATTGCTTATTTAATGACAGACACGATTTTATGGATAAATTCGTTGAAATGATGCTAACGCAAAACAGTTGAATCGGATGAAATGACACGATTCTTGCGCGATCGTCGGTTTTCCGTGAATGCGAAAAAATTCGCTTGTGATTTTCAGGTTTTAGAGCACAATTTCATTTCTTTTTTCTTTTTTTTGTATCCTTTGACCGAAACTTTTCACACATTCAATAGAATATTTGAAGAAAAAATGTGGCAATTAAGTCGTTAAAGCTTTAAATTGCATGTTTTTCCGTGAATAATTTGTCGACGACCGAAAACTTCCTTTGAATTCAATGGCGAAACCGAAATATTTCTTCGTTTTTTCCCCATTTACTCTGTGAATATTTTTCTTTCTCTTTATCAACTCTTTCAAAATTCGTTTTTCAGAAATAAGAAAAAAAAAGGTGGAAAGAAGCATTTTGATTCTTTTAGAGATGAACTAATCTCAGAAATTTAAATGTGAAAAAAGGCTTGCGAATACTACATTTTTTGAATCAAACTAAATTTTGCTTCCTATTTTCGCAAAAATCAACATTTACTTTTTACTCTTTTTATCGCATTTGTTTTTTTTTCTTTCTTCAACAATTTGCATCCGTCTAGTACTTGAATTTACAGCAATTTTTTCACATAAAAAATTTACAAACAAATCATTTTTTTGCGCACACTTTTTTTCCCGTTATCGTTGTCAACGCTGATCCATTCAATTCGGTGGATGCACGTGTTGATTTGTTTGAGAGCCAGAAAAGCAGAACGGACACATATAAAGCGCAATCAGCAGTCTTATTACATTGAATGACACATACAAAAACTGGAAGAAAATGGAAAAACGAAAACTCCACCCTCACACGAACAATAAGAAAATGCACCTGGATAAAGTCGACTCTATAGTGGACCGCCATGCGATTATTATGCCAACCAAAGAATCTTCAACAAGTTTTTCCCTCTGTTGCCTTGCGTTTTCTTTCATTCTCTTTGCTCTCCATCGGGTTCAACAATTTACGAAATTGAAATGATCGAAGAATCTCAAAAAAAAAAAGAAAAAAAAAATACAATTTTTATGCAAATAACTTTCTGCGCAATAATAAAACATTGATCATTGACTTTTGGGTGTTTTTCGCTTTGTAGGAAGGGAGTGTTTTTTTTTCAAGTACAATTCGTTTATCTAGCATTCAATTCGTTATAATCAATAATAACTATATTCACCACAATGATAATTGACAAAATTAAGTTGAATTCGTGTATGAGATTATTGATGAGAACTTCACACACTGATTGAGTGAACAAATTTGCCAAATAATTTGAGGGTCAATGTGTATATTTTGGTGATTATGAAACCAAAACACCATCACATTGATCTCAGAGACTGGTCTCAAATAATCAAATCCATTCAAATAGCTCACAGCTATAGAAATAATACCAATTTTGGCAACATTTCAGAGAATCAAAGCTTTCATAATAGAAATTGCTGTTGGCCAATTTTCTGGCATCGGTCAATTTCACATTAAAAAGAATGGAAGAAACACCAAAATGAGTTCATAAGCAGAAAAAAAGGAAAAAAAAAATGAGAAAAAATCCATCATTTGCACATTTCAGCAGAGATTTCTATCAAAATTCAATGATGAATACATGTTTATGCAAATTAGTAATAAATACTTTGAACTCTCTATCTCTTTTTCACTCTAATCTTGCCATTCTTTGATTTCGCTCCCTCTGAACAATGTACATTCTCCAACAAATAAAAATTACTTTTATTTGATGAGTCGTTTGAATTAATTCCGTTATTTTGAATCAAATAAATGAATGTATTTGTCTAACCAAGTGGAAATTGATGCAAATTTGAATTTATTATCCAATTTAATCACAAAATCTCTCTTTCTCTTTTTTGTGTGTGTGTGTGTGTGTGTGTGTGTGTGTGTGCGTGCGTGCAAAATGGCTTGAAATGTGTAAAAGTTATAATTGTTATGTGTCAAGTCAATTGCACTTGAGTTGCATATAAATATATAATAAATGATTTGATATAATTGTAATAAAATTGCTTGATAGTGTTTGTGTGCGATGAAGTGTGTCATATTTCAAATTCAATTAGCTAATCTGGCTGGTCCCTTGCGGCAAGGTTAATTAGGGGATTTAATATAACGTAAATGATGTTTAAATAGTCAATATTTTGTTCGCCCCCAAATTCCCTTGCTCGCTTCTCATCTCCCCCTCTACTGGAGTGCCTCCGAGCCTCAATGGATCGAACTTTAGTTGTGTAATCAAGCTCAAATTGGCCGCATATTAATCCGATTCTCATTAACCAAATGTTTCTTATACATTATGACTATAAAATTGAAAACACATCATTTGCCAAATATCGAACATTTTTTTATTCTTTTTTTTCTTTTGCGTTCTCCCTTCACTCTATGTGTGTGTTGACTGTTGAGTGAATAAAATTAAAGTAATCGAACTACCCAAGCGTTCAATTTGATTTGAACGCAAAACGATAAGCTAATTACGGCAACATTCATTCGCATGATTGCTTGCAACCGCAAGAAATATGGAAAGAGCGATTGAGAAAAAGAAAAAGAGAAAGAAAAAGAAAAAACACGAAAAAGTTAAGAAAAATATACAAACAAGGCACGGGAGGGGAAAAAGTTCAGCGCTTGATGCGGATTTAGTCGAAGACAACTGACAAAAAGAAGAATGAATTTTATTGATTCTTGAGCTTTTGAATAAGAGACAGAACAAAAAATGGAAAAAAGAAATGATTTATCGAGAAAAGAATAAAAATTGTTTATCTGTACTTTTGCTCTTGCCAACAAAGTGGATATATTTTCGAACACAAAACCAAACATATATTTTTGAATCATAACCGCTAAAGTGTTCAAAAGTATTTGCGTGTTTGTGTGAGTGCGAATATTCGCGTGCACACATTCAATTCGCACAGATTAAATTTTGTTGATTTTGGAATTTGGTTCGTGTTTTTGTTTGAACGGTTTTTATTTTTTATTTTCTTTTTCCTTTTTGGGTGTCGATACTATCGATACATCATCGCATAATCGCCCGCACCAATCCCATCGTACACCCGTTTCGATTGTGTTTAGATCATCGTAAAAGTTATTTTTCGGCTATATTGGGGATTCGTAAGAGCGTTCGCGTTTGTTTTTACATGGTTAAAATGGATTTGGCTCTTCTTGCTTGCAGCGATTATTGCTTTTGTATGTGGAAACACGGCGGCATTTCATTTTACAAAATCCGATTTTAAACTAACGATAAAGGATCAGCTGAATGAATCTCTATGTTCACATAGAAATATTTTCACATTTGCAACGAACACGATTAAAGCGTAGAAAGTTTTTCGCAATTTCGCCGAATAGAGACACACAGAGATACACAGACACACAGATACACACATACGAAAATTCACATTCGCACCTGACGCGATGACATGAATATATGTGAAAAAGAAAGAGATTTTGCCAAAAAAAAAAAGATGAAAAAGGCTCTCTCACTCACTGTTGGAGAGAGAGAGGGAGAGAGAGAGAGAGAGAGAGAGAGAGAGAGAGAGAGAGAGAGAGAGAAAGAAAGAATAGGAAAGATGGACAGGCACGGAAAGACTGTGTGAAAAATAGACGCAGTGAAATTAGAAGGAAAACAAGTGGATGAAGCGTAGTTGGAATGTAGAAAAACAGAACGACACAAGCCTGATGAATAAAAGAGTGTACATCTGTACAAGCGAGTGAAATAGAATTGGATTGAAAGTAGGAGAGAGGTAGAGCGGCAGTAGGAAACGAGCAAGATAACGAGGAAAAAAAATGAAAAAAGAGGAATAGAGAGAGAGAGAGATAAAGCGTGAGAACGAGAAAGAGTGAGACAAAGAGAGTCGAATCAAGAAGTGAAGAGCAGCAGAGAAACGATTGTGTTTTGTGCCGACAGGCAATAAATTAAAGTGCCATGATGGCTTGAAAGTGAATGCCAAAAACGAGCGAAAGATGGTTCGGTTGGTAAATAGCATGAGCATGAGCATGAGCATGAGACAATTAATTTTGCCATGTTATTTATATGCCTTTTATCGGTGTTTATTATTGTTATCCTCAAATGCAATTTTCGGAGGCCCAGTATCCAATTTCGATTCGATACGGTCGTCTCATTTAACGTGTCGTACTCTTTCAAATTACATTGAATGGCTTCGTTTTAGCAACGAGTGTCGAGATAATCAAATAAAGACAGACATACAGAGAAATGGAGAGAGCGAGAGAGAGAGAGAGAGAGAGAACGGCAAAAAACCGATCCCGTGTCGTCTTGTCACCTGAGTAAAAGTGCACTTCAAAAATCTTAAACAAAGAATTAAACATGTATTCGAAGTTTGACCCGCTGCCATTGAAACTCATAAATACCGTATTCCATTGAATTTGTTTTGCATAGACAAAACAACAGTTACCCAAACGCAACTATCAAGTGGCGTACACGAGACAGAACGAATATTCAAATGAGAGAAATCAACACATTGTGACAAAGAAATGCAATAAACGAATACAGAAGAGCTGTTATTAATGTATGAAAAGGTGAGATTTTTCCATAATGCTTTGCAATCACTAGAAATGGTAAGACAATCTCGTATTTTATGAGCCCAAATGAAAAATTAGTTGATCAATCTTCAAATTGTTTGCTGAAGGCTGGCAACGCAATCTCAAGTGGTTTTTGCAAATTGATAAATTGGACACTTTTTTCCCATTGTCCACTCGTCGGGTTTTACATTTTCGCATTCAATATAGTCCGTCTGTAATTCAGACGCAAACATCAAGTTTCATGTAATTTTTCCCAATGTCAAAATCAAATCATGCTCACTCAGGTAAAAAACATGATTTCATGCTGAAATATATAAAATGAAAGCCAAACCGACAACAAACAAAGAAGTTTTGACGAAACAGGGAAAAGAAGAGGAGAAGAGAAGATAGGAAAGAAAAACGCACGAACTTTCTCATGTTCGACTGCTACCAAAGGTCACATTGTTGTTTATCTTTTAACATGCAGTCAGTTTTCTTCATTTTGTTTTGTAATTTAGAAGCAGAAGATTGGAAAAGTTTTTTTTATTCTTCTTTCTTTCTTCTTTTTGTTGTTGTTGTTGTTGTTTGGTTTTCGTTGCTTTTTGCATTGCAAATTCGGGAGTGCTTCTGTGTGTATAATTCTGTCAATCATTTAACCGATTGGCCGCACACGTCGCATCGCTAACACGGTCTACAATTCTGAATTTGATTTGAATGTTGACGATTCTAATTTGAACATCGGTTGCCATTTTTCTTTTCTTTTTCTGTTTTTTTTTCTTACCATTTTTCTCTGCACATTGTCATTGCAAATTTTACGAATGTATTCTATGCCTGAAGTTGCAATGCTCGGCCATGATGTTTCGTGTCAATCGCAATACACTGCGAAGCAGCTGTCATGTTTACATTGTGACAGAGGCTCCAAATGGTGCGCTCCCTCTGTTCTTCTCTTTCTCTCCTTTTCTTTCTCTCTCTCTCTCTCTCTCTCACTCCCTCTCTCTCTCACTCCCTCTCTCTCTCTCTCTCTCACTCCCTCTCTCTCTCTCTCTCTCTCTCTCTCTGATTCGTTCCCTCTCTTACAAACATTCGCATTCTATCTGTCTTCATAATTCTCCCTCGGTGTACATTTGCCTCCAGTTTCTTTTTTCTTCGCATTTCTTCACTTTGAACTGGCCAGTTATGAAGTGAATTGAATCGACCACATCTCGTATCGTTGGCATGAGTCCAAAACATTTGAGAATTCGACCCGGTTTTTCGTTGAGAATGAATAATGAGATGCGAGCCGAAATTTTTGGTCTGCATCATTGCGAACATTCTTAAATAAATATGGGTCAGTGACTGTCTCAGGTCAAGAAATCAACGTTTAAAAAGAAACCGAATAAGAATGTGTGCAGTTCCTGCAATTTGTTACCTTATTTCAATATATACAATAAGAAGTCAGTCGACTGGAAAAAATGTGAATAAATCGGCAATATTTGCAGACATTCCACTGGCATTCATTTTGTCCGAGATTATGAATACATCGTAGTTGGTCTCAACCATTCTCTGCCTCTATTCCGCATTGATTCGAACGAAATAGTTTTTCAATGGAACAAATGAAAATGGGATGCAAGTTATTTAAATATCTGGCCGGCATTTTTGCTACGAACAATGCCACTGAAAATGGTGTCATGTTTTGGCTTGGATGTGAAAGAAAGAATTATGTACGCAATCCGAAACAATGAATTCAAGCGCCGCTTGTGTGCGCCCGCCAAACAAGCGCACAATTTCTTCATCACATTTGAAAACGACGTTTACATTTTTTGGCATCCACAATTTATGCACACCGAAGAGGTTATTGCATCTTTCATTTTGATATTATGCACAAGCTGTTCACGTTCAATTCACTGGTCATTGTCCTATGGATGACGAAAAAGATAGAGAGAGAGAGAGAAATATTCATGAAGCGACAAATGTAAAACACAGATTTGAGGAGACACAGAGAAGAGGAGATTCCAAGGAAGAAAGAGAGAGAGAGAGAGCGAGAGAGAGAAAGAATGAAAGTGTGAAATAGGGAGAGCGAGAGAAAGGGAGAAGCAAAGAAAAAGAACGAAAATGCGAAATAAAAAGAGAGAGTGAATTAAACAAGATAAAAGAAGAAATGGATCGAGTAAAATTGGAAAATATTCGCAGAAAATGCATCCGGCAAAAGAGAATGCAGGCCATAAGTATTGATTTTCTGATCAAGTTCTGCCATTTCTCACCTTAACTATCGTCTTCGCCAAATATCCCGACAATTATAAAGCAATAATTCATGTCGAGGCAAACGAGCACTGCCCTTGCTTACGCAATTCTTGGCTTTTCTCTTTATGTCTTTTCTTTCTCTATCTTTCTCTTTTCTCTTATCTCTTCTCTCCTTGCATTCTCTTTCATTTAATTCAGAGAAAAAAGAAATACATTTGCCAAAAACCTTTTCCATGCACACCGACACACAATTTTCGGTCAAAATATATACGAAAAACTGTTTGAAAAAACGACGACGACAATGGCAACGACATAATAAAGCAATAATTAACGGAACACAAAATTAAATTTATGGCAAAAGCATGTTTTAAATGGGTCCTAAGTGTTCAACAGCGTCTGATACACATTTTTTGCATTTTCTCTTTCTCTGTCTTTCCCTCTTTCCCTCTGTCTCTTCTGCATTCTATCTGTTTTTTTTTTGTCTTGTTCATTTTGTTTAAACTGGATGCTGTTTTTGGAAGTCGGGTGTTTTTCTTTTTTCATTCTCCTTTTGGCGAGAACAAGTGGTGAATTTTCTCTGAATTTTGTGCACACCAACACATTCGCACCAATTCGAGATCTGTTTCGATTTTCGACATGGAAAACAGAACAAGTGACGCCGAAAACTATGAGCATCTCATCTCATACAAAGCACTTGCCAGACAAAAACTAACATAAAGAGCTTAAAATACACAAACCTAGTACACATTCACCAAAAACTAAACACACTTCAGTGATGATGCTCTCGGTGGTAATGGTGGTGTGTTGCTGAGTTTTCGATGAATAGACAAAAATGTTCACATCACAATCGAAGCGAACATTAATTTCACTATAAATATTATTAGAGCAACTGCAACAAAACCCAACAATGATGACGAGAAACAATAGCAACGAAGGCGGCTAGCACATGATAACGTATCTCTCTACCTTTCTCTTGCTCTCCCTCTCCCTCTCCCTTTCTCTCTCTCTCTTCTATTCTTTTTGGTTTGCTTTCGCTCTTCATTCCTCTTACCAGAGATGTTCGTTGTGTGTGTGTGTGTGTGTGCTATGCCTTCCAAATGGTTTCCCTAACACTTTACCAATTTTAAAAACACAACCTACTATCACTTACTTATACTTTTGGTGTACCATATTCAGTGATGCATTTTCACTTGTGTTAAATTGTAAATCGCTTGCAAATTTAACGTTCAAGGCGATATTCTTTAAATAAGTAAGGTGGTGCTGCCAACAACACCGCAGTTATCATTATTGTTTGTACAATTATTGGGCGGGCAAATGCCAATCAACTCAATAAACAATTTCCGAATCATTGAAATGACGAAACACACGGAAAAGAGAAATATGGCAACAGTCTACACATCAATTTTGTGTTTTGTGGTTTTTCAATGTTTCAATATTTCGCAAAGAGAATTTTTCAAATTGTGTTTACACTTTTCTTAGTTTTTATCATCAGAAAATTGTTTATACTCACGAGATTATTCACGGTTTTTTTTTTCAGTTTCAACTTTAGTTTTATTTTTTCTGTTGTTTTTTATTTTGCCATTTGTTTCTTTTAATTTTCTGTTTATTTTATGTTTTGCTTTTGCTCTTTCTGTTTTTTTCTAAATTTTTTCTTTTGATTCCATCATCAAAAACACTTGATGCTTCTAAATAACATGGGTTACGTTGCATTGCATCTAGCATTGCATTTACAAAATATTCCTTGGAGAGATTTTTACAATTCAAATTCCATGTAATTTACCATTCTTTGGAGTTAGCAAATTGAATTTTAATTTTTGAAAATTTAACAGTGCTTCACTTACCCCAGAGAGTTAATATATATTTTAAGAATAGCATATCTAAGAAATACTTTGAAAAACAAAAAATACATTCCAAAAAGGTTCATAAAATTGTTTATAGTGAAAACAAGAAAATGTGCAAAAGTGAAACGTAGAAAACAGTAAATCAAATGGTAAAATGAATCAAAACCATGAAATCATGTTATAATAAAGCATTCAATTTGAAGCTGAAATCGATTGGCATACGATATAGTAAAATACACCACGTGGATTCACAAGCCATATGCGGAGAGATGTGTTACACGTTGAATTTGTTATTTTTTTTTTTTTTTTTTTTTTTTTTTATTTTACATTAAGTAACTTCAATCTACTTTAGTTGAAATTCAAAATTCGTTCTCATCCGGCTCATACACACAGTAAGTATACTCAAAAGCTCACTTATTTCGATTTTGCCAATCAAAAGCGGAACGTGTTTTGAAAAAGGCAAGCGAGACCAAAAATCCGATTGAAAAAATAAAAAGAAAAATCGGCGGAAAAAAGCGGGAAGTCGATATAATAAAATATTCGTATGCTGACGAGATGCTGTTGCTTGCATTAAAAATGTCTGAGTTGATCTAGTGCAAATGACATGAAATGTTTGTAGTTGATGAATAATGAATGTTGGTTGTTTGTGTGGCACGGAAACTGGGTAGATTAAAGTGGTGAATGTTTTATTGGTTGAAATTGGTGATGTTAGCATATTTTTGGATTCTAGTTTCAATGTGCAAGAGCGATGAGAGAGAGAGAGAGAGAGAGAGAGCAAGAGAAGAAAACAAGTGAGAGTGCTTTAAATCTGTGAAATAAAATATGAATAGTACGTGCTTTGGTTACGATTAATGCTCGTTCGATTTCGTTTCATTCGGTGACTGCCAAAAATGCCAAATAATTTAATCATCAGTTTTGTGTGTTAGGGGGAGGGGTCGCGAGCCGTTTTAAAAACTGCACCCAATCGAATATAAATCACAATATAAAAGGGACCATTTTGTGTATACGCTGTGCATCTGCTGTTGAAGTTGCAACAAAAGAAATTCTCATTCATTATTTAATCGGTGTTTTAGGTTGTTTCTTTTCTATCTCTTTTTCATTTATTTAGCTTTCTGTCCCTCACTCACTCACTCTCCCTTTCTCTCTCTCTCCCTTTCTCTCTCTCTCTTTCTCTCTCTCCCTTTATCTCTCTGCCTTTATCTCTCTCCCTTTCTCTTTCTCATGACTTCTGACTCACTCTTTCACTTTCAATTTCTTTCATTCTCACACTCTCACCATAACTGGCTCTGTCTCTCCCTTTCTTTCTCCGTCTTTCTCTCCACTTTTCGCCCACTCTATCCAATGTTTTGTGTAACTTAAATTCCCCACACGAATTTAACTGCAATCAATGCAAAAAGCACAGTAAGACAGACACACACACGACTTTTGCATTACAAGCAGTTCAAAAGATGCATGTCGTTACGAAAACAAACGAATCACAAGCGTTCGCCCATATTTTTCGCGGTTCATCTGTTCGCATGAATATTTTATCAGTTGGCTTTTTTGTTGGTTGGTTAGTCGGGAGAAATAAAAACGAATAAATCTTGCAATCGAGTGAGTCAAAAAAAGGAAAAAAAATGGGGAGGGAAAAGCGAGAGTAAAACTGGAATCGTTGCATTGTTAAAGAAAACAGAGTCGTTTGCCAGTGACATGTTGAAATGAGAATTACATCGAATGCACTTCGGTTTCTCTCTCTCTCTCTCTCTCTCTCTCTCTTCACACACACTCTTTCACTTCATCTCATTGATCCGCCTGTAAAATTTACAAATCGCGAGGGATTGAAAATATTGAGTCGATAAAGAGACTGCATGGGAAAAAAGCTCCCATTTGGTAGTGTTCATGACATGCAAAAATACGGTGTCAGATCAAGACACACGAACGAACGAACGAATGAAAAAAAATATAATACGAAATGCATTAGTTTTATAAACGTAACGAAACGAACGAACGAAAAAAATAATCTCATGAATTTATTGATAGCTTTGTTCCAGTGTATATGTTTTTTGTCTGTTCTTTTTTTCGGTCGTTTGTTTTTTTTTTTTTTTTTTTTTTTTTGCCTTCACATCTGTGTTTGCACTCGGGTAAGTTTTAATGGATCTTTCCGATCATTTAATCCACTGATTCGCGGCGCTGTGCCTCGTGTATGTCATTGGCAGCTGCCGTTTGTGTTGGATGCAAATTCGCGTGAATATCGGGTCCGATGGATTTTAAAACGTCACTAAACAGCATTTTTTGTTTTCGCACCGTGTCGAACGGCTCGAGCCGTTTACTTCGTCGATTGTTATTTCGATTTGCCGGCATATTCATCGTTTCATCATTGACATTTTGCTGCTCCTGCTCTTGGTACTGCTGCTGCTGCTGTTGCTGTTGTTGTTGTTGTTGTTGTTGCTGCTGCATTGTTCGGCCTTTGCTGAAAATTTGCTCAAGCTTTTGCTTTATACTCAATTCCGTATCATTTTCTACATATAATTCGGTGAGATTTTCGTGCGCTTTTGTTCGTGACAGTTTTGCCGTTTTGCCAACACTTTGAACGGACAGCATACGGTCATTTGTGGTGCCATTGACGTCAATCACATCTGGTGTTGATGAAAATGCCTTTCGATTTCGACGACCAATTGTATTGTATAAATCTTGGTTAAATACTGGTGGAATTGGTATTTTCGATGGAATCACTTTCACTGATACTTCTTCATTCAATTCAATGTGCAAACTTTCTGGTGCGCTCAACGAATGACTCCATGATGTCATGCGATTCATTGAATGCATTGCGGTTGGACTATTGAAATGTGATTTTGTTCGATTTTCTGTGGTTTGCTCATCATTTTGACCAAATAAATTTTCCAAACGCATTTTAAATGCCAAACGTTCTTTGTCATTTTCATAGAGCAATTTTTGCTTTGGCAATGCTTCATAAACACCAATTTGAAAGTTTGGTGAATGTGCGCGTTTTTCATTCTTCGCATGAATTGATCTTATAACACCCGGATGGGTGACAATTTCATTTTGGTGTTTCGATGATTCGGTTGTTGTTTCATTTGATTTTTGTTCAATGCTTAAATTGTCAATTGATTTTGTTAAATGTTGAGAATCCAATGAGCTTTGTTCAATGAATGAATTTCGATTTGAATGTTCATTTATTGTATCGTTGAATTGCTGACTTTGATTATCATTTGAAGCATGAACAATTGCACGAACTTCTTTTTCCTCTTCTTCGGATTCACTGTCTTCAAAATCAGATGGCACAGTCAATATCGGTTCGGGTTTTAATTTTGGTTTTAATTCTACTTCACTCTGATTCAATACTCTTTCAACCATATTTTTTTCAATCACTTCTTTGTCAATTTCTGTTAATATTTCATCACTTTTCAGCTCATTAAAATGATTTACATCAATTTGAATCGATGGATTTGTTTCAATTTCCACAGAAGAATGTTCAATTGAAGTTACTTCAACAAAATATGCATTACCATTTGGCTCACGAAGTTCAACACAAATATCCTTAATATCATCCACCGATGAGATTTCATTCAATTTTAATTGATCCATATGCATTGAATTGGTTCGTTGTGATGATTTTATTTCGTTATAAATTTCAATCGTTTCAAATTCTTTTATTGGACTTTTTGTCATCTCTTCAAGCTCAAATTCAACACTTTCCATTTCGAATGTTTTCAAATCAGCATGCTGTTGAATCAATTCATGTTTATTCAATTCGCTTGCATTATTCAATGAACTTTCAGATTTTGTCATTTCGATGGACGCATCGGAAAATGATTTTCGATCATTTAATTCAATTTCGGGCACAAATCCGTTATTTGTTATACCATTCACTGGAGGTAGCGTCGATGGAAGTTTCGGCCGACGTTTCTGTGATTTTTTTAATAAAAAATACAGAATTACACCTGCAAACAAAACCACAAATTATAAGAAAATGTTTACTCTTTCAAGTGAACAAATGTAAAAGAAAAAAACTTGCAAAAATTAAAAAATAGAAAAAAAATGTAAAAAAAAAACACCAACTGAATCAAAATGGAATTTACTCTGAAATCGTGAAATATGTAGAATGCTTTTGAAAAAAATTCGGATAAAATTTTGAGTAAATGTGTTCCTTTTTGATAAAAATTTTTTTCTAAGAATGATTTCTGTTAATATTTAATTCATTTGAAAAAGACAATAATTTTTGTGGCTACTTGCTTTTTGATTCATTTAATAATATGAAACAATGAAAAATGTTGACAAAAAATGTTTGAAATCATTCATAAAACGAACGAAGAGAGCAAAAAGAACAAAATAAAGGAAAAATTTGTCAAATCGAAGAAAAAATAATTGAAAAATTACCGATTATCATCCATGTGATGAGTCGAATCCATGCGGCGTTGTTCACCACAGTGCATAGAAAAATGCATGCGAATAAGACGATGGCTGGTAGAAAAGGATGTTTTAAATTGATGGAGAAAATTGCATTTCCTTGTGGTTGGGTGCCAAGTACAAAAACAATGACCACAAGACTGACTATTAAAATGGGAATGAAAATCCAGTAGAATGTTGTTGGAATCGCAACATCAGTAAACAACATAATTCGTATGAGAATGGCTAATATTGCTGCCAATAAACCTGCATATCGTAAATGTACCAAATAAATAACACACATTTCAAATGGTTAACGTCGCTTTGGAAGCAAAATTGCAACTCACAGTAAGCAGACAGCAAAATTGTAACCAAACTCATTGAACGCTTTGAATTGATTGTAGATGTTCCATTTTCCTGTGGTTTTTGTAATCGTTGTTCCAAAACACCGGAATATCTGTGAGCAATTGAAATCAAAAAATGAAAAGCGTAAATCACGTAAAAATGCTCGATTGCGGCAGGACAAAACGATGCATTTAACGGATCATAACGAATCGTCATCATCGTCGTGATTGCAACCATCACCCGAAATACCATACGAACAAGACATAAACTTACCTCAAAATCATAATGTCGATTGTTAGTATGAACAGCATGAGCAGCGTACCAATCGATAATAAATTAATGAGATGTTCAATGGCAAATAATCCAGCCAATAAGCCGGAAAGTATTGCAAATAATAAACAGGCGTATAGTTGCCATCGTCTTTGATTGCATTCGTTGTAGTTGCTTCGATTAGTTTGTTCGGTTTGGTTGTGAGATTGTTGTCGTTTATTTTGTTGAAAATGGTTTAATCCAAACTTTTCAAATAATTTGAATGTTGAATCGTCCATGGTATCGGTCGATAGCATCGTTTCAATAACACGTTGTTCAGCATGCAGCATTGCATACAAACTAAATGTAAGAAAAGAAAGAAGAAAGAAATAATGGAATGGAATTGAGCAAAAGAAGAAGCGAGAATTGTAGATGGGAAGATATAAAGAGAGAATGAGGGAGAGAGAGAGATAGAGAGAGAGAGAGAGAGAGAGAGAGAGAGAGAGAGAAAGGCTTGTGAATAGAAACAGATATAATTTTCGAAAGACATGAACTTATTTCGTTAAGTGCCAAAGATTGTTCTTAATTCGTAAATAAATTGCCATTTTTTCGGTTTGTTGCATGAATTTCATTCGCATCCGGTGCACACCAATCTTTTGATTTCGCAATTCTTACGAATTTTATGGAGTGAATTCGTTGAAATTTTGATAGTTTCATTGAAATTCGGTAGTTTTCAGTAGTTTTGTCCCAATTATTATTACTTGAAATTTTTGCAATGGAATCGCAAGCAAAATGCCAAAGAAAACTAATAAATAAAAGCAAGTTTTCCATTTCCAATTCAATGAAATTGCAAATGTATACCATAAAACAAACGGTAAATTGGAATGAGTGACTGCAATGAGCACTTATTTGGAATGCCACAATTCAGCATTTTGTTTTGCGTTGGAAAACTCAAATTCAAACCAAATACAAAATGAAAACGCATATTTTTTTGCCTTTCGTCCGTCGAAAGGCCAAAACGCAAATGCAACCAATGTTTGGACGAAAGAAAGAGCAAGAGAAAGAGAGAGAGGAGAGCACTTACGCTTCTGAATCACTGATGCATGCAAGCATATGTCGATCAACAGAGCTTGATAACATGCTTTTGACTATTTCAGCATGCCAATTTTTCAATTAAAAACGTTTTTGGCCACATTGAATTTCATGCATCTCATTTTCAAATACAGAGTGTACATTGCACACCCTCAACTCTCACCAATAATCGAGAAAGAAGTGAAAAGACTGAGAAGGGAGATGGAAGAAGAGAAAAGGAGACGGAGAAACAGAGATGGAGAGAGCTTACGTTAAGTTTGTGTTGGCGAAAACTTAACTAAAATGTGTGTTTTCTTTTAGTACTCATTCAAGCGAATGCGAAAAGTTAAAATTGCTTGCTTGGATATTGAAATCATAGCATAGCCATTTCATGCATTGCACATTCAAATATAGATTTTCACGTGGCTCGTTTGGCTTCGATATTTTTGACTTGACTGTGCTATGTTTAAGCAAAGCAAGATGAAGAAACAGAGAGAAAGAGAGCAAGAGAGCAAGAGCGGCAGAGCGAGAGTGAGGTGTGGGTGTTTTATTTGTGGTGCGTACTGCAGTCGCAAATATTTGAATTTTCGTTGGAAAATTGTTTGTGTAAAATGTGAATGTTTTGGCCGGTTGTTTGATGGAAATGAGCTTTTCCCCTGAAAATCTGTAAAATGATATAGAATAAGAGAGAAAGTGAACGAAAAAGATTTTAATTCACCTGCCAACAAGTGCTACTGCTCCAGCAATTAATATAATGAATCGAGTTGCCACGCACACAACGGGATCGTCAGTGAATACAGTGTTGATAACAGACAGCAATGGTAAACTTTCATTCTGTATATACGCGCGCACATCCGCAGCAAACAAAAATGTTGTTTGATGTTGAAAAGCCATGAAATATGCCAGGGAAAAAAAAATTTCTCATCAAAAGGAGAACCCGAAATCAAAAAATACAACAAAAAAAAAAAAAAAAAAGAGAACCAAGCGTTGGTGAATGAATCGAGTGTTCAAAGTGTCAAAACTTACCAATGAAGAGCTGGTTTGAATAGTCGTTAATGCAAATGCCATGCCGAGTAAACATACGAAAATGACTGTGTTAATTGATTGAATGGCTTGACCGATTGAATGTTCCATGTATGTTGGTTGCGTATGACCACTGTGTTGCTTTGAATTGCAAATAGTATTCGCCCATTGGCTCATTATCATTGTATCAAATGCAATGAACATGAACAAAATGATAATAACACCTTTAAATACGCCATCTACGCCATAAACATAAAAACCAGTTTTATCTTGATTCCAATTTGATATGTCGCCTTGCAAATATGAAAAATAAAATATTAAATTCATTTGTCACATTTATAATCATCATGCAAATTCCAATATTTTTATCAGAGAAAAAAATGAACGAATTTTAACGGAAAAATTGACGGAAATAACGAGCACTTCGAGTTTGGATAAATCAAAGCCAATCTAAACATATTCAAAAAAAAAAAAAAAAAAAGATAAAATGCATTGAACCGAAAAATCAACACACGCAAATTACTGAAAAACGCTTCATTGGTTTATAAAGAGGAAGAAAAATTCTCACATGCACTCGTTGGATTAAGCTTCAACCATCCAATCATTTGTTTTCTTTTTTGTTCACTTTTTTTAACGTTTCCTCTTTTTATCGATTTTCTCCTTTTTTCAGATTTTCCACCAATTTTTTGTGAAGAATTTTTTTTCTTTCATTTTTTTCATTTTTCCCATTTTCCTCTCTTTTTCATAAAAGTGATCGTTAATACTTACCTCTAAAAATGACAAAACATAGAAAAATCACCACAATCAACAAACTTAGTCCAATTGACAGCACATTTAAAATGGTATTTCGTCCAAAAATCAATAGCAATGGCACTTTAATCGATTAAACACCAGCACGAGAACATGTGAATAGAAATATTACGAAATGTTAAATAATTTCTTCTTTCATTTTGTTTGGTTTGTCAGAATGTTCAACATTTTCCGCTTACCACCAATTATGATCGGAACGAAGAGTGCAAGCACATCAAAATATTGCGCTAAATACCATGACATTGGTATTATTTGGGTCAACTGAACGCCTGAGTCCATAAATAGTTCGCCAATGATGATAATCAATGCTTTCGAGATCAACGCCACAATCAGCATATATTCCATAATTAAATTCCATGCAATTACAAATGCAACAAATTCACCATTACAAATTGAAACCAGTTCATATGATGGTAATATTGTTTGAACGGTTCGTGGGTGATTTGAAAGGTCACCAGGTATCGTTGATTCGGTAGTTGTGGACGATACAATTATTCGAGATGAGCGTACCGGTGTTTTGACCGTCAACAGCACTATCGCTTCATTCAGTTCCGTATAAAAAGCGCCTGAAAAAAACACATTTTAAAATGATGAAAAAGCGGGCATTCACATGAACCTAAGCACAATATTGAAATAGATTTTTTTTTTTTTTGCAGAGTGAATTGACTGTATAAAAATGTTGAGAAGGAAATTGTATGAAATTTAAATTGACGAAAGAGGATTAGATAATCGGATGAGTTGAGAGTAAAGCGTGTTGTGCGTAGTTATATAGTAGTGAAGCCCGGTTTTTTGGCATTTTTCGAATTTTACCTACTAAATATGCAATGAATGCTGCCATGAGCACGGATAGAATTGTTGATGGTCCGGCAATATGTTTTACCACATAGCCAATCCCAATGAAAATGGTTATTGCAAATGTCGAACTTAAGCCCACTTTCACCAAATCAAACACATTTGAACACCGTTTTGGTTGCACTGACATCGTTCGCATTGACCCATTTTCAGTCACTTGATCCATCGTTTATGGAATTTTCTACAAAAGAGTTTTCACTTCTCTCGCACTCCCTTTCTCTTAATTTCACTTTTCTCCCTCTCGTTCTCTTGTTCTCTCGCTCACTCTTTCTCTATCTCTCTCTGTCTTTCTCGCTCTCTCTCTCTCTCTCTCTCTCTCTCTATGTGTTTTTCTCTCTTGTTTCGTTCTCTCGTTTTCAAATAGCTGGCAAACCTAAGAATTTCTCTGCTACGTATGCATCATTCGGTTGTGTACTTTCCCTTTCTCTCTCTCTCGCTTCCTCTCTCTCTCTCTCTCTCTCTCTCTCTCTCTCTTCTGTGTGTGAATTCGCGTCGAATATTTTCACTTGTTTATTGATATAAATCCAATTTCACTTGAGCGCAAATTGTTTTCCCAATGAATCACATGCACGCACGGTATATTAGTCAATTGATCTCATCTAAACAAATATGTTGATGATTTTCTCCACATAAATTCAACACCTTTGCCGTATGAAAAATTGTTTCGACTGCAAACCAAAATTCAAACAATGTTCACAATTTAAGCGAAAAACGTCACATTTGGCCCATTTTCAAATGCTGAAAATGTTGACAACAATTCCGTTCTGGTTTGTCCGAATTATTGCAGCTTACTCGCACAAAATACAAGTAACAATTAGTCGAAACGGACTTTTCAGTCGGCAACAATATCTTATCGCATTGATACCGTTTTTATCTTATCACATTCATTGTATACATTTCGATATATTGTTTTCGCTTTGCCGTCTTTCATTCATTCTAATCAATCATAATATACTTGACTTTACACACAAAATATAGTTATAGAGTCATAACAAACAATTTCTTTCTCGATAAAATGGTCGAATTTGGTCAGGTGTTACAGCGTATGTCCGAGTCAATCAAACTTAACAAAAGGTTACCTGGAAATAGATCACAACGCAGTTTTTACTCGTTTTCGATTATGATTATGATTATTGCAACTTTTTTTTTACGACTTGTGTACATGAAAATATTCAATGACTCTGTTTATCACTGATAACAACAATGATAACGATGAATTATTATCAACGACAAAATGTAAATTATTGTGAGATGCACCACATCAGCCGGCTTCATAATTAACTGTTGTAATGGGAATGTTAATTTCAGTTTGTATACGATGAATCAACAAGATTATATCGACGAACAATCCAGAAGTGTTTGAGCCAAACGATATTTATCACAAGTTGGAATTTTTTTTTCTCTACAAAATCACTTCATTTCAAAATTCTTTCGCCGGTAATTTTAAACATGCAAAGTTTGCATTGCGAACAACAATTCATACAGAACACATTTTCACAGTGATTACTTCAAATGACAGAATAAGCCGCCAATTTTGATTGTGATGTCATTCAGGTATGACGTACATTGCAATTGGTGTGGATAACATTTTAACACAAATAAAACGATATTCTTCAATAAAGAACAAGACTGTTTATTCATGAAAAAAAAAAGGTTTCGAGTGGGTACTTCTATTAAAACACACATCTTAACCCGATTAAACTCCTTTGACATTTTCATAAATTCAATTGTTGAATGTTGATTTCATTTATATCTCGGCAAAACAGAACTCTGCATCAAAGGGAGAAACAGAAATCTGTTTTCAAAGCGTTACGAAATGAGAGAAGTTTGAATGAAAGCAACATTTGTGTACCACCAACCAAAGTCATCTGAGTCAGACTTTTTTTTTTTTTTAAGTATCGATTGTTGACCGATGATTAGAGGTTTTTACTTTTGTGCTATAAATAGACTTGCCGTCATTAAAATTTACGTAGTAACTAATTCATTGCAAAAGACATTTTTACAAAATACTAACAAAGTAAAATACGCTCTTGTGAGTTGTTTTCATTAAATATGGTTGTATCAATATAATTAGAAATGTTAAGAAACACTTCAGAACATGTTAACAGACACAAGATTCTATTAAATAATTTCAATGATGTTTGACTCCCACTGACTTGGCGATGAAAATGCATTTCGTATTGCATGAGTAGATTTGTTAATTATTTATATTTATCGCATTATATATTATTATCTGGATGGTACAGGCTTGTTGACCCTCTGCTTTTAAGAACAATATCGCCATCCTAAAACACCCACGATTTAATCTGTTGTAATTTAGACAATTAAATGGACAGAGAAGGGGGAGAGAGGGGAAGGATAGAGAGAGAGGGAAGGGAGACGGATTGAGGGAAGAGATGGGGAGAGGAAAGAGAAGGAGGGGAGAGAGAGTGGGAAGGGGAAGAGAGAGAGAGTTAGAAAAAGAGACCGAAAGTGAGTGTTTGAGAGAGATTCAGTAAAATAAGCAATGTTCGGTGCAAATTTACGCATGCATCACGAAAAGCATTCATTTTATTCATATTCATTCACAATATGATATTTTCACATTTACGTTGCAACATTGTTTTACATCGCGTGCTACTATCAAAGCTAGATTTAATAATTAAAGTACTTGATGTGCATCATCATTAATTAATTCATAACCTACGTGTGTGCAAAAAAATGCTGGAAATGTTTAAAATAAGCTGAATTACAAATCTGAAAAATAGCGGTGTATAAATGCGAAATAGCCATATATTTTGCTTGTATGTCTTCCATGCGTGCAACGTACGCATTTACATAAAAATTCAAAATACTCACTTGCATCAATCAAAACGTAAGTGAAAAAACGTTTAAACATTTCACACGATTTGAATTAAAGAAATAATCAAATTATTCAATTTCATATTCGTGTATTCTTATTTCTTACTAAGAATTTTTTTTTTAGTTAATTAATTCTGTGTTTATCTTTTTATTATTTCATTTATTTCTCGATACAAAGGGAAATTTATTTTTAATACAAACAATTTGGCGTGTTCCTCATTCTTTTGCTTTGCATGTGCAAGTGCATTGTGAAAATTCAGAACATTTATGATCATGAATAATCAAAAGTGATTTCTTAAATGTGTTTTGTTTTACCGGTGGCATACTTTACATCGACAATCAACCAATGCATATGCGGGGAGTACTGCTGACAAAGACTCTTTTAAAAATAATCAAATGAGTAAAATGAAAAAAAAAAAAAATAACTCTGGAATGCAAGCTAAGCAATTCATTTCCCACCAAAAATGCAATAATTACATCACAAAAACGAAACTGTGAATGTAAAATGTGTAAATTTTCGTCATTCAGTATGTTGTAGTGTGTATAATGCATCGTTTTCATTTTTTCGTTGAAAATCGCCCAAAAAAGTTGTATTTTTCTCTCACTTTATAGAATTTGAGTGAGTAAATTTTGTTGTCAAGATGTAAAAAAAAAACACATATATTGAATTAAAACCCAAATTTAGTTTGTTTTTCACTGTGTTGATTATCGCTGCAAGTAAAGTAGTAGCAGCTTTGAGTTCGCTTCATCCGTAATCAGTTTTTAACTATTTAATTGGATTTTGTTGGAGCAAAAGAAAGTAACAACCGAAAACAAAGTTTCAAAGAAATTAGAAATTTGAAAAAGATTGAGATTCTCAACTTGAAGAAAAGAAATAACAAAAAAAAAATAAAATCGAAAACAAGTGAAAAACGAGATTGTAAAATGTCTACATGTGGAAACGGTTTATTTTCACCCGTGTGTAATGCGCTAAGTGGAAATGCAACCTTTTTAACATTATTGCCAAACTTATTGTCAACATTAATCGGAATATGGCCAACGGACTATGGAAATTATGCTTTGGAGCATGGCTTCGATGAGTATGATTTCATTGTTGTGGGTGCGGGGACGGCAGGTTCAATAGTTGCAAATCGTTTGAGTGAAGTGAAAGAATGGAAAATTCTGCTAATTGAAGCCGGCGATGATCCACCGATACAGTCGAATGTAAAGAACCCGTTTATTATTATTATTTTTTTTTAAGATATTTAAATGTAAATAAAATTCAAACTGGAAAGCTAATATTCAAATTGAAATCCATCTTTCAAATGTCCAGGTTCCAGGTTTATTGTTCAGCATGGCAAAAACAAAATGGGATTGGGAATTTTATGCAAAATCAACATCAGCATGTCAATTAGCATCGACAAATTTATGTTATTTACCACGTGGCAAAATGCTTGGTGGATCATCTTCAATGAATTTTATGTTTTATGTTCGTGGTGTTGAAGATGATTTCAATGAATGGTCAACACTTGGATGCCCCGGTTGGAATTTTGAGAGCATTTTACCGTATTTGAAAAAATTCGAAGGAAATACAAATAAAAATTTTGTAAAATATGCCAACGGAAGATATCACAGTGCAAATGGACCAATAAAGATAAGTTCAACGGAAATAGCTTCGATTGATGGTGCTATTGCTGGTTTATTGAAAGAATCGGGTGTTCCATTTATTCCAGACATAAATGCTGACAAAAATCTTGGCCATACAATTATTCAATTATTTGCCACAAATGGTGTTCGAAGTAGTACGGCAAGTGCCTATTTAACACCGGCAAGAAATCGACCAAATTTGCATGTCATTAAACAAGCATATGTCAATAAGATTTTACTAAATGATAACAATGAAGCATATGGTGTTGATCTCATTTATAAAAACACCTACAAAATGACAGTGCATTCCAAAAAAGAAATAATCATTTCAGCGGGAGCAATACAAAGTCCAACTTTATTGATGCGCTCTGGAATTGGGCCGAAAAAACATTTGGAAAAGCACAAAATAAATTGCAAAGCTGATTTGAATGTTGGTGAAAATTATATTGATCATGTTTACGTACCGTTGGCATTTGCATTGACAATCAATCAATTTCCACTGTCATTTAGCTTCATTATCAATAGTTTGCTTCAGTATGCAATGGATCAAAGTGGGCCACTTGCTTCGCCAACATTCATTTCCGGGCGCATTAATACAAACAATGATTCTGATGTGCCTGACATTCAATTGTCTTATGGGAATTTTGCACGTGGCACTCCAATTCCAATCATCGGTGGATTTGTTCGATACACAAATTTCAATCAATTGTATGATGTTTTTCGCAATGTTAACCGACAATATGATAATTCAGTTGTTTTACTTACATTGGTGAAGCCAAAATCTCGTGGTCTTATTAGATTGAGCAATTGTAAAGAATGTTCGGAAGCAACCATCATATCAAACTATTTAACAGATCCCAGAGATAGAGCAACAATGATGCGTGCAATTAAATACATGCTTTCCGTTTATAATTCAACACCGTTTAGGAAATTTGGCACAACTTTAGTACGCATACCTATTCCACAATGTGATAAACTTGTATATTTATCCGATTCATACTGGGATTGTTATATGACATACTTTAGTTTGGCTGGTTCACATCAAGTTGGCACTTGCAAAATGGGCAATGACCCAAAATCGGTTGTTGACACACGATTGAATGTGCATAAAACCAAACGATTGAGACAAATCGATGCTGGAATGTAAGTGCATGGAGTTTTCTTCTTTTAGAATTTGAAATTTACGAAACTTTTGTAATCTCTATTGAACTTTTACAGAATACCAGTCTCAATCAGTGGAAACACAAACTCAGCAGTTGCAATGGTCGGCGAAAGAGGTGCAGATATCATCAAAGAAGATTATTTGAAATAATATTTATATTGTGCTGAAGCACCCATGAATAAATTTTTATAGAAATGAAAAGTTTTCCAAGGAGAATAAGTTGAATGTCTAAAAGATTCTAAATTGCAAGAGAAAATTATGCATATTTGGATTTATTCAGAGTGTCAAGAATGACGCTTGTAATAAACGCAGGATGTATAAAAGCATTCGACATTTTTGATTAATAATTTTCAAAACACTTGTTACTGCAAACATCATTTATTTTTAGAAAATTTCGATTCTCAAATATTTTTACTTTTCCGCACAAACAATTCTGTATGCGTAAAAGTATTTCGAAATATTTTCCATCAGTTTTGCTGTACCATTTAAAATAAATTTAATAATAAAATCATAAGAATTAATTCGAATGTTTTCACATTGATTTAAAACAACACTTTTCTTGTATTGATGCCAATGTCAAAATAAGCGTGAAACGAGTTCAAAAAAGTCCGAGAAAAAATGAGAAAATTTTACAAGATCATCGTAACCGTTGGAATTGGCTTAACTTTCCATAAAAAATCTATTGATGCGGTTAGTGGTAGACATAATACGTTTAAATTTCGTTTCAATAACGAAACTGAAAACAATTCACATTCGTTAGCATTTCAACATAGTTTAAATGGCATTAAATTCAACCTTAAATCACCGCCCAAAAAAGTTACGAATAAAATCATATTTACCTTCAGACAAATTACATAGTTATGTGAATGTAATTTACGTTACATACGTGTCTGCTGTGTCAATGACTTTCGTCGCAATTCTGTGCGTGCATCACAAAAAGAACGCTTGATTATTTGAACAAAGTTTTATTTCGTTTCGAAACTTTTCAAAAATGTATTTTCTTTGCAAAAAAAAAAAAAAAAATAAAAAAAATTCTTTTCTCTTCTTCCCAAATAAAAACCCGTTCAAAGTTCTTCGACAAGTTGGCAATATGTGAAAAAAGAATTTGGATCGAAAAGAGTCGCTGACTGATTTAGACAATTTTTCAAAGAAATCGAAAATCTCTCAAATGCGTAGTAAATTGATTGGTGTGCTTAATGAAAAATTAAACGTAAACCATCAATGTGGAATCTTTTTCATCAACATTTACTTTGTTACCTAATATGATTTGAGCAAAAGTAATCAACATTCTTTGAAAGCTGTTTTTCACAACCGGTCATTATACCGTGCGGTTTTCCACACACACACACAACAATTTAGCAAAGACGCTATTCAGTCATTGAACAGTTAAAGAACGACTACTGAACAGTAAATACACAGTGACTTCCCACTTAAAATTCAGCGCGACAGTTAGTCATAACTTTTGTTTATGTAATTCTTCTTCTTTCTCTTCCTCTTTCTCTTTTTTTACATCTTCTTTGCTTTCCATTTTTTTTTCATTCTAAATTGCTCTCTCTCCTTCTAGATTTCATCTGTTTTCATTCTTTATCAGATGTGTGCATCGTTTCCAAATTGTTTACACAGAAACAACGGTAAAAAGTCGTACTATCAAATGGTTCCAAATCGGCTTGACGAACAACTTTTCAATGTTTTGTTGTTGTTGTTGTTGTTGTTCAAAATTAGAAGAAAAAAAAATAGCATATTTCGTCAACTTTTCAAACGAAATTCTATGTGAAATGTTATCGTTTTAATGTCAGAGAAATATCTTTTGAAAAAGTTTTCAACGCTTTGGCACGTGTCATTTAAACCGTCGCCTATTAAATTGATTGAAGCGCTTAGAATACATTTTACAGCTCATGTTTCAATTCGGAATTGCATTTAAGATTCGATTAATTGTTATTTTGACATTAATTTGCGTAAAATATCGTTAGATGAGATAAAATTTATTTCAAACATTTTGAAGTGTTGCGGAATTTATTTTCAATCGGAAACTTTTACAAAAAATTCAAAATTCCCAAGTTTGAAAGTAATGAAGTGAAAAACAATAAACTGATTCGCAATTTACTTTGATCAAATAATAATTGCACCATTTTATGTGTTTTCATTGAATGTAAATTTAAGTCGGAATCAATCTTCGGCATCAGGTGATGAAATTTCAATACAAAAAAAAAAGAGTGAAATTTGAATATTAAAATAATTCTCTCGTTATAATTGCACAGTTTAAAACAGTTGAACACAGTTAGTCTTCAATAAATTTGCTGCGTAGAAACAAATACATTTACTTTTGTACGCCCAAATCGACAGTAACATTGACATTTTTTCTCAAGCGTATTGAATTTCGATTGAGTTGTGAGAGAGAAATTCCGAAATAGAAACGAAGCAATACGGCAACAAATATATGTGGCGCAATCGTATTGAACCTTTCAATATTCCTCATATAAAGTGAAAAATATTCTGCAATGTCTGGAAATTAATACAATTCAAAGTGTATTTTTTTTATTACGTGACTAACTAAATTTTCGATCGACCTCAAAAATGTATCATATAATTTCAGTACGGTTACGAATATTCATCAATATTAAATCGAACTCGAATCACAATAACAACAGTCAAAACTGTCTCAATAACATTTTAAAATGAGAGCAGCAATTTCGCTCATTTTATTTGTTCAAATTGGTTATTTTGTCGTTTGGGCTGATAATAATCATATTACGCAGGCGATTTGCACTAATTCTACAAATGTAATTTTTGTGTGCGCAAAACCAAGTTCAAGTGAACAAATTGTGAAAAGTGAAGGTGCCGATTCGCCAATACCATCATTTGAAAATTTTAAAGTTGAAAATCAATTGAGCGAAGATGCAAAAGTGAGTGATGATGAAGCAATGGGTGGAAATGCAAAAAGTTTACCACAAGGAGAGAAATCATCTGAAAGTGAAAGTGTCGTTCAACCATCGTCGACTGAACACCCTATTGAAGTTCAACCCACAACCGATTCGGTAGCACCCCAAGCTGATGAACTGAAGAATAAACCAAATGTGAATAAAAATGATGTGATGGGTGCAGGAAAGGAAGGTGAACAATCTGCAGTTGTTGGCGTTCCAAGTGAAGGTCAGGGTCAAGGTCAAGGTCAAGTTCAAGATCAAAATGAAAAAAATAAAATGGCCGAACCTGAAGCGCCCAAAAATCAACAGACACCAGAAAATGTTGTAGAAAAACCAGAGCCAAAAGGCGAAGAAAAAGAGAAGGAAATTGGAAATGAGAAAATCGCAACAGCGGAAAGTGCAGTTCCACAGAATGAACCTGAAGTAGCTCCCATTGCGAAAACAGAAGCAAATCTCGAGGCTAATACAGTGCCACCGAAACAAACTAAAACTGAAGCAATTCCTGAATCTAATCCTGTTCTATCCCCTGAAGTTAAGCCTGTAACGACTCCCGAATCTGATACATTGCCATCGCCTGAAACTAAAATTGAATCAAATCCTGAGACCGCCACCAATCCATCTATTAAACCAAAAACAGAAGAAACATCTGAAACTAAACCCGAGTCTACCCCTGAGACTAATCCCGGTTCCAAACCAGAATCAACACCAAAGTCTAATGAAACATCCACAGAGCATACATTTAACGCCAACTCATCGACTTTCGAATGTTTCTTCAGTGATGCAAAATCCATTGAAACGCATCAAAAGAGAAATTTCTTCCAAATCAGTTATCAAGACTGTCATTTCGTTCGATTGCCTTTAACCATAAATCCATTGTCATCGTACGAAAATCTACGTTTATTAAATGTGTCAAATGTTGGTTTGCAATGTTTTGAAGAGATAAAAGATGCGCCTCTTCTCGAAACAATTATTGCAACGCACAATAATTTAACGGAACTTCGTGCAGGCCATTTAATAAATTTGGCAAGTTTAACCACAATCGATGTCTCATCGAATCACATCAATAAAATTGAACCATTGACATTTGCCAATTTGGCCAAATTGAAATTTCTGAATCTTTCATTGAACAATCTTCATCACGCTGATTCAGCCATTTTTGCAAATTTATCAAATTTACAATCGTTGGATCTTTCGCATAACAAATTTACACACAATCGTACATTTGATACAAACTTATTTGACAATCTTGTAAATTTAAACGATTTGAATTTATCAAACAATTTTGTTGAGCACATCAATGCATCAATATTCAGTGCACTTAAGCATTTAAGCCATTTGGATTTGTCGAATATGAAATTGGCCAATATTGAATCGACAACATTTTCAAATCAATTGGAATTAAAAACGTTAAATTTGGCCAATAACACATTAAAGAAAATCAATTTCGAACATTTTTCTGCTTTAGCTAATCTAACATCAATTAATTTGAATGGAAATCAATTGATTGATTTGGAAGGTTTTAAAAACAATTTATTCCCGAATTTGAAGACTTTTGCCATAAATGGCAATCAATTCAATTGCACATATCTCGAAACATTCTTTAAATCAATTGAAATGAAAACGATTGATTTTACTAACGGTCAACCAACTGTTAATAGTGATAATATTAATGGCGTCTCTTGCACAAATGGAGTAGATAAAATTTTAATAGTGAAATTGAATGACAAATCTAAAAATGTTCTATCAACAATGAAATTGGCAATGACACTTCTTTTCGTCACTCTTCTTGCACTAATCGTTTTCATTATAGTTGTGCGACGTAAACTTAATAAATCCACCGGACGCATTGCTATTTATGAATTACATACAGATGCAGATGGTAGACGGCAAGGTAAAGCTGTCATTTCTACATAAATTATGAAAGTGAAATGTGATGAGTTGAACAGAAGAGATAGAGAGAGAGAGAGAGAGAGAGAGAGAGAGAGAGAGAGAGAGAGAGAGAAAGGAAGATAGAATGAAGGGGAAGGTTATGGAGGAGGGAGTTATATAGGCTAGAAAAGAGACTCTTCTAAAATTGGTTTAAAATCAGTTTTTTTCATGAATTTCAACAAAAAAAAAAGAAAAAAAAATATTTCGTAAAACATAAAAATAGAAATATTCATAGAAAATCTCGAAATCAAAAAAATTACATACACATTGAGATAAAAATTAAAATATTGAATGAAATATGTAATCAGAATAATTGTAAATAAAAATGTTCATTTGGAATAAAAGTTCTTTTAAAATGAAAGTGTTGATCATTTTATTTTCGATGCATAAAAATTGCGTTAAACTTACCTCAAAACTACATTTTCCTATTATGCGAAATGATTTTAACAAGCCTAAAAAAAAATTAAATTTAAATCCCACTTGTTCTGTGTTATCATCCCGTTTATCATGTTTGTGAATAATTTCGAAAAAAAAAAAACGAAAAACAAAACAAAAACTTTTTTCATTTTGTAACATTGAAGCTGTTACAGTGATCCAGTGGTATTAATTATAGATTTCGAATTCTATTTTCATGCATCGCATTAATTTTTTATGAATTTATAATAATAAAAAAAAACTAATTTGAACGTTCATACTAGATAGAATAAAAAATTTGATGTGAATCGTCCCATTTGTCGATAATCCAAATTTAATTCGGATTTGATTTGCTTGTTTATTGGTTATTCACTGTTTATTACGGTCAGTAATATTTACGCTAATTTCCTCTTTGCCACTAACATTAACTTGGTCATTTTTATGTGAAATTTTTTGTTGTTGTTTTTTTTTTTTTGTTTGCCAAACAAAAATTGGTGTGATTTGATTGGATCGCATCAATTAATCGATAAAAGAAAATAAACAATAGTAAATGTATAAATGAAATTACTTGTTTTTTTTTTTTGTCGTATGCAAACCAAATATTGATGGTTCATTCCCCAACAAATCCGAATTCATTTGGTCGACTTTTCATTTGAATTTAATAATCTCGGTCTCAATAAATGGGTGGGTTTTCAATCAATCCGATGCCATTCTATTCATAAATGATGATGAAAATGCCATTTTATCTGATTGTGAAATGAAATATCCAATTACGATATTTGATATGTTGAATGTTGATCATTTTGAATAAAAGGCATGAATTTAAAAATACGCTACAAATATATCGATAAATAATATTATGTAAATTATTCAAAATTCCTTTGTGGATTTGACTTTAACCAACAAGTCAAATATAGAAAAAACAAACCTATTAAATTATTTACGACTGCTTTTATGCAAAACCGAAAAAAAAAGTTTTTTATCGAATTTTTGCAAACCAAAAATGTCATGTTTTCATTCAAACAAAAAACATTTGGTTTGTTGAAAATTAATACAAACAAAACGGTGACAAATTATAAAAATTTATTGAAGACCACGTCAATATTCTGGCTCAAATTGTATTCAAATGATTTTAATGCAAATAAAAAGAAAAATAAAAAAAAAAAAAAATGCTTTGATCGTAAACAGCTCGTTGTTTAAAATAACAAAGAATGTGTGATGAAAAATTATCTGAATATTCTACTTTTTTATTTATTCATAATGAAAAAAATGGACTGGAATCGTAATGTTATATGTATTATATAGAAGTTTTCGCGAGCAATTGGGAATTTTGTTTTTCTCCATACATTTGGCTTATTTGGAAAGAGTTTCTTATGAAAACAGCAATATTGAATTTATTTATTGAAAACAATGGTTCGGTCACCACCTTTTTACCCAAGATAGAGAAATAATTCTCTTGAAGAGCGTACACGCTCTTTTCCAAGTCTTTGCCTTTGATTGCATTGTATCCGCTACGAAAGAGAACCGACAAAATAGAATACCCACAATGTACAGCTAACAGCATGTGCTGTTTAGCAAATGTGTGAAAAAGAACGTGTACGCTCTTTGAGTGTGTTTTTCTTCAACTTGGATGAGAGTGAGTTCTGACACCACTGTGACAAGGAAGAAGGTCATGACCAGAATTCGATAGGAGGTCCCCTTAAAAGACCATAGCAAAACAGAATAATTAAAAAAGCTTTCAACTTAAATTCTTGAACATTTTAGAGAGGGACTTTACTGGTCAGGGAATAATCAAAGAACACCCTGTATCAAAAGCAATGATTTAAAATGCATTTTTTGTGTTTAAATCTACGAATAAGTTACTTTTACAAGAACTCAGAGCAAAACAAGGCATCAAAATACATGAACTTAAACAGACATTCCTGTTCAAACGAGAGCCAAGAAAAAGACAAATGAAAATTTCAGTATGAAAATTACATTTTTTTCAACGGTAAACCATCACAATTTGTTAAAAGTTTAAAAAACGCATGTCAATAACAACCATCAATGCTGTTGACACCATTTACTTACCAACCAACACCAAAAATTTGAAATCGATGTTAACTTCTACGAAATGAAATTGCCAGTCAAAATTCCGATTAATTGTATGTCTTTTTTTTTTATTGAATGAACCAAACAAGTTTACATGAATAAAAACATTCATTTTTTTTTTTTTTTTTTTTGTGAAATGTGAACCATCTGTTCAAGTCCAATCGTAATCGACATTTCACGAACATTCCAAATAAAACATAAAAGGGAATTGATGTTATCTTATGCTCTAAATTACTGTTTGTTTTTTTTTTTTTAACTAATTTTATGTTATTATAGAAATAATTATAAACTAATCGACTAAAAATCGTGTAATTCAATACTAAATTTAATTTAATAATTTTCATTCTTTATTTTTGTTTTTATTTTTTTAGTTTTATGCTCTTTCAAATGCTAAATTCGACGTCTTCAGTTCAATGCGCATTGGAATCACGTTTGTCGCATTAACAATGATCCAAACATCAAAATTATCTCTATTACACAGAATGTGTAAAGGAATAATGATAGAAAATGCTTTTGACTTGCCGATGATTTAACGGCCGATGCAGAGGATTCATCTAAATAAGTGAAGAGAAGAAAAAAAACAGATGCATGATTTTAAATTGAATTTTTTCTTTATAACTTCATTGACACAATTCCATCAAAACAATTCCACGAAAAACAATTTAAATTGTGCTGAGCATCAGTTCGGATACCGACGAATAATAAGAATGAGAATTTCTCATTGAATTGGTAAGAAATAACAACTTACTGTTGATGACATGCAAAGTAACTGTAGCTGGAGCACTGTTGCTCGGATGACACGAATAATTTCCATCATGATACTTTTTTGTGGATTCAATGAGCAATGAACCAATCTTTAAAGAATAAAACAAAACAAAGTGTGTGTGTATATAATTAGAATTGTACAAAAAAATGCGCCATCAATTTTAATAATTTGGTTGAAATCAATTTCAATGTCACATTGTTATTTCAAATGTATACTGTAAAGAGTCAGTCTTTCATTAGCACTGTTTCTTCAATATTTTTTCTTATGCGTTTTTTGACTCTTTTCATTGTTTTGTTATGTATAGACTACATTCACTGTCTGCACCCTAAAGTAATAGCTGCCAAAAGCATAAAACGAATATGAAAAAGAGAATGAGAAAATACATACCGAATTTGGTCTTTGAATGTTATCGTCAATAGGCGATTGAACGAGATCGTTGAGTTCATATTTGATGGCATCGTTGTTTCGTAAATTGTTTGATTTAATCAAATGCATTTTATATCCATGTTTGTTGTCAGCATGAATTGGCTGTGAATCATGATACCATAATACGTATGTGGGTGGTTCAATAGCTCCATGAATGATGCATTGTAAATGAACTGTGCTGCCAGTTTTTACATAACGATCAGAGTCACCCAATAGTTCGGTTTGTGGTACTATATGAAAATGCAAAACACGTTTTTAACAACAAAAAAGAAATTATACTATATAGAAAATAAATAATAATAACTATGAACACGTAAATCATGCAATTCTCGATTGTAATTAAGCGGCTTATTGTTTTACATTTTATGCACAAACTTACCAACGACATGCAAATAAACACGAGCACTAACTTTTGGTTCGGTGCTGACACTGCATTCATACAAACCAGAATCTCTCGGTTGCACGTATTTAATTTGAAGCATCCATTGTTTTGACTCTTCTTTGAAATATGCCTGAAATCTCTCGTCTGCTATAAATGTCATTCTGTGAAACAAGATCAGAAACAGCGAGAGAGGCAGAAAAAGGGAGAGAGAGAGAGAGAGAGAGAGAGAGAGAGAGAGAATGAAAAATGAAACGCGAACGTAGAACGCACATTTTTCTGACCAATCATATTCATTTGTTTCACACCAAAACCGTCCCGAAGGAAACAAGTAAAAATTAGTAAAACACAACTGGACAATTCGATTACAGCACGATTCACAAACCACTTTCCCTGCTAATCATATTTATGAGCTCCATCGAAATGCAAGCCACACTTTACAACATTTTGCCTGCCATGCACACACACACGCACACACACACGCAAGAGCAATAATCTAATTGAAGTCGACTTTATTACTATTATCCCATTCACAGGAATTGCTTTTAATCTTTTTTTTTTTCCATGAGAATATTGAATCACTACGTGTTAACATCCACATAACACATTCAATGCACACACAAATACATTTATGTTGCATAGAAAATACGCGAGATAAAATCCTCCCTCATTCACTAGTCAACCAGAACGATGAGAGCCATTTGCCTCATGGGAAATTTACACCGAGTATATATTAACTGTATCGGTTTTAATTATTTTTAGTTTCAATGGCACTCGATGTTCATTTGTTCATCATCAATTTGTTCACACAACAAAACGAGATAAGAGTTTGAGAGGTCAGGGCTTGGTTTCTACCTCTTTCGATAAGAATGTTATGAATTGTATTAATATTCATGTTGAAAATTTACAACGGATGCGGATGAAAAGTAATTTTTAAAAAAGCAACTTCAAGCGTAGTTGAAGAGAGTTTTTTTATGAAACAAGAAACAAATGGTACAAAAACCAACATTTTATAAACAAAAAAATCATTTTTATTAACCAAAATAGTGCCCTGAGTTGTGTGCTCTGAGTTGAGTAATGATGGCAAAACAAAAAATATTGCTCTCAGCAGCTACTGCTAGTTGTTCAATATTTTTCTACTTGTTAACTACTGAGAATGCTACTTTTCCTTTTCGTCATAGTTTTTCACTATTTTTCTGCAACTTTTCACCAAATTTCTCTCTTTCAAGCAGATCCAGAATGGAACTATTTCAAAGTAGATATATATTGTTTATTGTTCTATGTCGAACTGCATTGAAAACGTTGTGTGCATTGTCTTATAGTGAATTCTATTGTTTTTCAATAGAGCGAAGAAATTTTGACATTTTACAACAAAGTTCCATGATTAAATTTTGCAAATTTCATCTTAAGATTGTTTAATTTTCTGCTGAATATCGAAATATTATAATGTATTATAAGTACATGTTTTTGATGCAGAAGCATGTGGTGTCGAAAATACAAAAGATTCCAAGAACAATGTACAAAGACAATAGTTAAATACATTTAAAGCTGCATGTATATTTGCAAATAAGACTGTGGGCATTGCGTCCACATTAATGTCAAAATCATCAAATGGCGCATTTCATATCAGCGCTTTCTGAAATAGAAGTGAAAGAGAGAGAGAGAGAGAGAGAGAGAGAGAGAGAAATTCTTGAAATCCGAGCGATATCATAACAATAACCACGTCATTGCAAAAGGTATATATCTCGTTGTTTTCATCACAAGTAATGTGCGCATACACACAGGAGACTATTTTATGAGCCGACTGAACAAATACAGAAAATGAGAAAGGAAGGGTGAGAGAGAAAGGGAGAAAGAGAGAGAGAGGAGAGAGATAGAGAGAGAAACGAAATATGAGAAAATGTTTGGAAGGAATGAGAAGAAGAGGAGGTAAGTCGTGAGAGGGGGTAAGAAAGAGGGGGTAGTTAGAGGGAGGGAGGTAGATAGAGATAGAGATAGTGCCAGTGAGAATGAGAGAGTGGGAGAGAGAGAGAGAGAGATGAGAAAGAGTAAGGGTGGAAGAGAGAAAGAGATAGGAAGCGAAGAAGAAAACGAATGAGTGGCTAGAAAGGGGGAATATGGAATGTGAAAGAGAATGAAAATGTTGTATCGTTGAGTGATACAAGGGAATAAAGTGTATTTTAAATGATGTTTTGTGTAGATAGACTGTGTGAGCAATTTCATTAACTGTGTGACAAAAGGGAAAAATTAGCTTGAGAAGTGATGATATGTGACGCTCGTATTTGAATTACGATGGCATTACATATTATGACAGAACATAATCGTATAAGAAGAATGTAGTTGAAGGAAGTGAATGAGAGAGCGAATGAGAGCATCCGGTGAAATATATATTTTGATAAATGTGTTTAGTTTCAGTTTCGTTAAATCGGATAGCGAAATGGCAAAATGGAGTGAATCGTATGCAATCGCACGTACCAATTTTACAAGGCACAGAATACATCGAAAGAAAAAAGTGCTGAAATTTTTGAACCATGCTCATGGGTTGACGATTTTGATGATTTTCAAGCCATTTTATTTGTTCGCTTGTAAACGCAATATGATTTGGTAAACTGTTTTTCCTTTTTTATTTTTAAATTACCTGTCTACGCTTAGTATATGATCGTCACGTACACGCACAAAATTTACTGATTTGTTGCCCAATTGTTTCACCTGTACGAAACGAAACAGAACAAATTTCAAAATTAGCAACTAAAAGTAAGAAAGAAACAAACAAACAAAATCGCATCCGCAATTCAATTTCATGTTTTAGCAATAACATTTTATGATGGACTATCGTCGCCGTTTCCGTTTATTTTCCCCGAAACTCCCATTCAACGGTCATTGACAAAATGGTCTGCATCACATACAAAAATGATAGAGAATTTGTCGATTCGATTTTCGTGTTCGCATGCATAGTGCACACACTAAGGCACATGCATGACAAAATTAATTCAATTTGATCTCCATCCGGTCGGATATCCGTACAATGAGACTCCAACGTACATACATATTAATACATATGCACTCTTGCACATCACCCACACTTGCCAACACAACTATTGCATCATTTGCATTCAATGAACATTCCATGGAATTGTAATTATATTACAATATAAACTGTTTGAACATGACCTATTCGATGAACATTTTACCCAAGCCTCTAGATGACCATTTTTGAAATATTGAATTGGTTGAAAAGCCATCATCAATTTTATCGCCTCAAATCATACTTTGTACTATGTTTTCCGTTCATCAAACATTTTCACGATAGTCGCATTTTGATGAAATCAATGTTTGCCAGTTTCAATAAATGTTTTGGACTATTCTCAACCCACTAAAATTCGTCAAGTTCTCGATTTTGAAATTGATAAATTTCTAGATGAATCCCAAACAAACGTTATATTTTCAATTCTAAATTTAATGCATTTTATGATGAAAATGACAATATAATTTCAAACAGATTGGTGCGATGCATTTTTCTATCGCCACATTTCGAAATTCTAAAATGCAATCATTTTTGGATCGTTTTTGGCGCAATTCCGTTTTCATTGAGAAAATGTTCAATTTAAATGAAAATTTAAATTCCGTTCAATGAAATGAAATTTGTGCACAAGGTGAGATGAAACATCTCAATGTTTTCATCATTAATATCATTATTCAAACTAACATTGACTAATCGATTTTCAATGGAAATTTCATAAAAATTTACTTCATACTCTCCTTTTGGCTCTCTAATTTTCATGAAAATCATGAAACTAAAATTTTACATTATAATTTCTAGTAATTCGAATGCATTTTAATTCATTTTCCAAGTTTCAGTTGTTGAACCTCAAATTCGACATTGCGTTAATTATAAATATAATTGACCGTCATGTGTTTAAATATAGAAACAAAAATGTGAGAGTAGGTGAAAAATGGAAAAATCTTCATTTTGATGCACATTTAAGCAATTTCATGCAGCCAATGCACATTTTCCTAATATCTGCACAATGTTACACATTCACTTATGATGGAATTCCAATTATTATACATACATTTTGTTTTTTAAAATGTATCGACCAATTTCGGTCAACAAATATACAATTGGAAATGCATTAAGGGAAGCGTCGACATTTGATAGCATTGAATAGGAATCTGTGTGAGGAATTACAAGGCAATTTTCGAAATTAATGATTCTCGACATAACATGAATGTGTATATTTTCGACCATAAATTGCATCAAAAGGCATCACCATTTGTTTTAATAGCCTTACATTCACTCTCTCTATCTTTATTTCTCATTCTATCGATCTATCACTCTCTCTCTCTCAACTTGCAATAAACATAAAAAGCAATTTGTTTGCCACTGTCCGATGATTCGACTAGCTAATAAAATAATGAATATATCGACAGTGTGTGGATATTAATGTTCTCGTTTACAACGTACGAAAACCGGAAACCATAAACTCGTACAGAATAATGTGTGTCTGTGCCTGTGTGTGTGTGTTTGGGAAATGGTTTTTCATAAATCAGGATGCAATGGCAAGGGGAAAAAAGGTGAGAATGTTTTAGTTAAAATCAAAACAAGTGCAGTAGGTGGAAAAATGAAAATATCAACAAAAACTCTTCACTCAGCATGCTTGTATGTACAATGTGCATTGTCCAGAAGTGAAGAAACCGCAAAATGCAACAAAAAATACCTTGAAAATTGACAAGTTTATAAAATGTGCTGGAAGCTTTCGTGAATTTTTGACTAAAACACACATTAATTTTTGAACGATGTCATTTTGTGGAGGAAAATGTTAATTTAACGCGAATATTTCACAATTACTTAAAGTGATTCAATTACCATTTCTGCGAGAGAGAGAGAGAGAGAGAGAGAGAGAGGAGAGAGAGAGAGCGAGAGCGAGAGAGAAGAATTAGTTCGAAGCATCAAGCATTTCAAAAATAATGAAAAATTAATTTTTAGGAAAATGTTTAGAGTTGAATCCCCTGAATCGCCTTATTGCCTGAATTATGACACATAAAACCGTAGTATCGAATAGTTGGCTCTCCTTTCGAAACCACTTTTTGCAATGATGCGATCGAAAAGTTTTGCAAAGTGAAAAGTTATTTTTTGTGCGGTCAAACATTTTAACATCCTGTTTACAATTTAAAAACAACAACATTTGATGCGGTTTTCATGAGAAATGGCTTTTTGTTTGTTCTTGAAAGGGTTTCCATTCAACGATGTTGATGTTCAGTTTTGTAGTTGATCAAATGAAAGGCGGATAGACCACAAGTTAATGTATATAAAAGTTTTTGCAAAGTGATCTGCAAATGGGCATTGTGATTTGTTTGCCAATTTTATATTACAATATTTTATCGATTGTTAATTTGTCATTCATATCGGTTGCATACAACATAATTACTCACTATCCACTTCAATCTTGATTCAACAAAACACAAAATTCATGAAATTTCTTTGTTTTTGTCATGTTTTTTGCAGACGATTGTACCGGCACAAATTTTTCATTGTGGTGAGTGCATCGGCACTGAGGCTATGCATTTACTTCGTTAAATACACTCGCTTGTTTATTGCGTTTATTAGTTTTTACTTAATTCCTTTGATGTTGATCGTTCGGCAAAGCAAATAGAAGGAATGAACGAGAAAGGGAAAAATACCAGAGAAGATCTCCTCAGTTGAGTGGGGAAAAAGTGTTTGCGGTGATGAGTGTGCGAAAGAAAGAAAAAGAGAGAATAAGTTGAGAGAGAGAAAGAGTGAGACACACAGAGAGCGAGAGAAAGGGAGGCAGAAGGGAGAAAGAGAGAAAGTGAAGTAGAAGAATGGAAGGAAAGAAAGGGGAGCGGTGGAGAGTTAGAGAAAGAAAGACGAAAAGAGAAATCGATAGAGAATGATTGTTAGCGTTATTGTCAAACTGTAGTTGTCCGTTATTCAATTTCCGCTTTGTCATTTGCATCATAACCTATTTCCTTTGATGGGTTTTCAATAAGTCAATCGAGAAAAGAGAGAGAGAGAGTGAGAGAAAGAGAGAGAGAGTGAGAGAGAGAGAGTGAGAGAGAGAGAGAGAGAGAGATCGTTTACATGTGTAATCGAAGGAGAGGGTGAAGCGCATTTTCAATGCAGCAATACAATTTGCTTCATTGTTTTGGCATGGAAACCCAAAGCAATTTTGTGGTTGTTATACGAAACGCAAATATCCCGGTTTAAGTTTCATTGTGAAAATGACGAAATTTCTCTTTCTCTTTCTCTCTTTCTCTCTCTCCCTCTCTCGATATATTGTCAATCGCATTCTCATCTATCTAATATTGAAAATGGTATTTAATTTACATTTGGTTTGGTATTGTTCGAGGTCAAAGACAATATCACCATAAACATTTTCTCGGATAACAAATTCTGGATAAAAACTAAAATGGTCGTTGCTTTGGGTATATAGACAATTAACTGGCAAACTTCTAATGAAATGGTGCATTTATCGCGACCAAAAATGTTTGAATTCATAAAGCGATGAGTTTCTCAATGCGATTAAGATAAAATCGTGGCGAAACAAAAGGCTGTTGTATGTTGAATCAGTCGAGCGCCCGATTCAGTCGAACGAATATATGTATTGTTGATATGGAATATTCTCGTAGGAATGATGGTGCAAGTGTAGCAAGGCAAATGAGTGCGCGATTCGCATAGAAATGGTTAAAACGTGTCTTTTACAATATTACATACCTTACAGGGTAAATAAGCATTTGTGCCGATTTGAACGGAGATATTTGTGATTCGGGTGTCATCTAAATAGGGTCCAATGTCAAAATCATTTTGCAGATTAGGTTTTGCTAATGGTTCCGTTGACGATGGTGCGGTTAGTGGCAGAGCAATCGATGGTGGTGAGCTAATTATCGACTTTGACGACACGGAACTGATTCCTTTGGAGCTCAAACTCGGTCGCTCGGTTGATACTGATAACGAACTTATTAACCGTTGGCTGCGTGTCAATGTTGGATTTATCGTGATATTTGGTCGATGCGTCGTTGTCGCTAGTATTGGTGGTGATAGTGTTGATGATGATGAGAAGAATAATGATGATGATGATGATGATGATGATGGTGACGACGACGACGACGACGATGCCAATGGTGACTGCACTCGTTCGATATCTGGCCTCGTGATGGCATCTAATAAAAATGATAATAGAAAAACGAGTCAACAAAATCAAGCACAAGAATTGTTATTTTTTTTTTCTTTTCATTTTTATTCACAAATAAACAGAAATTGAAAGAAAGAGAAAAAGAGAGAGAAGAGAGACTGAGTTGAAAGCAAAGCAAAGAAATGAACGAGCGAAAGAAACCATTGAAAGTGCCTACGATGGAACGCATGACGATAATAATAATTGCATTGTGTTCCAATCCAAAACGATTCGAGCGGAATCAACGCAATAAAATACATTGTATGCTCAGTTTTGGCACAGCCAAAAGCACAAAAGTGAGGAAAATCTACAAAAGCTATGATAATTAGGTCAACGTCCATTGCCAAAATTGGAGGAAGAACGAAAATAAGATAGAAGTAAGATAAAGTGTGAGAGTGAGAGAGAGAGAGAGAGAGAGAGAGAGAGAGAATGAAAATTAACCAAATTGCCGAACGTGAATGAAAGCAACCGAAATTCCAGTCAAACTGGACATTGTGCAATAAAATGCGGTAGCTGATAGCCATAACTATTCACATTCTGTCCGTTTGCCTCTCTTCCCTCTCCTTATATCTAACACGTGTGTATATGTGTTGAAACGTGCACTGAAGAGTTGTTTTAATGGGTTTTTTTTTTCTCGTTCATTCATTGAAATTGTTTGTGTTTGTTGCTGTGTTATTTTCTGGTTATCTCATTTCGAGGTAATATTCACTCCTCTTCGTCGTTTACCCACTTGCTTTCAAAGTATTCATTCAGTCAACTATGATATGAACATCAATGCCAACATCACAACCGAAACGAAAAAGAAAAAATATAGCATGCAATGAACATTAAACGTCGTAAAAGTGCTCTTAGTCTCGGCGCTCAATCGATTTCTTTTCCTAACTTTTTTTTTCTTTCTCTTTCCTCATACACACCGAAATGGACTTTTTGTTATTTTTCCCATATTTCTTTGCATTCATTAATTTTATGATTGTGCTGTGCTGTGTGCATTATGCGTTCAAAAGGTTTTCGGCTTTTCCCACTAACAATTCACAACAAATCACCATGGGCTTTTGTTTAATAAAGTCGCTAAGTAAACACACCATTTTTCAATGGGGCCAATAATCAAACAGTTCGAATACCATTTTCACTTTGTGAATATTTACGGCGACTTTTTGCTATAATTAGCCTATGTGCTCCGCTTTGCAAATAACTATCACAACATTGACGCACCGTCAGTTTTTGGGTAGAATATATTCAATGGAACAAACTAATGTACGGAATGAAAGAGAATATTTAGAACCAATGACTTGGAATTTCAACTTCATAATGGACTCTCTATTCATCTATATTAGGAATTTCTCTTCAAGACAGTTTCGATTAGTCTTTTGAAACTTTTGGCACTGTCGAAGGGGAACATGAGCAGTGAAAACATTCATTTGTTATGAAATTCCTATAGAGAAATAGATAAATATCTCGTCGGACGGTTTTTTTTTTTCACTCCATTCAAGAATCCTCTCTCAATGTTTCAGACAATGCATTTGTAGCCTACAAATTGTAGAATATTACAAAGAATAAAAAAAAAACGAGTTTTATTTGAATGTTAGTGTCAAAACAGTCATTTTTATGTATGTTCAACAACAAAGATTGGTGATATCATTACACACTCGATAAAATGAGGGAATATTTTTTTGAAATTTAAATGATTCAGTTCTTTGATAACTCTTGAAACTCTTACAATTTTGTCATTATGAGTTGAAATAAAAGTGTTTTTTGATATCAACAGTCGTTTTTGTGATAGGCTCAGGCCTTTTAAGGATCTTTTTTCAATTCGTTTTTTCGTTTTCATATGAAATCTTATATACGAAGTTTATTTAAATGTTTTTGAATAAAACTACGTGCAACAATTATGAGAGCGAAAGAGAGCGAAAGAGAGAGAGAGAGAGAGAGAGAGAGAGAGAGAGAGAGAGAGAGAGAGAGGAAGGAGAGATAGGCAGAGATTGAGAGTGAGAGACAGAGAGATTTCAGTAAGCCAATTTTGAATAAAACAACTAACGCATTCCAAATTTATTCATTATAGTGAAATATATTATTACATTCTGTCTATGCAAATATTGAAATTTGCTGAATCATTCGGGTTGAATGTAAGTTTAGCAAAAATGCAATGTTTCAGAAACAAAACTTTGTTGGTAAACACGAAACTTTTGCTGCATGCAAAACAAATTTCTCAGTTACTCTGCTGGAAGAAAATCAACAAGGTGAACTGTGCACAAAATTATTATATTTCGACAGAAATATTTCAAAAATTGATTCGTAATTGTGGAAATGTTGAACTTTTAATTGAAATATTACAACATTTAAATCAAAGTATTACATTTCGTTTATATTTATTTTTAGCTTTATTAAAAATGTTCGCAAAGTGTTCAGCATATGAATCAAAATAATTTTAACCAATATTTCCTTGTTTCATTTTAGCTTTGCTTTACTTTGTGTTTTTCATATATCATTTTCACGTTGAATTTTGAATTGCAGTTCTATGAGGAAGAATATCTTTCTACAAACGACCGATATAATTTGATACATGTATGTTTTGTATATTCATAAAACGTTCAAATTAAATACAATGATATACAATATTTAAAAAGCAATCAAACCAAAAGCTATATTTATTTTGGTGCAAACATATCGCCTTTATTGGGACTTAAGTCAATTCAACATATTTCTTTTAGTCGTAATTTTTTTTTTTTTTTTTTTTGAACATCAATCAATTGAAAACAATCATGTAAATACAGAAGAAATGACGAATATGCTTTAAAATTCGTCAACCGCAAATCGAATTTATTTAATTATTATTAATAATACTATTCGATTTTTTGAGTTGCATTTATCAATTCAGTTCGTTATCGAAACAATTGGGAAAATGGTTTTTAGAATGTCTTGTTTTTTTTTTCATAAAATTATACTTGTTCAACATGAACTGAATGGAATTTCTATAAAAAAAAAAGCATTTTTCCGACTATATCTCACGTTAAACAGAAAATCCAAAGACGACCTCGTGATTTAATTGCGGCTTAGAAATAAAACGTATTTTTTACCATAAAATTCAGAAAATTGCTTTGGAAGTGATGTATATATAAATGATGGCAATTCATTCCATTTAGCTACAAATTGTTTTGCATCTACTCGACGAAGAGTGAATGGGCAAAGTTCTTAAACACAATAAAAGCTCAATTTGAATTCTCGGTCATACAATTGTCGCTGAAAGAATAATTTCGTACAAAACAATTTAAGTAGTTGAATAAATTCGTTTAAATCAAGTAAAATTCAAGCATAAATAGGGATGAAACCATTGTCAATAGCACAAAAAACTTTGCCGTATATTTTTCTTTGTCCATTCGATGAAACTGTCAGTAGGTCAAAGAAGATATTTTGCATCATTTGCAGTTCGTCTTTATTTACAATGGCAGTGATTGCAACGGTGGCCATTTCAGTGTATTTATCCAAATTTTCATCGCTCGAATTCGAAGATTTTTTAATTACACTTTCGATGAGTTCGGGTCTTTTTGGTGTCTCTTATATGATGATGGTTTTGATTTATTCACGACAAGAAGTTACTAACATTTTTCATAAATTAACGGACATTTATAGCGCAAGTAATTTTCAAAAGAAAATATTTTTTTCTTCTCATCGTTATGATTTTAGTGGATCGAAGCATTTTTCAATCAATTCAATGATTTTTTTTTTTCTTCTTCAAAAAAGTTCAAAAATGTCGTAAATATTTTTCAGACGAAAATCATGAATCATTCCAATTTTTGGCAAGAGCAAATAACAAAAGCGAATGGTTGTGGACGATTTTTTTGCAATTTATTTTGCCTGGATTTGCTGCCAATTTCATTCTCAACAGCATATTTGCAATAATCATATGCTTACATACTTATGGTCAACTGCACAGAGATCATTTGTTTATACCATTTAATTATGCGTAAAAGCGATATTTTTCTAATCTCGTTAAATAATAACAATTTGAAACTTAATTAATTTTTAGTTTACCATGGAATCGACAAACGACAATTGGATACTTTGCAGAATTGATTTTTTGCATTTGTTCAAGTATGATTTTTTCAATTGTAAATGGTGCCATTCTGGTATTATTCCTTTCCATGTGCTGGAATCATCGTGCATTCTATGAACGATATCAGCATTCAATACACAAATTGGGGCAATCAATTCAAAATTGTAATGATAAGGAAATTCTCTGCGATTTAATTCAATTTCAAAACATGACCAGAAGGTAATTGAATTTCTAATGGAAATATATTTGAATAGAACAGAAACTTCATAATGGACGAAAAAGATCAGAAAAGAGCGAAAAAATTTTTGGAAATTAAAAAAAAAAAACTCCTCTTTCTTCAGTTGGTTTATCGCATCAACAAACGTCTACAGCTTCACTATCATGATTGAACTGTTGTACAGCACACTGGGATTGGCGTGTGCAATATTTCAACTGGAATTGGTGAGTTTTAACAAAAATTAAATTTTTGGATTTTCTCATTTAATTCACACGTGCGGTGTCCATAATTCTACAGAATTTGGCGCATCCCGATTTTGATCTATGTGTCATTTTTATCGTGACTTCATCAACACTTGGTAATCTTTTTTTATTTTGTTACTTTGGAAAAATGGCTAGTGACAGTTATACTATGATTGCCGATTGTACGTTCGATTCGAATTGGTTGGAGTTGCCACTCAATCTACAGAAATATATTATTTTGATGATTCAAAATGCACAAAGGCGCATATTCTACCATGGATTTGGATTTGTTGTTTTAGATTTGGAAACATTCACTAAGGTGCTTTAAAAGTGCTTTGTAAACTAAAATAGAAGAAATTTGTGAAATTAATTGAAGAATTTCTTCCATTTTACAGTTTATTAAAGCAGTTTTCACGTATTATATGCTCTTTAAGACAATTACAAATGAATAGTTTGGAAATTATACGTTCAGCATCAAGCAAACCTGTTCAGCATGTTTATTTTGAAGCTTAGATTTTATTAAAATTTTAAAACAATACTTTAATTTATTGACCATTCAACACATTGGTTATGACATAGGGTTCATTTAGCAAACCTAAGCTCCTCGCTTTGGATGCAGAACATAAAAAATACAAATTTTCTCTCTTTTAACGAAAAGGAAGTAATTTGTTTGCGAAATCATCATGGACTTCATCAATATACTTGAAATTCAACTGAATAATTTACGCATTAAAAGAAAAAACCAAACAATTTCCACAGTAAATAAAATCGACGCCAAAATTCGAGAATCTTTTGTTCTTTTCTGAAAATCTGTGCCATCATTCTAATCGTGGATTGTTGTATTTTCTCCTATCTGTAATGTAATCTATTCAATTTCAAAGTTTGTAACCGATTGAGATAAATTTGATAGACAAAAGAAAAACAAGTATGCAAGCAAAAAAGAAAAAAAAAAAGTTCATTTGAAAAGCAATTGTTTGTTTTCTCTGCGATTTCTTTTTTTTCTTCCCCTTTTTTCCCTGCTATTGGTTATTGTTGTTGTACAGTGTTCGCGAAAAAGCAATTTGAAACAATTTCAAAGAAATAAAAGGCAATAATCGTTTATGTTTATCGTTGGCGTCGGTAGAAGTGTGGAATGCGTTTTGAGGTATATAAACCAATAAATGGAGCGTCGGGCGCATGCAAAGCAGACACATTGTGTGTGTGTGTGTTTTTTTTCAGCTAAATTGGTTCGTGTGTCTTAATTTCGATTTCATAATGTTTTTTAATTCAACTGTGTGACATGGAAAAATGCGAAAGCGACGGAAATAATTTGAATTCATGACACTTTGAGTGCGAATGGTGTTCGTTTTTCGCAAATAAGCTTCTGTATGTTTTCTCTTTTGTAAAGCGTGTATGTGTTCTCAGGACAAAATACAGAGATAGAATTAATTCGTTCATTTTATTGCAAGTGTCGCGTTAGTCAAACCAAACCCTTTTCATTGTGCATTGAAAAGTAAACATTCGCACATTCCGTCGCGCGTTTGTTCCACATTCACGAAAACGAGAAGAAAAAAAGGAGAAAGTCAAAAAAGAAAAAGAAAAAGAAAAAAACAAACCAACGAAATGAAATGAGTGAGTTAATAGAAAATGCATGTTGTCTAATGGATTCATGGTTGATAACATTGTAATAGCAATGCGTTCAAAATATCTCAAGTAATGAGGTTGAATATTACCATTTTCAGCATGTTAGTTTTAATGGTGTATTTTTCTCTTTGGCATCTTTTCTTGTCTGTCAACCAAATGAAAGAAGAGCTTGTTTTCTTCATTGTGCTCGTCTCCCCGTCTTTTTTTTCCACTCATATTTCTCACAGTCATTAAAAACCCTAAGCGATTGTTTCATGGCCATAAAATATTTCTGTGTTTGTCGTAAATCTAGCATGAACAAATTGCAAGCGAATTTCCGTCATCTAAAATGGCTCGATTTTTATTGCCGAAAAAATAATGAATTTTATGCGAAACACAACACCCATGGCGTACAGTCTTCCGTATTTCACCGATTCGATTTACTATTGTCAAACATATTTTTCAACTTGATTTCGATGTGGCGGTATACAATTTTTAAGGTACAAAAATACAGCCTTTCCAAAAATGCTCACTTACTTAAGAACACACACACACACACACACACACACACACACACACACACACACACACACACACACACACACACACACACACACACACACACACACACACACACATGTGTGTGTTATTTTATTGTACGCGCGGGCAGGCAACACCTGAATCGTGACACTTTTCCCAATTTTCCATTTCCATGTTGATTTATACCCTTCCGCGTGAGCACGCCAGACACCGTGAAATTAGTCCAAAATGCAATTGACATTTTTATGGGTATTTTTCTTACATTGTTCGAACAGATGAAATGAACGGCAACAATAACAACAACAACAACTACAGTGACATTGCAATGAATGAATGAAAAAAAAAAACTCCAACAGTTTTCAACAAACAAGCGCTCTTTAAGTCGATTTAAAATCGTCTTTGCATCGCTTCATAAAATTCACATAAGAAATTAAGTATCAGACGAAAATCAAGTACGCACTTAAAAACCAACGGCGACGGTACTCGTTACGACAATTTTTCCCTTTTTATGGCTATTTAATCAACAATGTCGCACTGATTTTGCTATTCCATTTGCTCAGCCCAGTTTGATTTGTATGATGTACGCATACAACACACACTCTTGCTCTTTCTCTAAAATAGCAAACCCCAATTCTTTGAATCTCTAACACACAAACTTTTTTTCATTTTGTATTAAGAATTTCACTCTCTCTCTCTCTCTCTCTCTCTCTCTCTCTCTCTCTCTCTCCTCTCTCTCTATCTTTCCACTTCTCCCTTTCTCATCCAAATACCTCCTCATCCAAATACCTCCTTGGCAATTCTAGCCAAATGACAGAAACCACATTTTACGCTTAACCAAAAAGCGAACTCAGTTTACAGCTTTTAAATTAAGGGTTTAAGTGAAGATTGTAAAACCATTTCATTGGTCAATGTTTCTAAACTGTACAATGTGCAATGTTATCTGAACAACTAATCCGCATGATTTCAAATTAGAGATTTTGTGGAGAAAATCCTATAAAAAGTTTCTTATTTAAATTCAAACAAAATGACATAATGGCGCTTGTCATCGATGTTGTGATGAATTTTCGTCAAACAATGTAAAGATTCTCTTTATCGAGAGATATCGAGTGAAAAAGGGAAAAACGAAAATATTCTCGAAGAAAAATGTTCCAAAGCAAAATAGTATTTTATTTACTCACTTAAAACTGAGTTTGTGATCATATATTTTTGGTGAAGTTCACAATTTACGAAAAAAAAAAAGAAAAAATGAAAATGAAAACTAAAACATCTGTTTCAGTTCACAAGCTCATTGAATCGTATGGCAATTTCTTTTTGCACGTAAGTTGAACGATACAATTGCTATAACAGCGTATTGTTTTGTACAAATAACATATTGTATTACAAACTCAGTGACTGGACCATCTGTTTCAACGAAAACACTTTACATTGCTCTAAATTTAATCGATCCTGACTACAACATTCGATGTACTAGTATGAAACACAAAATTCTAAAAATTCAAGTGCAAGAAACATAAAAGAAATAGTAATAATAATTGGATAGAAATAGTAATTATAATTGGATTTATTTTAGTACAACATTCGATGTACTAGTATGAAACACAAAATTCTAAAAATTCAAGTGCAAGAAACATATCGACTATGTTTTGCGTAGTCCTCATCACATCGGATTATGTCAATCAAATAGGTCATTCGGCTGGCATGTGTATTAAGCCCCAAATGCATATAAATACACACAGACAACCCAATTCCAGCTACACACTTTTGATTTAGTCGCGTGCTCTGACGGCAAAGTCTGCAAAAGTCTCATTTCGGTGCACCGTTTTTATTATGAAATAAAATTTAACATTTCAAGTACATTTTGAAATTCCAATAAACGTTACCAACGTGTAAATCATTTTCATGTGTATTTTGTTAAACTTGGAACGAACGAACGTTAAATGTCGACCGTAAAAACTTGCACTCGAATTGTGTACGATATTTTTTTTATGAGAATTCTACGAAATGAACCAATTTTACTTTTTAATTAATAAATATTTAAAAAATATTTAAACATCATTTGCGAGCAATTTTCTGAAAGAATTTTCAATAAAAATATTTTTCTTCTTACAAAGATTTACGGTCGATTTTTCGATTGATTTTAATTAGTATTAGATTTTGTTATTGATAATAAAATCCCATCACTTCGCTTTGTTCGCCGATTTGATTTAAATTTGTTTTCAATTTATTTTGCTATTTTCAGGTGAGATTAAAGCATATGGCATCTCTTGAACGGACATCGTTTTTTATTCACAATGAATATTTTCACTTTAATTTGTTTTTCATGTTTTTTTCTTCTTCTTCTATATTCTTATTAAAATCTTGAGCTCCCGTTTCAATCATCTGTTCTCACTTGTGTTTGTAAGTGAACAACTTGCGACGTAGGTTCTTGGGGTTCTCGTTCCCACTCTGTCTCTCACTCTTTCTCTCTCTCTCTCTCTCTCTCTCTCTCTCTCTCTCTCTGCGTCTGTTTTTGTCTCAAGTTGTTGTTATTTATTGAAATATTCGGTACAAAGTTTAGCGATGATGTTTTTCCGCTTGTAAGCCGGATGAGTGAAAATAATTTTCTCATTTTGTATCAAGTTTCTTTTCGACTAACAAAATGAGAGAATGTACGCATACAACATAACTATATGAAAAATCTATGAAATATATGTTTGGCCTTGTTGCTTCCAAATTTGACGATATACAAAGTCATTTTATGGATAAAGTACCAGAAGGTGGATGAGATTATTTATTCAGGATTAAGTCAGTTCGACCGAAAATTGGTACTTTCAGACGAAAGGTGTGCATGCGAAATACACAAACACCAACACCAATATATTCGATCCATCGAGAAATGATGTTATTTCAACAAGCAATATTTAATATACGAGATTCTTCACATCATATAATGAATGCATGCAACGATCAACAAAATTCAAATTTCAACAACTTTTTGCTACTGCTGCTGCCGTTGCTATTGAATGAAACTTGGCAATTTTATATCGAAGTTTTTTGTACGTTTTTCCAAAAACATTCCAATGAACAGAGAGTTGAAAAATTTCAACAAACAACGCATCTCTCACCTAGATTTTGTTTTCATATTTATATTCATTTTCGATCAATTGGCACGTGCTCTTTGGGCATTTTCAGACGATTCGCTTCGAATTTGATTTAATTCTTACAAATAGGCTTCAAAATTTATCTTCGAAACCTTATTCCATTTTCAGGTAAAAATCTACCGATACACGAAATGAAATGAAAATCAAACATTATTTGATAAGTAATAAGCTGAATAATGAAAATAACCCAATGACTTTAAATTAAAAAGCTAATCTGTTTCAAATTTTTAGAAGAAATTTGTTTTGAAAAGATTCTGTATCTAAATGAGAGAAAAAAATTTAATAAATTCATTTTAATTATCTTTTTGAGTAACGACAGTCTTCATCATTTCATTATTTCTTTTGTGTTATTTTTCGTCGTTTTTATGTTTGAAAAAATTTGCATATTTTGTGTATTCACTATCAATATTAGTAAATTGCTTCAAGTTCATTGCGATAAACAATGATCGTTTTATGTAAGGTCACACAAACACTGTTCTGTTTCTTGTGTCTTGTTGATTTGCGTGTATTCCGTATCAATTGTAGTGTTGCTACATGTCGAATATTGACATCATGTTGGTAGTTTTGAAATGGGAAAAACATGGCATTCAGACAAGCGAACCCGACAAATGTAAACAAATTAGTGAATATTGCATCTGTATATCTGTTGTAGAAATTACAAATGGTAATCGTATCACATAGAAAATTTACAGTTACATTAAGCTATTTGACGTAAATGGGATATTCATTGCAAATAACAGAAATTCATGACAATGACAACGTTTCGTGAATATTTGATGAATCGACTTACTAACGACTTATACTGTTATTTTAGTCATTTACGCGATGAACGGATAAACGTTGTCATTTTATCTCATCGCAAAAATTTCCATTTAGGCATATTTTTCTCTCATCAGGTGCTTTCTTTTTTGAAAAAGAAATCCATTTAGTGAGAGTTTTCTTCAAAACTCTTTTCCCATTTTATCGGGAAATTTTGGAATGAAAATTGTCGTTTTTTTTTTCACAAATTTTTGGATTGAATTCTTTTATTAAATGTAAGTATTTTTCATTAAAAATTGTCTATTTTAATCAACTGCTACGAAACATTTTGAAATTCATTCGTTAAAAAATTCATGTCTTTTGTCAACCATATCGACAGAAACATTTTAGTAATTAACAAGTGTTAAAATGGGAATATTGCGTCGATCGCATCGTCTTGAAATTCTCATTTTGGGCGCTATTCTCGTAATGTTAATATGGAACTTGGTGTATTTCAGAAGAATTGAAGTTAAACTTGATGCATCTAGATATTTATCGAACATTTCAATGGGGTAAGAAACTGAATGAAAAAATTTCTTGTAGTTTTTTTTTTCGTCCAAATTTTTATGAAGAAAAATTTGAAATGATTTACAGAACATCAGATCGAAATGAAGGGAATGATTTAGAATGGTCATTACTCCCTATGAATAAGCATAAGCAGAAAGGGAATCAAGTAGTTTTTGGGCCACAAAATCGAGTTGATCAAGAGGAGAAAATAAAGCATCACAAAACAAATGATGACTACACAAATACATTAGAATCACCAGAGAAATTCATTCATTCAGAAACTACAACACATGTACCGTTCGTTAAACCACATCCATTGAAAAAACCAAGAACTGAAGAAGATTTCAGTCAACCAATAAGCAAAGAAAAAATCGTCAAAATTGTGTCTGAATTAGATTTATGTTCGCTAATTCCTCCAAAATTGGTTGGTCCAATCAATCCAGATACAACCGAAGACACAATTGATCGTATACAGAGCATATTAAGTGGTCTTGTTAATCCGGGAGGCTTTTACACACCATCAAATTGTCAAGCAAGACAAAGTGTCGCAATGATTGTACCATATCGTAATAGGCCTAAGGAATTGGCCATTTTCTTGAAAAATATCCATCCATTTCTTATAAAACAGGAACTTGATTATGGCATTTTTGTGGTTGAGCAAACAGTTGGTACGAAATTCAATAGAGGTGCTCTGTTGAATGTTGGCTTTCTTGAGGCGAAAAAAATCCGAAAATTCGATTGCTATATCTTTCATGATGTTGATCTATTGCCAATGGACGATCTCATTCTTTATACTTGTGCAAAAAATCCACGTCATCTGGCGGCGGCTGTTGATGTTTATAATAATGAGCAAGTTTATTTTATAACAAAATTGGACTTTTTTCCTGTTTGAATTGTGTTTAAAACAGTTTTCAATTTGTTCATTTTAGATTAGCGTCATACGAATCATTAGGCGGAGTGTTGGCTGTGACAGCTGAACAATTTGAAAAAATGAACGGTTACTCGAACCTATTTTGGGGTTGGGGATGTGAAGATCTTGATCTTGCCAATCGGTCAGACTTATATTATATTTATGATTTTGTAACTTTTCCGCCAATTTCTTTTTCACGATTTAAATTTATTTGATTTCTACCCCAATTGGTCACTTTCAAACTAATTAACAACTTTATTTCAACACAGTTTGAAAAATGCTGGTTACCAAATTGATCGATATGATCCATTAATAGCACGATATAAAATGCTGCAGCTGTACGATCCAGAAAAGCCAAATCCCAATCGGCAAGTAGCTTCAATTTTTCATTGCTAAAGAATTTTGTTGAACGTTCAAGATTTTACCATTTTTTTAACGATGGAAACTATATCAGTTTCGCTCCTTAATCTGAAAGTTACTTGAATTTTTTCCCATAATTTATCATTTATCGTTCGATTTTAGATTTAAAATTCTTAGCGAAGGTCCAACGAAATTCAAAACAATTGGATTGAATTCAATCAAATATAAAGTGCAATTCATCGATGAAAGTCCAGGTTATACATGGATTTTTACCACGCTAAAAGCAGAAGTGGTAAGTTTTTCCATTGAAAACTATCATTTGAATTGCAATTAATTGTAATTTTTTTCTTCAAAAAAAAAAAAAAAAAATTTCCCTTCCAAAAATAAGCCTGGAGACGAAAGTAACGTGGAACACCTCGGAGTTTGAAGAGAACTTTTGGGCAAAAGTTTTCCATTTTGAATATTTCCTGAGTGTATATTTGCTGGGGACGAAAATAAAACTCATTTTACTCAAAATAAAAAAAAACAACATATTCAGATTTCTTAGCATACGAATATTGTACATCGTACATTACAGTTTATTATTAGAATAAAAATTGGCCAACTTGGCGGCCCATTGAACGTTTAATATATTTGCATATTCATTCGAATATTTGATTTTGTTGGAAAATTCATCGGTAAAATCATCGCCAAGATGAAGTGTGTCGTTAATATGCAAATATGGCCCTCGAAAACCTGAATAATATTTAAAATTGTAATTAATCACCATCCTTTTTCTCTATCTCTCTTGCTCTATTGCAAAAGTTTTAAATCAATACTTGTCATTGGTGGCCAGTGAAATGTCGAATTCGATTTCAATTGAGGAATACCAGTTTGCGCAAAAGATGTCCATAAGTCAACCATATTCTTTGCTATTTCAGTATCAGCTGAATTTAAATTCGCAAATTCTTTCGGAAATGGAAATAAATAAATCAAGTCATCCGTATGACTGACGCCACCATCAAATGGATATTGTGATTTATTTCTTTCACCGCCAACACTAATTCATATTTATTCAGAAGAAAATGTCATACATTTAAAATCAATGTTAAATGTTTGGAAATGGATTTACCACGTGTATGTACCACGATAATCAAATGAATACAAATATGTTGGAAATGAACTGATAGCATTCATTTGCACCAACTGCAAAACTGGATTCTTGAAGAGAACTGCGCCGGCCAACTAGAAATTTTTTTTTTTAATGAACAAACAAATTGAACAAATGTAGACATTTTTAAAGAAAAATTTAGATAAATAATAAGTAAAACATTTGAAAAATAATACTTCGGATAATTCAGCAGCATATTCTCGGAAACTAATATCATTTCTTTTCGTTTTTTCCGCTAGAACTCTTTGAATTAAATTAAACAATTTCGGTTTTTGTTCATCTCGCACACCTACTCAAAGACAATTTAACGATATGAAAGTAATAAAAGGAACAAGAGAAAAAATTCGCAAAAAATTGAAAAAGAAAAAGAAAAAGAAATGTGAAATGAATAAAGAAAAACTCAAATAATTGAAGCGATTTCTTAGATTTATACCCATTGATGTAATAGCAAAAGAAAAGAACATATTTTCCAAAAATCGAGTGTCCGTCAAAAGATTCATCGATAAAAGTTTGTCATGAAGCACTGCAAATTACATAGTAATTAAAAATTTATCATTTTTAACGAGAAAAATATTCTTACTTTCAGCAATAAACAATCCTTCATTCTGTACAATGCCAGCCATAAGACCGACATTCGATTTAAAATATCCCATTTGATTTAGCTTTTCAGGTGGAAATGGTAAAAAATTTGATGGTCCGCCAATAGTTAATAATCGACCACCAAATTGATTCGATCCCCTTATCCGGAACTCCTCCTATCGACATTTTTAGACATATTTAATGAAATGAACACAGAAATATAAACATAAAAAGAGACTCGAAAATTACATAATGTTCATTTGTTGCTTTGATCAAATCATACGGATCCATGTTCATAAAAGCTTCGTTGATTTTATCAATGGATGCGTTTTGTGATACATTTGCTCTGCGTGCAATATCTCTTGCATATAAAATTGGATCAATGGCATAAGCCTTTTTTAAAAGAAATAGTGAAATTACTACGAAGAAAAATACAAATGAAAAAATGACGACAGTGCGTACCCATGGTGCAAAAATGGATCCAGATTGAATAATCATTCGTTGAAATAAGTTATTGTGAACTAATGGGCTAAAAAGAAACGTTGAAATCATTGCAGCACCGGCGGATTGTCCCCATATCACAATATTATTAGGATCTCCACCGAAATGCTTGATATATCGCTTAACCCATTTCAGTGCTAATAAAACATCCAAAGCTCCGGCATTGCCTGGTATTTCAGCTGTTTTTGTTGATAAAAAACCTATTCAAAATGACCTTGAATCGTCAAATCATCAACAATATAACTTTGCAAAACTTATAAACAACTTTTTAAACAAACACTCAATTACACAATCCCATATTGGCTCTAATAAATACTAAATATTCCTAATGTTTACCTAACGCATTAAGTCGATAGTTTGGCACAACTAAAACAATATCACGTTCCAATAGATATGATGGTGGATATTGTCTATTGCTACCCGATGTAAAAGATCCACCATGAATAAAAACCATTACAGTATGCTTCTTCTTTGATAGAATTGACGGTGTGAAAATGTTCATATTCAAACAGTCTTCAATGTCAATGGATGACTGATTTGGTGTCGATAAAATTCGATTGTCTTGAGGACAACATTGACCTATTTCAATAGCATTACGAATTTTCCACCATGGTTTTACTGGTACCGGTGGCTATGTATTTCAAAGGTACAGACGTTTTTATGATTGAATTTTAGAAATTTAAATTTAATTAGCTTAAATTGTTATCGATATATTCGCCGAAGAAGATTTAGATTTGAAGCATTCGCTTTACCCTTTTCAATCGATTTGAATGTTTTACCTTGAAGCGTCTATTGCCACTTGGTGATTCAGCATATTTAACACCCAAAAATTGATAAATAATTCGATTTGTCCATTTTGTTGATGTGATTGAACCTCTCAACATTCCCAAAAATGGAAGCCTCACAATTGGACCATTGCTTGGTTTTGCCTTTTTGTTTTGGAGAAATTGGATTTTTTTTTTTCAGTGAGAATTGTACACTTTTAACTATAAAATATATATTCGAAAACAATGGAGTTTTTCAGAACTTGAAAAAAGAGAACTGAAAACAAAACACTGACAATTCCAAACTTACATTAACAAAATTAATGATAATTGCAAAACTAAATAATACCACAACAATCAGTGCAACTTTCATAGTATTAAATTGATTCATCTGTTCACCACAAAGATTCATTACAAACTGCTCCATGGTATAGACAATTTATTATGAAAAAAACCCCAATACAAATAAATAAATAGTAATTTGTGTCGAACTGAACATTTTGTGTGATTTTATATTTTAATTACGTTCAGTGGCCCAAATTAATGTTGATTAGAATTGTAACATTCACCGTGCTGTGAATATATAAGCATCAATCATAACATATTTACATACATCACAAAATAAACACACGTTTTTTTGCCCATATCTGCATTGATATTTGATTGTTTATTCAACATTACTTCAACTAAATTGATTTTTATTCAATAATTTTAATCAAAGAATTTGATTAATTCAAAAATTCCAACAAAACAATTTTACCATTTTTATTTGCAATTGCATATGTATTATTTAAATGACCACATATTTTTGAAGAGGAAATTGATTTTTTGTAGAAAAACTAGTATTGAAAAGGTAACAATCAATATTTTTGCATGGAAATTGATCGCCTGCTATTGGACCATTCAACTGAAAATTTTGAAATAGTCTCGTTTGATTTTTTTGTGTGAGAAGTATTGGGCTGTGGGATAGGAAAAGAGAGAGGAAGGGAGAGAGAGAAGAGAGAGAGAAGAGAGAGAGAAGAGAGAGAGAAGAGAAAGAGAGAGAGAGAGAGAGAAGAGAGAGAAGAGAGAGAGAGAGAGAGAGAGTGAGTGAGTGAGTGAGTGATAAGAGAAAACAGTGATTGCAAATTGAAACCGATTAATTGTTAATTATTATTCTTCAAACTCGCAAAAAATTTCTATTCTTATTTGCCACGACACTGTGACATTATTCTGGATTGAGGTCAAACATCTGATTTTTAATAAAAAACAGTTTCGCAAATTTTAGTCACTGTCCAAACACAAACACTTTCTGATTTTCTGTTAAAACGATGATCTGATTGTTTTTTTTTTCTTTTGTTCCCATTTAATTGTTTATTTAATTTTCGCGATATCGCGCAGTGATTCATTCATTTTGCTGCTATTTTTTCCATTTAAATATTCAAAACATTTAATTTGTAATGAGAATTTATATAATTTGGCAAATGAAATGTTTTAAATATTTTATACAATATTTTTGAATGAGCCCACTGAAGATTTCATTACGATCTGTATAAAATGTTTTTTTTTTTTTTCATCCAAAGCATTGGCACTCGTTTCAAACATAATAATGATTGATCCATATTTATAAGCATAAAAGTATAATTTAATCTTATTTTCGAGTTGAATTCAGAATGTGATTACTGAATTTTATTGAGTGTAAAGTTTTTATGTGTAGAATTTATGGAAAAATTCTCGTTTTTGTGTTTTGTTGTGATGAGTGTATCAGCTGAATAAAGGAAGAAAGAGAGATTTTTCCCATTTTTTTGCGGACTGACTAATTTACCGCATAAAATGCATGTGGTTGCGGATTATTTATCAGCAAATAGTATTTTTCATTCGAATATTTTTTTACAGTTTGTTGCAAAAACAGCATGACATGAAATCGATAAGTATAAATCAGCGAGTAACGTATTGCAATTTTACGTCATTTTAAAAAGCGCGATTTTCATTGAATTAGAGTAAGAATGTGGTGAGTGAGTACAACTGGAAAATGTTGAATATTTTTTTTTTTTTTTTTTTTTTTTTTGTTTTGAAATTGCATCTGCCCAAACGGTGTAGTTGACACTCATTAATTTTACCGTAAAGTCAATTTTTGTTCATTTTAACAACTGAAATGACGTGCATTTTCCAAAGTGGTGGACTGACCATTGACCAAATTCAAATGAAAAGTATTCACATTCGATATGTTTGTCGATGTTGAAATTCGATGCCGAATAACCAGACGGAAAAAATAAAAAAAGAGACAGAAATCGCTAACCGCACAAATTACTGAGAGAATGTGTGTGTGTTTTTTTTTTCGTTTTTCGCCAATATATTGCCCAGGACAAGTGATGCACTATCGATACAAACCCGCACACAATATACCACCAAGCGATCGTAACAACGTAAATATAAATATGTAAATATTAATTTCCGTTGCAATCGTTCGATAAAATTTTATTTATTTTGGCTTCAGTTCGCATATAATTTATAACTGAGTTGTACAGCCGAAAGCGTCTCTTTCCCATATTCCTCTCTGCCCCCTAGTCACTCTTGCTATTTCACGATTGTCATCCTCTTTTCCCACCGTCATTTGACCACTCTATAAATGGATCAGCGTTGTGGTTTTGTTGTGTGTCGCCAACTACATGCATATTTCATTTCCCAAATACTAATTACAGTTTTAAATAAATTGGTCTCAAAATTGCTAGATTCTGGTAATAGCGAGAGACCAAAACTAACTCAACCAACAACATTTCCATGTATTTCCCATTTTGCATATTTTTAATTGTTGTTTCTCCTAAATTGTGTGTATTTACTTTAATAAATTTCCAAAACACTTTATTTACATAGTTTTGCAATGCATACCAAATGGTAAATATTCAACCAAAGCGCAACGAATGCAAATCAATCAAAAAGCTATTGAGGTGATCGCTGGCAAAAAATCGAAATTTATGCATTTAATTCAATTGATTTTTGGCGATATTCGCACTAAACGTGACCAGAAAACGGTATCAACAAAACGAATGAAAATTTGATTAACTTACAGCCGGGAGAAATTGAAATTAATTTGAGAGGGAATTGCAAGCCGATTTTTTTAAAATTGTACCATTGTAGAATTTGTTGTATTTTAATTTAAAATCAAAACTATGGTTGGGGGGGGGGGGGGGGGGGGGGGGGGGGGGGGGGGGGGGGATTTTTTTTTTTTTTTTTTTTTCTCTTTTTTTAAAAATTTTATTTTTTTTTTTTTTTTTTTTTTTTTTATTTTATTTTTTTTTTTTTTTTTTTTTTTTTTTTTTTTTTTTTTTTTTTTTTTTTTTTTATTTAATGCTTTTTTTTTTTAAAAATTTTTTTTTTTTTGGGAAATGCACAAATCGTGCAAATTTTTTTCTTTTACTTAAAAATCCATTAAAGTTTCTGAAAATGGCATCGATGAGATGAACCCATTTGAAATAGTTACAAATTTCACTTAAATTGAACTGAAATACGTATTTCGAAATACATATGTTTTTCCTGGGAAGCTTTGACTTTGGACATAGTTAACCATTCATTGATTTTGAAATTATCTGTAAAAATTATTCAAAATTGCGGATCGATACAAACTAATTCTCTTTGAAGGTAAAACAGCGTCAATGAAAAATGACACATTCATCAAAACTGAATTTGTGACCGTATTTTGATATGGTTACTAGTTTTGCGAAATAGTCAAAATTGGAAATCGCATAGACTATGCTATGCGGCATAGTTTTGGATAGAGATCGTAGCAGTTAGAGATATTTTCAAAAGATAGAAGCGTCCTATTCAATAATTTTCTGCTATCTTTATATGGTTCACGACAGTAGAAAGAATGCATGATAACCAAAACCCAGCCAAAATCAATAAAACATTTAAATTACATATACGAAAAGAAATGATTGAAAAAGTGAAACATATGAGTTTTGTGGAAAATCTGTATTTTACAAATGAATTGACTAAATTGCTTATAATTATAATTCTCAATACAAACATATTGAATATGAATTCAAAATTCCACGAATCACGTGAAATCCATTCAATTCGTATTGTCAATTTTTCTCTCTCTCTCTCTTTGTCTATCTCTCTCTCACTCTCTCACTCTCTCTCTTTCGTTAAATTAATAAAAATTTAATTATGTTAATGGAACAATAGACATATTAAAGTGATTGAGATTATAGTGAAATCCCACCGAAAAAATATATGCAATGATAATTGAGAGAAAAAAAAATATATATGTATGCGTTTCGATATGTGTATGATATGCGATGAGAGGGAAAAATTTTTAAACTCGCCACTGAAATATGACTGAAGATTTTTATTTTTTCAACGTAATATCTTTGACAGCTGACACAGATTCATTTGTTACACACATATCAACCAACGTAAATATGCATTGTTCATTTTAGGTTTGGGATTTTTTCTTCTCTCATTTTTTTTTTTTGCATGTATTTTTTTTGTGTTTTTATTAAAATTACGAGTTGTTTATTCAGGTGAATCGTTTTCAAACGGATTTCCAATCGAAATACAAAATACACACAGATTTATTTGGTCAGTGCAATTTCCGTTCTGAACATTTGGCGCATATTCTTAATTGAAATTCGTATTTTTGTGTATTGGGCATTAATTAAATTGTGCTTTTCATTTTGATTTCAAACGATTGAAAACAATGGAATATTCTCAATATAAACACAAAATGGACATCAATCGTAAATATTTAAAGTAATACAATGCTTTTTGACAGGATATGATTTTCTGAACGAAACAGAGATATTGAATAAAGGTTTTGAAAGGAAGGAGGAAGGGTAGAGATGAAAAGGGTCCGTGTGAGTGATGAAACAATGGAGCGAGATTTTGGGCATAGGGAAAGAGTGAGAAAGAAAGAGGGAGAAAGTGAAAAGCGAAAAATGCAGAATGAAAAGTGCTAGGGGCTTTTAATCTACGCGATTCAATCGTATCCATTTGCAAATTTCATACAAATTATTTACAAATACATTGCGCATGCGTAAACTATTGCCAATCTCATTTAGTCGCAAAATGAAATGGCCAAAAGTGTTATGATCGCATTCGCATTCGTGAGATATTTGCAATTCGCTATGAACATGGGAATTGATTTACGGCATTCGCAAGAGATAGATCCCCCTAGAAAAAGTGAGGTAGTTTGGTCCAAATTGGACAAAATTGTGTTCTAGGGAGAAAATCATGCGAAGCGCGAGTAAATCAATGACGTAAATTAATGAAACGGTATTGTTTGGCATCGAAAAGAGGGAAAATTTCAGATATTACATACCATAAAAGGATTGCGGTTCAATAAATCGCTGATAATTATAAATAATTTTAATTGTGTTTGCATTTGATATTTGCTGTGAAATATCAATAGATGCGTAGAGAGATATGGTTGTAAAATAATAATAACAAATATAGACAGGATATTGTCAAATACATTTATACATGACATGCACATTATTTATAGATCGAAAAAGGAAATTATTTCAACTGAATAACATTTGAGCTGAACGTATATGATTCAATAAAATGACAAAAACAACAACAGCAGCAGCAGCATCATCATCATCAGCACTATGAACTCCAACAATGAGCAAAAGTATTCGATGTTTTCTTAAACATTTCCAAACTGTCAACAAAACTTTCGAAAGTATCCAAGTATTTCAATTTTAAATCAAAACCCCACAAAACCCATAAGCAAACTCAAATATTTTAATATTTACGAAAGTTTTGAAATAATCTTGTGCACTGAGAATCCTATTCACCGTTGAATGCACTTTTCCAATCTTTAATGCCAGCTGACACAAAATATGGTTTACATTTGTCTGCCACACAGATATACCGACAATCTGTCAACATGTAGCCAAAAATGTCTTGTAATATTTTACAAAATTTGGTTTGAGTTTCGAAAACCGATTCTCATTTCTCAATTTGGAATTGCAAATTCAAAATGAAAATTTCATTGAAAATATCCGAAGACATCATGCTTGATAAGTTGTCTTCCACCAGAAGTGAAGTGGAGATAAGAGAAACGGACATATTTTTATTTTAATCGATGAGATTTCGGCCATAAAATTTATACAAAGTTGTATGAAACAAAATAATTTATTTATTCACCAAAAAGGATTTTGTAAAATATTCGAACCAAACAATTTTGGAAATTGAGAAATGAAAGAAGATTTACAGTGAGAATAATAAATGACCAGAAAAATGATTATTATTATGATTTGGGATTTATTGTGAAATCAAATCACAATATAAACCAGAGTCGTTTGGCCATTCGTAAGCTTATTAAATGAAAGCTTCTCATTCAACTTATGCATTGTGGTTTGTATTCGCTTCTGTTCACCTCTTAACGAATTAACTTTAAGACGTATCAAATATCAATAGCAAGCCAGTGTTGTGTGTCATGATTTCGAATACATATAATCATCTCTCCCTTTTCACTTTTCATAGTCAATTTAATTTTCCGCTCAAATAGTAATAACATATTTGACTCGAATGCAAATTATTATCAAATGCGAACATAAAATGTAAAGGAACAGAAAGTGTAGTCGCATGTCAAATATTCAAACGCACATAAATTGTATACAATGTAAAATAAACATCAAAAATTACCCGACTTTTGGGGCCCCTCAAAATATAATGGACTAAGTTGATCGTAAACGTAAAGTGCATTGTTTTCATTCAAAATCAATATTAACTACAGATAAATGCCATTGCATTTATTGTGGTATATTGTTTGGTTTGAAATTTAATTCGAGATGTGATTATGACATCGGTCAAATGACAAACAAAATCACTCCCAAATGCCTTTAGATTCTCGATGCAATTAAATTCACATTTTCGACATTTGCAAATTGATTGTGGAAACATATTTTCAAATTAAATTACAAATCAATAGATTTGAGACAGTGAATATGATGATGGATTTACAAATGAATTTTAAGAACGAATTCCAATTGGCTTGGGTCACACAAAGATTTCACACACTTTCAATTCAAAGTTATGCGTTTAAATTGATTGGTTCATGCAATTTACAGCAACAGAGAGATTTATTCGACTACCAGTTAAACAAGAGACGCGCATTGTCATAGTAAATACATTGTGATGTCATAATACAAAATATACATGCAATCTTTCAAAAAGACGCTAACTACAATGTAAATGAAGCGAAAAATGAGAACAAGAAGTGAAAGAAGATGAAACCATTGCATTGGCTTTGTATTGTAGTTGGCTTCTTTTTGAAAGATGGCGTTTTATGACAGTGTCGTATCAATACATATCTCTCGCAGTTAAATGACAAATTTTTCAATATCAAGTTCACTTGATTTAAAGTGAAAAGAAAATCTACAAGTCAATTGATTTATTTGAAAGAAAATAAAAGATTTGAAACCAAATTGGTGAAAGAACGTGATAGAGTGAATGATGTATAAACAGTTTAATGAGAGATTCACAACAAATTAATTAGTAATAACAGATTACAGATTACAGTTGAACATCGAATAATATAGTGGCCGCATTTCGATTTTCAATTCGCTGTAATTGTGACTCATAGCATCGCATCACTAAGCACTGTTTATTTGTTTGCATTTCAGTGTTCTATAGATCTATTTAGCGGTTACACGAATCGAACGGAAAATTGCGCACAAATGTCACCACATAACCAAATATGTGCCCTATGCCTGTATATATCGCATTGTTAATTATCTGCTTCTAGGAGTTCGTTGAAAAACCATAAATCGTTTTCTATTTCTGCCTCTATTTTTTTCTCTTTCTCACTCCTTTTCTTTGCTCTAATACACTTTTAGTCTGTCTCTGTCTCTCGTTATCTCTGTCTCTCGTTCATCATCAGTTTCACCATCTCCCTTTCTCAATCCTTTTTCTCACTCTTTTTCTCATCCTCTCCCGCCCCTCTCTCTCTCACTCTCTTTTCGGCTTAACGCCATTCACAGTGAGGATTTAAAATCACACCCATGTCCTCTCATACGAGAGATTGTCTGTTTTTGTCATTTGGGTGATCGCGAAATGCAATGTAATGTTTTGCCATCAATTCAACATTAAATATAGCATCGTACCATTACTGTTTCGATTCGTGTCATCTAATGGTGGGTATCATTCGACTATTGCATGTTTAGCATTGATTCGATGTTTGTATTCGAACGGAGGTGAAGACAAAAGATGTGCAATTTGTAATGTGCATATAGCGATAGAGCCATGTTTCATCGTTAATTTACATGTCGAGCATACCTTTAAAACGTTAATGTGACTGAATTGATCAACGACAAAATTGCAAAATGATACTAACATGTTAGCATGAGAATTGAAATATGCCAATGCTTTAGTTGTTATGTGATCACGATGTGCAATGTGCATTTAAATGAAAATGTACATTTATGAACAATGGAATGTGCCAGTTTAATTTCGTGCTTTGTTTAAGTTCCATTTCAATTTGGTTGAAATAATTTGGATTCCAGTCGTAATTGACAAAACAATTCCAAATCATTGTAGACCAATGCATGAGAAATTTTAATGAAAACAAGCAAATTCTCTTCGAAAAAATGCAAAAAAAAAAAAAAAAAAAAAAAAATACCGTGATCTAACAATTAACTAAATCTTCAAATTCTCGGAAATTTTTCACTTGGAATGATTGGCAAGAATAAAAATCGATTTGTTATTTTCGATTTAATATGCTCCTCTGATGTAGATATGACACGAAGTGAATGGAGATTTTTTTTAGAATTTCGAACCCAAAATAATGCCTGTTACTTACATCCAAATAATTTATTCGTGATTTGTTTTTTTTTCTACTTGTTTCTATGTTTTAGTAGAAAATAACGATTTGGTTTCCATGCGTCAAAATCGTAGCTTAGACTTCATCGAATATTTACCGGACTGTTTTTTTTTTCGGTTTTTCTGAAAAAGGCAGGGAAATTGTAATCCATGAGTAAAATCATAGCTTTTTCCATGACCGGATGGATATTCGGATCTGGCTTTGTTGAATATATTCATTGAGCCAACATTCCATGTTTTATGATTGTAGAGATGTTATTGTGAACGCATTTTCTGTTGAATTGAACAAGAGATTTAGCACTGTTGCTCAGGGAAACTTTTACCACGCAAAATTGTAACTTACGACATGGAATTTGAGTTGTCCAAACAACGTAATCCGTCGGCTCTCCATTTTCTCTTCTCTTTTATTCTCTTTGTTTTTCACTCTTCTTCATCTTTATCTGTCTTTTCTTTGCTATCTGTCTACCTTTTTCTCTTTCTATTCCTTTCTTTCTCCCTCTCTAACTCTAGCTCTATCCCTCACCCTTTCTCTCTCTCTCTCTTTCTTTCTCTGTCTTTGTCTTTCTCTTTCTTTTTCTCTCTCTCTCTCTCTCTCTCTCTCTCTCTTTTTTTTACAATCCATTTGTCTGTTTAAATCTCTATTACACGAACACATAAACACTCATATTCACAAATTCATTGCGATAGAATTTCACTACGCGGTTGAAATTGTAGTTCATTCCAGGGTATCTATTCATTTCTCGCCAATTAGTCGAGATAAGTAATCGGCTTAATGTCAACAGCTAGCCGAAACTTTGAAAGTCTCGAAGCGACTGGAAAATGAATCTAGCCGGAAGTTCATCATAAGCTGCTGTCGATGACGACAAGCAACAAGCAACAAGCAGCTTAATATGTTCAGCAGTGTTTGTTTTTTTTTTCAATGTATTTTCAATGCTACATCTTGGACATTTTGTTCAAAGCTTTTTTTCACTTTCTATCGGTGAAGTGACATATGTTTGATATTTTTTTGGTGGTTCGTGTTTTTTTTTTCTCTGTTTCGCGCGTTTCGTTCAGCAGCAATTTGTTTGCAAGTCTTAGTAAGGGATTATCTTTTATCCGTATTGAAACATCACCAATTCGAATGGAGCGAATGCCGAAAGCAGAAGTAAGCGAAATGAACCAGACAGCCTGAAAGAGAGAGAGGGGGAGAGAGAGAGAGAGAGCGAGGGAGCAAAAAGGAAAATGAAAAAGCGAAAGGGAAAAAGAGGAAAATGCTGAAAAAAAAACCGGGAGAGATGTATGAAAAGAAGAATTGTGGGAAAAAGTGAAAGAGTAAGCGATAGAGAATGGGACGGTGAAAAAGACAAAAAAAGAGTCAAACAGAGAAAAAAGTTCACTACACACGTGTCCAGTGAGACCATTTTTTTATTTGAGCCACAGTCAACATGGAAAAAAGTCGAAACATCGCTGCATGCGCGCAACACACCATCATCCAAGTGAGCATATGTTCGCTCCACTGTTGTTGTTTTTTTTCTACTCTTTGTGGTACCAATATCGAGTGGACATTTGTAAAAAAAGGCGCACACACTGAATGAGGGAACAAAAAATTGTCCATTGGTTTTCGTTTTTTATGGGTTAGTTTCGATGGTAACAATCCGATCAAGATGTCATTTACAATCAGATCAAAGCAAACAAAAAGCAAACAACTTTCAAATGGGTGCGTGTCTCAAAGAAGATAAGAGACGTCACTGAAGATTTTGGGAATATTTTTTTTCTTTTCGTATTTGAAAGAATCGCTTTAAGGCAAAACCATTTCAAATTACTTTTGAGTTCATTCATTTTGTGTGTGTGTTTTTTCATTCCCTTGAAAAACATACATGAATGAGATTAATGACGTCAATCAATAGAAATCACCTTAAAAAGGTAATTTTTCTGTCATCGTCCGGCGCTAAGGGAAATCAGTCAATCCCATGCAAATGACATGACCTTCGCTTAAATTGATTTATCTCACCTATCCAACGTAGCCTGTTGAACGCATCTCATATATGAAAAACAAGAAAGAAAAAAGAGAAAGAGAGAAAAAAAAAATGTAATTGAAGAGGATTTTCAGTTGGAGAAGGTCAACCTTTTGACTAATTGTTCGGGTTTTTGATGTCAAAACATCATTGAGACGAGGTTCGATTTCGGCTCAATTTTTGTTTTTCATCCCTTGAAGATTTGTTCTCATCCCAGGGATATTCGTTCAAATCTGATCCAAACAATTTCCAATCTAATCTATATCGATAGAGGCAAATCCTTCGGATCCAATTTGATGGTATGAGAAGCAAAAAATGATGCGATAAATGAAAAATAATGTCTCCACGTTCATGAATTTAAGCCAAACTCGAAATTAAATGCTACCACATCATACGAAACTTATTCGGACGCATCATTCCCCCTCCCCTCCCACTCTCCCACTCGAGAAAAACAAAAATCCACACCCAACAGTCACACGCAAAAACGCTTAAACACTTAAATGCTAACAGATTGTTTGTTCCGGCACACAGCATTTTTGGATCATTAACATGATTTAAAAAATGTTCGCATAAACATACACATCAAATTAATATTCATTAGCGACGAGACATGGCTTTGGTGCAGCTCGAAATATGTTGTGCGCCGTACACCACTTTTCGTCGTCACTTTATTAATGTCATGTCGTTTAACATGCATTACGAAAAATAAATTAACCTGCATTACAACTACAACATGAATGAGCTAGCGATAAAAAATGGGAATGGAAAATAAAGAGTCAAAGCGAGAGGAAGATAGAGACATTGAACGATATTTACAAATTGCAGAGTGTGTTTGCTCGATATTCGACTATTTACGTATTGAAAATGCAACGAATAAATGCCAAAACTGTGACAACATACATGATGGCAAGCGTATGATTTATATTTTCCATTTTTGTTCATGCACATTTTCAATGGGGAAAATTTACTGTCATAATCACAGAGACATGCACGAAATTCGATCGCTCGTTTGCTACATAAGTCAAAAGCACGTACAAAATCGTTTTTTTTTTTTTTTAAATTTTACAACATAGCAAAAATCGGACGACAAAAACTACCAAAACCAAGTTCATTTTGTATGTTTATGCTGCGGGAGCTTTTTGTTGCCAATTTAATATGTTGGGCACTCGAGCGCGCGCTCTTAGTTTCCGTGTATGATAAACATCGTTCGAATCGCATATCAATTATGAATTTCAATGTACAATTAAAATTCATTACATGACATCGAATTCGACAAATATTCACGCAACGAACACTCTAGCTTAATCCATCGAAATCCATTTAAAATACGCTTTGATTCTTCATCGCATTTTTTATCTCATTCACTTCCACTATCTCTCTTCATCCCACCTATCTCTTTCCTTCTCTCTCTCTCTCTCTCTCTCTCTCTCTCTCTTCTTTCTCTTTTTGCCAAGGTCTATCGCCCTCTCTCCCACTCTCTCCTCCTCACTTGCTATCTTTATCTATCGCCCATTTATCCCGTGTTACCGTTTGTTTTTAAAATTTAATTTTCATCAGATTGAAAATTGGCAATTTTGCTCGATTTTTCTCCCATTTGCCATGATTCCCATTCACATGAAATGAGATTTTATCATTATGCGAAAGAGCGTAGCTATCACCGCAAAAGTTCTAGCGGTCAAATGGCCGAATGGTGATGAAATTGGTGGCAACTCTCAGCATAAAAGAGTGCACAATGTTTCAGATAAATGAAAGATATCCGTTTAATAACGGATCAAATAGTCTTTCACATAAATTGACGTAATAAAAATATTATTAATTTTTTTTTTTTTCGGTCATCTCATTCTCTTTTCAAAAACGCCATTTCATGTGCAATTTAGTTGAAGCAAAACCTTTTCTTTTTTTTTACGTAACTCGAATTTAATCGATTTTTACAATTTTGATAGAGTTTTTGGTACATTGCCAACATTTTATCTACGCATGTATCAGATGGGTCTTTTTTTCCTCTCTCCCACATTTCTCTATTAATTACATGAATCGGTGCGATGAGCGCATAGCAGGAAAACAGTTAATCGAATTTTCATGAGAGGCCAAAATCGGCTCCAGCCCGCTTTCACCGACCAAATAGCACAAAATTTACTATTTAGACTCGGAATTCTCGGATTATTATTACATTAACTCAACATTTTCACAGAGAGAAATTTCACATTTACACGTACAATGGAACAATCTTTGGGGAAATTCAATTTATTCACCGAGAATGAGCGAATGGAATGCATTTGGTGCTGTTCGATTGAAATGCTATTTGCATCAAACAATTCCAATTCGAATCAGTTTTTTTCTTTTCGTTTTTTTTTCCAATAAATTCAATTTTTTTTTTTTTTTTGTTCATTTCACAGTAATTTTAAATCGCATTGGAAACTTTTTCATCCACTCAAATAAATTGTAAATGAAGTAAAAAGTGGAATCCAAAGGGAATTTCATACAAAAAAAAAAATGTAAAAAATGGAAAAAATTATGCATAGAAAAGAATAACTACTAAATATAAGTAGAAAAACAGTCCATTTTCAATTTCAATATTCATTTTCAATGAATTATCACAACGTTAAAATTATTTCACGGAAATAGTTGAGAGATATAGAGAAAGAGAGAGAGAGAGAGAGAGAGAGAGGAGCGGAAAATTTCTCTATCAAAGAGAAGAAATGCAGGAACACATGCAAAGTGATTAAAAATTCAATAAAAAAATTTAAAACAAAAACACCAATACACTTTTTCTAATGAGCAAGGTGAGACCAAGTTGGAAACTGTGCTAAACTTATTAACAACAACAACAACAACGGAAAATTGCATAGAAAAAAAATATATTATCCTTGTCTACCATTTACTTTGTAAGCGTTTTTGCTTCGATATCTTATGGTTGTCATACATGATGATGATAATTTTAATGGAGCAATTTGTGAGATTATTATTATTTTTTTTTTTTATTTCAGCGCTCGTCATTTTGATTCACTTGGACTTATAAAATATGCAAGGCTTAATGGTAGTCTATCGAAAAAAAGACGACTCTTTTTGTCGCAATTGGTTTTGTCATGTACAGACGAAAAAAAAATGTTTTTCATTTTTTTTTTTTTCATATCGACTAAAAGTCGGCCACAATATGATTATTTCATGGATAATAAATTTTTCGATTGTTTATCCGGTGTTTTTCATTTTTGTCATTGGCCACCGGAACAAATACAGACGAAGGGAAAAATGACGGGAAAAAAGGAAAGAACAAAAAAAAAAATGATAAAATAAACAACAACGTTGTGCAAAAGCAATTCATTTAATCGCATAGGTATTATTATTGTATTATGTATGATATGATGCAATTTGGTTGTGTTTATTTGTGCTTTTGCTCGTATTCGAAATGTAAAGCTTTTGTTTGGTGGTCGTATTAAATTTTATGGCTTTATGACATCATTGAAATGGCTTTTGTTTGTGATTTTGCAGTCCAAACATTTCTTTTTTTTTTTTTTTTTTGCTCTTCTATGTTTGCATTTGATTGCGTTGGCGATCGGCAGAAAGGGAGAGATGGTGGGGAAGAGAAAGAGACAGTGGGAGAGTGAAAGAGGAAGCGACAGGAACATGAAAAATATCGAAGAGAGGGAATACGAGAAGAAGTGACATCAGAGAAAGAGAGAGAAAGAGAGAGAGAGAGACAGAGAGAGAGAGAGAGAGAGAGAGAAGGAGTTCACGATAGAGCCGCATAAATTTATGGGCAAACGATAAACATAAATGGATATTATGCAGAGAAATGAACACACAATTCGCTTGCAGCAAATTGAGTGCGAATTTACTGCATGGTGAACGAGATAGCGACCAAAATGGTGTTCTGAAACTGGTGGGGGCCATATGAACGGCGTATAAAAACGCCAATTAATTGAAACGTGACCGACAATAAGGCGATTAAAAGTCCGGTTTTTCCACAATTTTTTCTTCTCTCTCTCTCTCTCTTTCACTCACTCTCTGTCTCTCTCTCTGTCTCTTTGTCTCTCTCTTTCTCCTAATTTCATCGGATTTGCTAAGTTTAGATCTAAAATTAAAACATATTAAATCGCTACAGACATTGATTAATCTGTAAAGACGAAAACCATAGGCGACCGACTGAATGATGAGAAAATGGGCGAGTTTTTTTTTTTCGACGAATTATCGGCCCTCTATGAAATGGATATGATTTGATAGCGGACGCATTGTGTCTGGGCTTTCAATGATAAATGATGATTCACATTGAATACAATCCTTTACCAAAAGCTTCAATCAGTTAAAGAACACCAAAGGAGAAAGAGAACAAACAACAAAAAAAAACAAGCAGATTCTTCATGTGACCCCATTTGAAAATCGAGAACAATTTTCAATTTCACAGCGAAAAATGTGCGGAATCATTTAACAAGATTTGTTACTCATTTTCATTGTTCGTCATTGTTTGGTTTCAAATTAGATGAAATTTTAATTAATTTCCAACGTCTTAATTCAAAGCGTTTGGAATTTCAGCATACACTGAGAGAATGGGGGAGAGAGAAGGAGAAAATGTATGAATGGGAGCGAGTGAGAGAGAGAGAGAGAGAGAGGAGGAAGAGAGCAAAATTATTGTGAATAATGACAGATTGAAGAGCGAATAGCATTTGAATGGTGTGACAGCAAGCCTTTTATCGGTGTCTGTCTCGACGAGAACTACTTTCGCCAAACACATCCATATAAACGTATACTCTCTATTGCAGCTCACTGAAAATGACTAATGGTTGAGGGTTTATGTGGGATTTTTTCGTTACTTCATGTGCGCCTCGTGTGCATGCATAAATCATCGGAGTATCATATCTCATGACCTGAGCGCGAACGAGATTTTTTCTTTTTTTTTGCCTCCACATTTCTTTTGAATCTTTCGCGCGGTCTTTTCATATTCAAGCGCAACGCTGTGCCTCATTAATTTGTCTAGTTGACGGTGCTCGACAGCAAACTTTACTCATCAAATAAATGGTCGCGCCAACTGAAAAAGGTCAAAATCGCTCATTTAACCAGTTCATTTGAGCGATTGCCAATTTTCACATTGGACACACAAGAAATGATAAATTTCGCGCTATTGTCTCGCTGTGAATAATACAATTCATTTCATTTCATCATTTTCAATTCGAATTAATCATCAGATACATTTGTATGCGATGATTTTGGTGCTTAATTTTATTTCGTTTTTCATATCGATGAAAAAATATTTTTTTTTCACTGCTATCAAGTAAGATTAATGCCATTTAACCTTGACTGCAGCAAGTTTTCCATGCAGAAAAATTAATAACAGAGAAAATTGGATTGTGATTGATTTTTGCAAAAAGGAAAAATGAGTCGATTCATGTGAATTCGCATTGATAGTAGATTTAATACGACTGATTTGATCCATGAAAAATTAATAAATCTGGCGAGCAAGCAAGCAAGCAAGCGAAAGAGAGACAGTTTGATGTGACTCATGATTTTGTCAATTTTCTTGGAAAATATTCTGTAAAATATTTTGTTTGTTCCATTTCGATTTCCGGTATGGTTTATTCTCATTTCCAGTTTCGTTGGCATATTCCGATCGGTCGTCTCACAGTGCTGATAGGATGATTGAACATTTCGTAGCATAACAATTCTGGATTGGAAATTGCAGTAAATAGCAAGAGTTGGGTCTGGCAGTTAATCAAAGGCTTTGGGAGTAATGCTTCCAAGAAAATTTATTTAATTTGAAAACTTCAAACCAAATCACAAAATTATTTCCAGAAAATAAATGGTTTTCTGCTTGTTTTTATCAAAAAGCCACATAAACAACAACTTTTTCATTCCATTCATTTGATGGCATTTTGTTTGTTCCTTTTCATTCATTCATTCATTCATTCTTCGTTTCTTTTTTCTGTTTTCTTTTCTCTATTATTACTATTCCTGTTTGAAATGTTCCCGAGGCAGCTGATAAACTGATATAATGATAAGCATGCTAAAAATTAAAACATTGAAACTTTTATAGCAATAGTTTTGAAATATGTAGAGGAAAAAATACGAATCATTTTTGTGAATGCTGATGAGAAATAAAAAAAAAAAAAAAAAAACTGGGTAAGAATGTTGGAACTTCATTAGTGTCATTGGTCGTTTTGTATCTCTTTGTCACAGATTAATTAACCACTTTCAAACTGTTAACAACTCAATGAAGTTCGGTCACACTGGTCCTCTTTTCTCTATTTACTTTTTTACCCGTTGGCAAAACATCTCTTTTTTTACTGCATTTTAAAAAAATCCAGTGGTTTCCCTCATTTCACAATGATATTGGACATTTTCGGTTCAAATCTGATTTCATTCGTATGTGTGAGGAATAAGAAGTGGAAAATAGGAAGGGACAGAGAGAGAGAGAGAGAGAAATGAACGCTTGCAGCAAATAGATAAAGTTATTAATGCAGATTCTCGGTTACGTACCAAACCTCACATTTACACACATCACTCGGATATTTTTTGCCATCTCTCCATCGAAATACCAAACAACAATTCAAAACTAGAGCAAATAGTTTTACTCATTTTTCGGTCCTCAATGATTTTCCTCACAATGAATTTCTCTGTTTTTTCCTATTTCTTTCACTCTCTCTCTCTCTCTCGCTTTCTCTCTCACTCACTCTCTGTCTCACTCTCTCTCTCTCTCGCTCTTTCTTTTCTCTCTCTCTCTCGCTCTCGCTCTATTTCTATCTCTTTCTCTGACTCTCTCCCTCTCACACACACTTTTCCTCACTTTTTTCTTCTCATTTTCTATTCCCCTCAACCCTTTTTCCACTTTTATCAGCAACAGTTTTTAGGAAGTGGTTGTTTTTGTGCTTATGAAATATTTATTACAATCCACAATCAGTCTTGTCTTGCAGTTCTTCTCCTTGTCTCTTGTCCGTATGTGATTATATTTACGATGATTGTGAGCATATCAGGATTTTTGTTGTGATCAGGTGTTGGCCATTCTATGCAAAACTTACTATGAATATACTCACACGCTCACTCTCTCTCTCTCTCTCTCAATATCTCTCTCTATCTTAGTATCCCTCTCTATCCCTCTCCCCCACTCTCTACCGCCCCTCTCTCTATCTCTCTTTCAATGTGTCACATCTGAATAAATTGCATATTCGAACGTTAAGAAAAGAAAAGCATTACGGGCATTGCATCGGAATTGATTTGACCTAAGAAGCAGAAAAGCTATTTATATTCTATCAAATTTTGATAGTAAATTGAGTTATGTGTAGCTCGGAGAATCCATGAATGCAACAGCACCATGGTTGGTATGAGGAACAAATTTCGAACATTTCAAAGTTTGACATTTAAGCACTTACACTCGATACTTATTCAACAAACAAGTAACAGGTTTTTCATCATTATTTTTCATTTTTTGCTTGGAAATTTCGATTTTAGTACTGAGAAATACAAACTATCAATGTTTTCATTTTAATGGGGGAAAAAAATGGCGAGAAATGAAAAAAAATCTTTGGAAAAATCATCAAATGAAAAAGCATCAACCGAAAAATCAAAGAATATATCACAGAATGGAAATGCTCAAACTTCAATTAATGAACGTATTAATATTGAATAAAAAGCAACGGCAATGAATGAAATTCATCGATGAATGTGCATTTCTAATTCAAAGAGCATTTCATTTTCAATATTTAATCTAGTTTTGAATTAGTAACGAAAAGAGAGGAAAAAAAAAAATCCATTAATTTCAAGCCATTGAACATTCATTTGAAGTTCTACTCACAGTGCACATCAAAAATCAAATATATAATGTTTTTCCTCCCCAGATCCGATATAATATATGTATATGTTCTATGTGAATAATCTCTAAACGAACAGAAGGAATTATTTCTTCAATTTCTGCGAATCATCAAACCTTATGCGTAAGCTCATGTTGAACTAATTCCATAGATAATTCAACAACTAATTAGTTGATTATAATCAATATTCAAATGTTCATTAGGAAATAGAAACTTTACATTTCTATCGAATAAGACAAAGTTTACAAATAGGTCAAGTGAATAGTTAATGAAATTTTGTAACAAATGCTCATCCAATTTTGAAATCAGAATAATTTTTAATATTTTTTTCATAGCATTGAATAGTATTCATTTGAATGTAATTGGTTATACTTAAATTATTGTTGGATAGTATTGAATGGAAAAATGGGTAATTTGCAAGTTTTCAACTTGACATAAATTCATCTATTTGCATTGCGGAATGTAAAAATTCTACACTCATTTTACAATAAAATATTCCAGAGAATTTATCTAAGAAATTTAGTGCTTGAATAAATCTGCATGCTCTCTCTCTCTCTCTCTTTCTCTCTCTCTCTCTCTGCGGTAAACAAACAAATAAAATCATCAATTATTGTAAAGTTTTGAGAATAAAGTTCGGAATGGATGTATGTGTGTGTGTGTATGTGTGTGTGTGTGTGTTTATGCGGTGTGATTGAGTGTTCGATGTGGTGTGGAGTCATTTTCAGTATTTTCATGTATTATCTACCTCAATTTGTTCGTTATTAAAGTCGACTTGCTAAATAAGCCAAGTTCTTGCGTGTATTTTAACACAAAATAAATTGAGGTAGCTGCATGAAAATTACATCGCTTATAGCCTGCCTCAGACGTTGCTCATTTTGATCATGGCAAAGCAATACGATTGGTTACATGAGGATAAATCTTACAAATGATTTTTGATGTAGCTGTTGTTGAATACCTAAAACATTGAAAATGCAGTTTCAGGTATGAAAATGGCACAAATTGGTGAATTAACGCCAAAAAATCAATAGAAAATCTGAATATTATGCTTTCAGTTACGTGTATGAATGGTAGATTGTTGGTGAATTTCATTGATTTTACGCCATAAAGCACAATGCAATTACAATGCTGAAGCGTAAATTTCCGTCTCAGACTCAATTATAAAACAAAAGCTATTCGCTGAGCACAAACAACACGATCAACGACTAAATGCAACATTTTTGCCATGCACAACTAATGTGCTTGTTGTGATTCAAAAGGCGATTATTGTTATTGGTGCGATAGAGAAGTGGAGAAACGGAGGTAGGAGCAAGTGGGAAAATGAATGAGAAAAGCGATAAATTGCGTGAAAGAGAGGGGGGGGGGGGGAGAGTGAGAGAGAGAGAGAGAGAGAGAAAGAGTCGAAGATACAGAGAAACAGAAAGGACGGGAAAGAAAGAGAGCGAGAAAGTGAGAAAAAGGGAAAAATAGAGGAAGAGAAAGATAGCGTCGTGTATTGCAACATATGAAGATGGTTGATAGCGCCAATGATGATGATAATGCGATACACATCGAGGGAAATGCGTCAAGTGTACGTATTCTATTATTTGCTTGTACGAGCATGCAAATCCATTAGTATTTTAACATAAAATTCCATCTCTTCCGGTAAACACGGCACACACACACACACACACACACACACACACACACAAATCTAAAGCTTTTCTCTCTCACTCATTCATTCTCTTACTCTCTCACGGGCTTCATGCACGAGCTTCACTTGATGTGCATCATTATCATCATTGTCACTATCCGGTCGTGAGATGTAGTTTTCATTTTGATGCTGCTGCTGCTTTTACATCCTTCCACAGCCAGTGTATTTTACATCCAGGATATCATATTGTACACTCTACACTTTCCATTTGCGATTTTTTTTTACTTCACAACACGGTGGCGATGGAAAAAAAATCGTGGCTGAACCAAAAGGGAAAAATGTGCAGAATTACAAAGCCGAATTTCAAGTGGCGCATAAAGCCACAGTTGAAACACAAGCTGTTTCGGGTTTTTAGTGTATGTGTGTCTCTCTCTTTGTTTTTTTTTTTTTTTTTCATAGTTGACATCTGAATACATGGCAAACGCATTGAAATTACAATGCACGGCTGCATGCATGCATCCTGTGACACACCCTGGGGAATACAATTCACTAAAAAAAAATTACATTGCAACAATTTTAATTTGTTGTAAAACTGCCATACAATGTTGTTCAGGTGATGGCTCAAAAAGAAACTCACTCCGCATCAATGCATCGTTGCATGCCTTTATCACTTCGACATTTTCATCCATTGAATAATAATTTACATATATGTTATGCAACGTAGATCAAATGTCGTTATGTTTTCAAATCACTGATTTTCACGCATCCAACGCAGTAACGAGAAATTCAACTCTATTTCTTGCTAAATATATCTGCCTCATTCACACACACTCTATTAATTTCTCATTCTGTCTTCTTTCTTTCTCTCCCTCACCCTCTCTCTCTCTCTCTCTCTCTCTCTCTCTCTCTCTCTCTCTTCTCTCTATTCCATTTTGTCTATCTGTGTTTTTTTGGTACTCTGTCTCCCCTCTTCCTTCCTCGCACATGACATCTACTTTCTTCCTCCCTCCTCGTATCTTTCGAATGCATTTCCTTTAATTTGAGAAACATTTTCAATCCCCAGCCCCTTTTCAAATCAATATAATATATCCAGAAGCACTTTGACTGTTATTATTTGCTTAATGGATTGAATCCTCATATGTTTAAAACATAGTCACATGCACATTCACAATATTATTTCTACTCTATTTCCTTTTTTTTTTTTTTGTCTCTTGAACATGAACTTTTTATTATTTTTATTTTTACATTTGTTTCCCTACCTACAATACAATTTTGTAATGCTCTTGTGAATAAAATTTTACCTGATAAATTATAAATAACATGGCAACAATGTTATAAAATCAGAATTATGATTCGGGTGACAACAAAAATACGCAATTTTCAATCAAATTAATGAAAAATCATAAAATCATTGTTCGACGTATTTGGTACAAAAATTGAATTGTAATAAATACGCACATACTCACATAAGTGCAAAAAAAAAAAAAAATATATGTTATGGTAACATTTGAAATTTAGATGGGAGAAAAATGGATTTTCACATGAATTGAAATTGCCTAGCAACCGGTTACATGTATATATTTTTAGAATTGAATCGAATAAAAACAATTTTAGTTTACGAAACAGAGAAAAGGAAAAAACAACAACAACAACAACAACGACTGATTCAAAAGCGATTGAAAACAATACGATTTTGTTGAAATTGATTGAGCCCGTATAATCGCTTTCTATAGTTAGAATTTATATTTTTTTTTTTTTTTTTCACAAAACAATTTTCAATACATGTTTGCAAAGCAAATAAAATGGGCCCAAGTGGAAAAAATGGATTTAATTGATTTTTGATGGTAGTTGATGTGATGGTGCGTTTTGTGTGACTTTGCTAACATTGAAATGATTTAATTCATTTTGGGATCGATGTAATCCATATCATTCTAATACAGTTCCCGGCTATTGCATTGATATAGTTATAAATCGAATATTTTCGTTTAGGCATCTGTCGCTTACGAAGGTGAATCGAGTTCGGGTTCCAGTTTCAATTTGATTAAAATATCTGTTTAGCCATGTTCTTTTTTTATACGATTCAAATAGGATCGATTTTATTCTTTGTTCATTTTCAAAACATAAATTGAGCGATGATTTAGATTTTTTAATCAAATTTTAATATGAAAATGAATAAATGCATTCAAATGTACATATAAATTTTGTTCGAAGCTGAAAATTGAATTAAAATTAAATTGATTATTTGACGCTTTTGTTTCGCTACATACACAGAAAATGAAACATAATTTTTCTTTTTTTTTTTTTTTGCTGTTGTTTAGAAAATTGCAATGCAAATTTAATGCAACTTTTTCATCAAACTAATGTCCGAATCGGTCAAAATCCAATCGACCCAAGTTGATGGAATATATTTGGTTGAAGTTTTTCGCACTCTTTATGTGCCCCTTTATATTCTATCCTTTTCCGCATTTTCCTATTTTTTTTTCACAGTTTTTCTCGCTTTCCACTGTTCAATTTCCATTTTTCCTTTTTTTTTTATGCGACTTTTCCCTGTTGTTCCTCATTCGAATTTCTATTCGAAATGAACCATTTCATTTCTGGATTCATTCTGGTGTGGTCGTTATTTTGATGACCAAATATTTGAAATTCGGTCACCAATTTTTACATATTCACAATTCAAAATATTTTTCTTTTAAAATTCGTTTCGCAACGCGTTCTCGTACAACTGATTCGAATGTAAAACGAATGACAAAAAATGAGAAGAGGAAAAAAAAAATGGTGAAAAATCCATTTGGGACGTGCGTTTCACTCCACATTAAATTAGTGAGAATATAGCTTAACTGAGATTTACATCATTTCCATATACGAATTTCAAATGGTGCATATTCGGTGGGCGACATTTTTTTCTTGATCTACCGTTCCCTTTTTTTTTGTCGCTATTTTTTTATGAATTGTTAGACGTTGTTGCACAGATTTAGTTTGCGGTTAGCACGTAACATAATGAAGGACAACATCCGAATTTTAATGGATGCAATCTTTTAATCTTGCGCGTGAAAATCACTTCCAACAATTGTTTCATTTACAAAAGTGCAAATTTGTATTACAAAAATATAACCAGAGTTAAGCTTCAAACTCTGCGACTCTACAGCTTAAAGCCTTCGTGAATGTGTGTGTAAATATAAACCTAATGCAGTTCTGGTCTTCAACTCATTATTTATGAACTAGTTTTTTTTTTTTTTTTTTTTTTTCTTTTTTTGTCTTTTAATTAGTTACACAAAAAACATCGCCAGCTTAATCTATAGAACGAAAGTGTTTTACATGTCTCATAAAATTAACTTTGAAATTTACTTGCAAACGTCGAACTTTTTTTTTCGAGAGAAAGAAAAAATGCAATTTAATCCGAAAGAGCTAGATTTAAATTCGGAAAAAAATTGAATCCCCATGATGAGCTCACATTTTAAATGATAAGAACGGAAATCATACTTTTTAATTGTATTTTCGATAGTTTAATTGCTTTCTCCGTATTTATGTTCGTAAAGTGTAAAAAAAAAAGTTCAAATCAATTTTCTTCATTTCCGTTGGCATGCTGGAATTCTAAGAATCGACTTTGTGGATATTTTCAAAGAAATTCGGTTCTCTGTTCATTTCATTTATTTATAAATACAAAAAATAAAGCCATCACATTCACTTAAATGTGAAGAAAAGTACAAAGAAGCAGAAGAAGAAACAGAGGAAAGAGAAAAAATTGCGAAAAAGCAAAAAATATCCAGTGAAATAAAAAAATGAGAGAAAAGAAAATTTTCATCGAAAAGAAAACAAAGTGTTTGCTTTCATTTTGACTCTAAAAATAGCTTTGATACTTTAATGTAACGCAATTGTTGCCTTGTTGTTCATTGAACTTGCACCAAATCATCATTGCCGATAGAAAAAAATGAGCAGAGGAAAAACGTTGAATTTCTAAATAGTAGAAAATCGAATTTAAGATGATTTGTGTGTGCCAATGAGAGAGTATTTAATGAATAATGATGGGTCATCAGCAACAAATAAAGTGGTCACTCATGGGGGAACATGAGAACATGGGAAGCATACAGAGCACACACACACACACACGCGCGCGTGTACTGTCAAGATTAAGACGAAATAAAAACATCATTACTTACCGCCAAATGTGTAGAGAATCGATGTAAAAATAATAATGTAATGACGGTGTTGGAATAAGTGTTGGATCATGATGACAATGCTTTCACTTTCACTACGTGTCTCTGTGTGCTGAATGTAACAAACACGCACAATGTGTTTATAAATACTCTTTTCCTTTGGTATATTTTTTTCCTTGGGCTGAATCTGCAAAAAATTTAAAGAAAGAAAGAGAGAGAGAGAGAGAGAGAGAGAGAGAGAGAGAGAGAAAGAAAAAAACACATAGCTTTACTTCAAATGACCCTCAAACCTTTGAAATGGTTGTTATATTTTCCCTTCTCCCACATTGAGATTCTTTTAGATTTTCTCTATGTTCGACTACTCAACGGTTACTCACTTTTTTTTATCACCCGAATCGCTATCTAATGACTTTTTGGACCGCCTTTCCAATTCAAATCCACCAGATGAATAACAATAGCCAGTGATGCGTCTGCAAAACATAACAAAAACTATCATTAATATTACGGATTTTGCTCACTCAATCGCATACATTTTACAACAAAAACACATCGTTAAAGTCGCAAACGATTTCCAAAAAAAAAAGAAACACAAACACAAAGCGAAAACACATAGTTTTGCTAGCAAAAATAAAGTCAAATAATATTAGCTTCGGGCTATTTTTATGATTTTTCTTGTCACTAAAACTTGAATTAAGGTCAAACAAACGAATGATTTTATGGAAAAATGACGAAAATTCGATTTTCGCTCAAGGAAATATCGATAGAATGAACGCGTTTCGATAGGAAAACTAAAATTTACTCGAAGAAAAATATTTCAAAACTTGACATTGTTTTTTTTTTTACCAATTTCAAAGCATAACCTATACAATAGATTTATGTTTGTCGAAAAGTTTGATGGCAAATTTAGCACAATTTTTCCGTGAAAAATGACCATTTTTCTTAGAAAAATGACATATACTTTTCGTTGAATTGAAGATGATTTCTATGCTTTGTTATGAAAAAAAAAACTTAAAAAAAGGAAAATTCCATTGTTATTCTTCATAAAACATAAAATAATCTCGCATTTCGCTTTGTAACTGTGAATCAGCAACATTTTAAAATTTTCATTATTGTTCTTCATGTAATTCTTCAGCACATTTGTGAATGCAAAAAAAAAAAAAAAAAAAAAATTAACAAAAGCACCAGTGGAAATTTCTGTAAAATGATATTCATTTATTAAATGAAAATTGAAGAGACTGAAATGTAAAAGAAATAGCAAAAAAAAAGAAACGTTTTCTTCATCGTCATAAGTACGTTTCAATTAAAATCGTTTCATCGTTGTCTATAGATTGAGTATGTACTCATATCATGCATGGAAATTTTATCATTTTCATAGGTATGCCTCCTCTTTGGTTCAATTTTACATCGAGGTGCGAATTTCAATGTATACATTTGATAACTTAACAGTTAATAGGATTTATCAGTCATGTGATTCCATCAATTATGACAATTACAACGGAAATTGCAATTAATGCGATCGAATGCAATAATGAACGACGAAAAAAGAAAAAAAACAAACATCCAGGATGGAACGCCAAAACGTTGTTGTTGGTGGAAATTCAATTTCGATTTTGAAGGGACTACAAGTATCCAATCAATGTGTTTGAAAAATTAATTAAAGTCGAAAAATAATTTCGCCGATAAACGAAGATGGAAATGGTTTGGTAACGGTAACATCGACGACGGCAACCAAGGAGCGCACATACATGCCATCCAATGGTAATGTCGTTAAGCTCCTCATCAATTAATTAAATTGTGACGCTTTGCTTCGATAATGTCACAATTTACCCGTTCCGGTCCTCAATGTTTTTCCTTTTCATTCTCTTTCTCATTCTCATTCTCATTCTCATTCACTTTCATTTCTATTCTTTATCTCTCGTTTTTGCTCTTATTCGAATTTTATGACGCAATTGAATCAAATTAAATTGGCAATTTTATGCTATCGCTTTCATTTTTAAACAAATAGAGAGAGAGAGAGAGAGAGAGGAGTGAGTGAGTGAGTGAGAGAGAGAGGGCAAGTGAAGAGGGAGAGAAAACAAAAAATTCGAAAAAGCTTTGATCTAGAAGAAAGTCGATTTTTTTAGCTGTCTATCTTTTTCTTTCACTTGCTAACTCTCTCTCTCTCTCTCCTTCTTTGTTTCTGTCTCTCTTTCTTTCTCCATTCAACGTGTCTCTCCACTCAAACTCTTTATTTTGTGTCATCCGATGCAGCGATTGAACGAATGCAAAAGGACATGACATACAATGTTTCAATTTCGATAATATCAACAAAATTTCTTCAATGAGCTTCCAATTAAATCAACCTAATTATGATTCGTTAACACATCAATTTCTCTCAATTCGACCAAAGCACTCTCCTGATTAAATTACAACACATTCATTGGCTGATCAATACAGTAATTGATGATGCGTGTGCCGATGACGATTTGAAAGCATATTTTTAGAAAAGGTGTTTTCAATTGAAATCAATTGCATAGCACATTCGAATGCGTGGGCCGGAACGTATGAGACATTCAATGACAACATCGTATTCCGTTTTTGAAAAGAGAAATGTCATTTTTATTTGAAGAAAAAGCATTCAATGCGCTAAGTATGTGGTGAAAATCAATAAATTCGTTTGAAAATCGAAATCTTAAATAAACCCAATCTTGACATGGATTACATGGGAGTTTCTATAATAAAAGCTTACAATACAACATACGGATATATTGAATGAAATCATATGAAAATCTGACATTTTGAAAAGTGAATGAAAATATCGATAGAATCATTTTCTTCCGTAAATAGTAAAAGACTTTTCTTTATAAATAATATCACATTGGAAATTCTGACCGAAACGTTCTTGAATGTGTTTAATTTTAAGTAAAATATATCGATGCGAACATCAAATTTAGTAAAATGTTCGTATTAAAATCTTGAATAAGAACACCTTTTGGCAATATCATCGAATTGCATTCGTTGTACGAATATAATATTTAAAGTAAACTGACTTGAAAGATGAAGGGTTATGAAGAGTCTTATTATTATTTACCGAGAAAATAAATTTACAAAATGGTTTTTGTTGAAATGCATATTGAAGAGCATCATTGGCAAAGCTAAGTACTTAGTGTCATCCCGGAAATGGGCATTACAGCAGAATGCAATGCCATGGTGCAAAGTGAATGCAAACAAGAATATGGAATTTCCGTTTTCGGTGGTTTTATCGATGTCGAAAGTGGTTCGTGTAAGTAAGCTTTCTTCATTGAAATTTGCTAATGGTGAATTTTGAACAATTTTTGGCCACTTTGCAAAATGTATACTCCGAATACTTTCCTCACAGGCATACATACCGAAAACTGTACAGCACATTCAAAACCGAAAACTGTTTCGCAATAATTCTTGTACGTATGCATTATTAATGCTGTTGAAAATGTGAATAAAAGCCAATTCATTCATCATGAGAGCGAAGCAAATCTGTTCGTTTCAGAGCATTTTGTATCATTGTAATGCAGAAGAAACGAGAGATTGCAAGTAACATTTAAAGCAACTTTGCATTCTACGAATACTCAACATAGAAAAATGGGATTTCAACATTGTTTCAAATGATAATAACAAGAATTTGCATTCGAATAATAATTGGTTCTGTATAGATTTTCTTTGTTAAGAAGGAAAATGGAGTAAGATCTAAAGAAATGTGCAATGAACGGTAAACGATAGATAATAAACTGATATGTTTATGTGAAGAAGATTTTCATTTTTATTTTGTTTTTTCTTTGTTGAATCGACTGTTTTTGTCAAAAACACGCACAAATTTCAACTATTTCAATGTATTATTGTTAAATAAGCATAAAAAACTCAAGCAAAATGCAAAATTCATCGAATTTTGAATTCTTTTACGGTGTTCACATGAAGAGAGAAAAAAAAAATATCACATTGAACCATATAAATTTTGCTTTGAGCTATCGTTGAATTGTTAAAATAATACCATACAAAGCATATTTGGCACGCTTTATAACTACTTCAAATCCAAAATCTTGCAATGAAAAATATGCATCGAAATACTTGAAAGTGAAACAGAATATCAATGGCAATGAAAAGAGAAAGAGAGAGTGAGAGTGAGAGAGAGAGAGAAAGAGAGAGAGGGGAAGAGAGAAAAAGTATAAATGATGAAAGAAAAACTGAATAAAAATTTGCTGACAATGAAAAAAAAAAACGTACAAATGTGCGCAGAGAGACGAAAAAAAAGTCGAAGCAAAAAAAGAAAAAAAAAAAAAAAAATTATGGCAAAACAAAAGTACACAAAACAACGAGTTAGAGAGGAAAATAGAGAGATAGAAATGAAGTTGAAAAAACAAAAAATCTCCCGGAAAAAGCTCGTTTGTTAAATCTATCGACCCACTTTCCGTAATTCCATATACGTGAATCACTTCAAAGCGAATATATTCCACTCGAGCGCCATTCGAAGCGTATGTGTATTACGGTGTAGATTGTAGAGAGAATGTGTAACATACAAAATCCACATAGAAATGTTGTTGGGCAAAAACATAGACAACGAGAGGGTGGTAGAATGTTTGATAGAGATGGAAAGGTGCGGTGATGGTGAGAGGGTGTACGATGTATGCAATGAAGTTGTCTAAAACATGTACATATAAATGCAATTTTGAATGGTTCGGTTGCATAGCCCGACCGTTAATCGGTAACAAATGTGTTGCAATTTTGCCTCATAAATTAAGACAAAACAAGTGTTTTATGATCGGTATATTTATGTTTTCATTCAGTTGTAAAATGCGGAAAAGTTTTGGCGCGTTTTGAAAACAAGTGAAATGTAAAGATTATGACAGCAACATGAATGGTGGAATGGGTTACCATTGCATACCGAATTATTTGGTCGTTAGTCAATTGAAATTGTATATTAAGTCGCTGGTTTCGAGGTGAGCGAGTGTTTTGTCGAGCTAAAGTGCATAAATAAAGTCGCTTGTTTTCGTCGTTCTTTTTTCTATTTTTTTTTTTTTTTTTTTGGTCCGACAGAGGCATCGTAAACAATGGCCATGTTGACATTAATGGTTGGGCACCAGCAGTTCAGCTATCATAAATGTTGAATTTATGAACAGTGCAAGTGTTGTTCACATGCCATCAAGTTGACAAAAGATTGCATAAGGTAAGGCTGTGAGCCGAAAGAGAACGAAACTGCACAGAGCGAGACGAAGAGAGAAAGAAAGTGAGCAATTTAAAGAGAGATAGAGAGATAGAGAGACAGAGCCAGAGAGAGGGAATTCATTCGCATTTATCGAATTGAATCTCATGGCATTTTTTGTTGGACCAATTTCGCTTGAAATCATGTTGACATTGATGATGACACCAGCAAAGCCAGTCACATGAATTATGGACCAGCTAAATATGTCATCATTTCGAATAGTTGGCTTTTGCCTTACTAATACCGCGAATTTATGGCCTACACAACCAACAACAACACAAATCGATGGAGAAAAAACTATCGATCGGATGGATGGATGGATGGACAACAGAGACCAATTGCCGTCCGAATTTCGGTGAACAATAATCAATCTTTGTTTAACGTTGACTGACTGGCTTGTAATCAAGCCTCGAGAACAACATCTGCATGCCACGCTAAATAATAATAATTGATTTGATTTTTTCTCTCACTGTGTGTGTGTGTGTTTTTTGTTGTTTTTTTTTTTGTTCTTTACTTCCTTCTTAAGTTGATTTGACATCAACAATGAATTGAAAGTGTGGATCATCGTGTTGCAATATATGTAGATATGGATGTATTTGTACAAAAGTTGATGGCTTTTACGCCACCATCCAAAGTCCAATCAATCATCATTTTGTTTGGCGCACCAACACACACACACATATACATTTCATTCGGAATAATTCCATGCTCAATTTTCCCATCTGTTACGTGAATGCATATGAGCGCGCGGTAGAATGAGATATGGAAGATGGAGAAATTGTGGGAAGACTGGGAAACTTGTGGAAGATATATGGCAAGAGAGGGATAGAATGATAGTGAGAAAAGTGGGTGGTTTTGAGGAGAAAGAGAGAGAGAGAGAGAGAGAAGGGAGACATTTGTGAAGGAAATGAAAGATGGAGTGAGAGAGCGTGATTGTGACGCACAACATCTGCAACATAATACTATATCATCGTGTCTGCAATAATAATTCGTAAATAAGCATCATTGCTTTGAATGCAACTCCATGAGAAAGCGATTATGTTTTGCGTACATAAACATATGTTTGCTGCTCTTTCTACCTCATCCCCTCCCCTTGGCCCTTCTCTGCTACCTTCTTCCTCTCTCACTTCCCATTTTTCCTTTTTTCTTCCCCCATTCCCTTTCCTTTTCCCCTTTCCACTAACTTTTCAATCTCCCAAACAATTCTGTTTCGTTGCCCACAATAAACGGCGCTTTAATTAGCCTATCACCGTTAATGAATTGCTCACACATTTTTGCGGACAGAAAATGAGCATGACGTGGCTATTATCAAAAAAATTAAACATTAAATGGAATCATGGTTATCGCCCTTTATGAACCGGAATTCCACATTTTTGCGGATACAATTGTTTGATTGCATGCTGTTTTCCATATGGGGCTTTTAACCTGACTTTCATGTGGTTTTACTTTTTTTTTATCCTGTTATTAGTTTGCATTTTGCCTTTACATAAACTGAAATTATGAGAAAAAAATGTTATTTCTCGTCAATCTCATTTCAATAAATTCATTATCATTTATGATGATGAGTATGATTGTTTTTATTATTATTATTAAAAATAATTATTTTCTATTGTTTGTATTTTTGAAAATGTGAAAACTTGTGGCCCAATTCTTCAATTTAAATATAAACAAAGTCATCAATTTCTGATTACAATTGATGTCAAAATGGCAATAAAAACCAGGATGTAATCTCTATCTTTGTCCATAGAGAACTTTTGAGCAAAGAGTCGTTTCCAGTTTAGTTTGTTGAAAGAACCATAAATGGAATGGAGCCGAATAAAGTAAAGTATACTTGACTCTGAAGTTCATTGTTTTCGTGTGCCAAGAAATCAGGCCAACAAACAAACCTGCCATGCCATGCCATCCAATGGTTTGTGTCGACAATTTGGTGCTGCAAATGGTCATTCACAATATAAGTCGAGTAAAACTTTTCCCGTCTGAAGCGTTTTAATTGGAAAAGTACATAAAAGCAAAGTCCATAAAATTTGTGGCAAACGCACATTACGAACTTTTCACGAAACTAGCCGCTTATGAATATTATTTCACTTGCGCAAAACTTGTACAATAAATGTGAATTTTCAAATAAAACCGCAACCAGTATTAGTGGACACATGTCTTGTGTGGGTTGTGTGCATCATCGTTTGATTCAACTTTCCCATATTTCACCTATTTCTCTCCATCAGTTTATGATTATCTTTATTTTTGAAGAAGAAAGAAAAGAAATTTGTTTGTGCAAAAGTTTTATCTCGTTATGCAAGACCATATCCATCAAACATTCATTCAATTCCGGTGAAATTTTGTCAATTTTCCAACGTAAAAATTACCACAACATCTTCGTAAAACTGCTTTAAACCATTGAAAACAACAATATACTATACGAAACAGAACTGTTAACCAAAACCATATGCTTACACACAAAAAAGATGTAGAAAGAAATAAAGAAAAAACGACAAAAAAAGCAACCATTTGAACATTGACGAAGAACACTACACCAAACTACTGTCTTGAACGTAACTTCAACTAGATTTTAACGATGGAGCAAGAGAAAACTTTACTTTTTTATCTTTAAAAAACTTTACGTTAATAACTCGGTAGCGTGTGGCTCGAAACACACACACACATATATATATATATATATACACATACAACGACGGATGCTATCATAAATTCATATTTTCGAAGCATAAAATGCACTTTGTGCGCTTTTAAATTATTCATTTCGGTTTTCGGTATCATTTTGTTTTGCAAAGAAAGACACTACGAAATGCTTTTGCATTTTACTAGTGCAGGGTTGCCTTTTAATCAACCTGTTAGTCATGCGGTTCAGTTTATTGAATTAAACTTTCTAATTGATGAGATTTGGTTGTGTTACATTAAACTTTACACATAAGTTTCAGCCCAAACAATACACTTGAGAGAGAGATGGATGCAAAGAGTTCGAGAGAGAGAGAGAGAGAGAGAGAGAGAGAATGAAAGAAAGAACGAAAGAAGGAGAGAAAAAGCGCAGGGGAAGGTGTGGAAGAATTTTTGTGATGTCGAATCACATTTTGCAATTGCTAAAATACAATATTTCAATGGAAACCGAAACTGGGTTAAACCAACGCGAAAAATGTGATGTTGAAGAACTCAAGTATAGTCGCTATTAAAAGCATCGATGAAAAGGATATGCACATATTTGGCTTGACTTTGGAACAAATCGAAACATCAACTTTAGTTTTTACCTTTTTGAAATGAATATTGAATCCATTAAGCGAATCCAGAAATGTGTTTGCTTTTCTTTAAAGTTTTTTTTTCTTTTATTTTTCCGTTTTTTTTTGCATCTTTCATGAAAGTTCTTTCCTTGTTGAAAGTTTTTACATTTAATGAACGCACATTGAAATGAGCCAACTTCCCAGATCAAAAATGTATTCACCAATAGACAATGGTACGATTTCGACGTGAATGGTTTTACAAGTCCGTTTTTTTTCTTTTTTTTTTTTGTATTTATAAAAGTTATGTTATCACACTTCAAATTAATAAGTGTCGTAACAAACGAACTAAAACTAATGCAGTTTCATTGAACAAAAAATGTTTTTCCAATTTCTCCTCTCACTCGTTGCTGTCATTGTTAGTGATGTTATCAATGGAATAACGAACAAAGAAAAATCCAAAATTATCTTTTTTGTTCATCCGTGTCCATTGGCAACCATTTCTCATTTGTGTTCCTTTGATAATGACGCATATGTGTTAAGACAGATTTATATTGTTTTTCGTTTGATTCTTGATGCCGCATTAATTTAACATATTTCTTTTTGAAAATTTGTTACTTTTTGTCATCATAAGCACCTTATACATTTTCTGTTCTTTTTCCATGGAATTTTCTGTGCCTTCAATGAATCTCCTAATTCAAAGTCGATTTCAAAGTGAAATCAAACCATGCAATACCTGATTCTCAAATATGTACGCAAAACAAAGAAGAAATAATGTAAAATAAAATCAAATACTGTTGAAGATTTAACAACCTTGTTCGATATGCGTGTTATTTACATTGAAATATATTTATTGCTCATGATCTGTGCTGTTATTCGTTCTTTCTTTCTTTTTCGCCCTTAAAAACAACAAGATGTATTTATATCCAGAAAAGTGGCAAGTATCGAAATGAGAGAAAGACAAGATGATTGCATCAATACTCCAATTAAACGTTGTTTTGAAATTATTTACATTTGATTTGGTGTTTTGCTATGTTAGAAATTGTGCACCAATGTTTCAAACTAAACGCCTCCGTCTTTGTTCGTTTATGTCAATCTCTCATTTTTGTACGGTGAAATTGTTTGACAGTGCACAGCAACCGAAATCTATTTTGTATGCGTGTATCTGTTGTTGTGTATTTATGTTAGCATCTCAGTCGCTACACCGCTGCTCATGTATTATGGTATTCAATTAACAATGTTGGCAAACGGCTCGAATTACATTGAATGTTGATACAGATTCCAACGTAGGCGTAAATCTAATTTCATTTACATGAACTTTTTCGATATTCTTTTTTCCTTTTTTTTTTCGATTAAAATCCATTGATTTTGTTGAGCTGGCTGTGGCTGTTGCGAAGACGTTTCAAATCGCACACGGAATTCAAATATTTCCGAAAGCGATTTGTTGCTATTATTGTTGCTTCGAATTTCCGATATTTTTGGGGCAAATTGAAGATTCTCTCATCCCATCATACGGGGTTAGTCTTGCTTTCGGCATTCGGTTCAAAATTTGCTGGATTTTTACCTCACATTTCGTGCGCAGTTTTTTTTTTCATTCGTGTGTCTCAAAGGAAAACTGAATCATTTTTTTTTTTTTTTCATCTCTAAAACTGACTGAGAAAGGTTCGACTTTTTTCAATCTCAATAAATTTTGTTTTTTTTTTTTTTTTTTATATTGAAACGAATTCATTTTTATTTTCATTCATTCGATGAAGGCATCTAGTGCGTCATTGATAAATCAATACTGAATTTTCGTGCGCCATATCGATTCATGTGATTCACCTGAGAGAGAGAGAGAGAGAGAGTCTGTCATTGATCCGATATATGCAAACTGAACAATTCAAATGCACAGAATCTCATTTCCAGTAAATTGAATCCTATCAAACGAATCGCTAATTTTGAATATATTTCAAAGTTTTCTCAGATGGTTCTTTCACCTTGAGCACGGTACGGCAAAGAGTTGAGTAAAGAATGAAAAAATAAAGACCATTGCTTTGAACTCAGTTCAATTTAAGTTTGGTTGTCTCTCAAACTGATGCTTGCTCCCGTTATTTTCTTCTATCGAATCAATTAAAATTCTGCAAACCTCCTCATCATCATCATCATCATATATCATCATCTTGCCATTTCACTTTTCTTTTTCCTAGAAAATGAAGAATATGTTTATATTGCGTTGAATATCAACAACCCCATTTACACAAACCCCGAGAAAAAAAAACTAAATTGGATTTTAAATCAAAGTGAACGTTCAATCGTCTGCGTCTTTAATTACATGAAAATATTGTTGCTTATTCTGATGTTGTTGTTTTGCATATTGCAAAATGATGTAATTCCATTCACCGCAAATTTCAATTTTATTTACAATGCTTTTTCGATGGCAAAAGGTGTCTTCACATTTTCAATTTTCATTTTGATAATGTCTTCGGGTTTCGGGTTTGGTTCGGTTTTCAATGTAAATATAAATAGTTTTCTCCGCATCCAACTTTCTTCCGGTGGTTTTATCAATTAAATACAGTTACTAAGGCGCACACACTTTGAAATATGTTGTATTAAATTATTACAGAAACGCATTCAAACAGTATAAATCATGAACAACAACAATTTATATGCAGTCAACAAAGTCAATATCGTTGACAACTGGAAAATTTGTATCAGCGCATCGATTACACCGAAATGAAGGGATTGAGAGGTAGATAGAGGATGAGTCAAAGATAGGGCATAGATTAATGGAAGTGGAGAGAGAGAGAGAGAGAGAGAGAGAGAGAGAGAGATAAAGAGCATAAGGTGCACAAATGGCGTCGCACATTAAAATCTATTCAATTATTCAAGTGTAAAGTCGCGACGGGGATTTCGATAGTTGATCAAAATCATGAGAGCATAGTTTAATGTGTGGCTTTGTAAACATTGAGCTCAAAGAACGTGGTGTGTATTCTGTATGTCTATTAAAGCTTTACATATTAAATGATGTCTGCATACAAAATTATATGGGGATCGACTCAATTATTCGATTAAATTTATTTACAAGCGAAAATGTGTGCAAAATAAGTTTATTAATGAGCACTCAATTTCAACATCTTATGATTGGATTCATGATTTTGATGAATTTATCTGTTGTTTTGCGAAATATTTTGAATCCGGATATGTCTTTTTTTTTGAATCTTCATTCGCGAATCTTTGGAAATGGATGTAATTAAGATTTTTCAGCGTTAGAAATCACGATGAATGCATGAACCAAACATTGAGGTGCAGAATTGTGATTTCCCTTATGAATTCTAAAGTTTTACACATTTATTTGCTCGGCTTTTTTTTTTTCTCGCATAAAAGATGATGGCTTAACCAACCACAATGGTGTTGCGTTCAGGACAACGACCTACCTTAAACATTGAGCCCACAAATAAGAGAAGGAAAACAAAATGTGAAGAACGAAAGGAAAACCGGAGGGAAAAAAAATGTAATGTTTGTGTTTGAGACGAGAAAAAAGCGTTTTGTTTACATTCACATCGGAATCAATTTGTTATTTCAGTTTCAAGACGAGACCCGATTTCAGATTTTGACGTGGTTCGTCGACATTTTCCGCGTGGCTCTCAAAAAAATCACTTGTTTGTTTATCACAAAGAACAACAAAAACGATTCAATGGCATGCACAGTGACATTAAACACACTTTCATGCGTTTGGTTTTCATTTTCTCTATGTGTCTTTGTGTATGTGTCTCTAGTGCATCGTGTATAAAATGATTAGTGTGACGACCACGTAGCAAAATTATGCATAAGATATCAGTACATGGGATTTTTATTATCATTGTGAATGGTCGTTCATATTTTCTCTCTCTTTATCTCTCTCGCTCTCTCTCTCTCTTTCTCTCTCTCGCTCTCTCTTTCTCGCTCTCTCGCTCTCTCTCTCTCTCTCTCCCTCTCGCACGATGATAAATCCACGAAAGCGTAGAGCTGCTGAACGGATCTGGGTTTTCCACTCTTTTTCTCTCTCTTCCTTCATTTTTGGTGAATGTATATGTTATGAGAATGTGTTTTGAATATTTAAGCACTTTTCATTCGCATCGCAGCACATATATGTATAGTATCCAAATATCAATTTTTATCATTCGACCGGTCGAATATGTGCGCATATAATGTGAATGATGTTTTTTTCATCTTTTGTCTGCAATGAAATATGTTCCTGAGCTTTTATTCTCGCCTCCCATTTTTCCCGTTCTGTACAACGTCGAGTAGAAGTGAAGAGGCAGTGGGAATAAGAGAAAATGGGTTACAAACGTCATAGATATAGTATGCCACGGAAACCTCTCGTATGCCAATCCAGTCTTTGGCGCTCCGGCACGAACTCAATCTGATTAAATACATGGATATATGTCTTCCTTTTTATGTGCCTTTCATTTTTCTTTGTCTCTCTTCGTATCTTTCTTGTTTGCTTGCTTCAAAAGGTCACATTTTATCCTCATGCACACACAGTGACATGAAAATGCCCCACGATTCTTGCATTTCAAATAACCAACATGCAAATGATTCATATTTGCCAATTGAAAATTTTTAAAATACGCTGCGCAAAGCCGTCGGCATTTAGCCAAAAAGGACTCATCTGTGATTTGGCTTGATTTACGATTTTACCAAACGAAAGGAAAAAGGTACCAACCAAACACATTTGTCAGCGCCCGCAGAGAATTTATTGATATCTTCCCGGAATATTTTTGGAACAATTTTACAAAATACACTTTTTTCTTTGCATATTCATTCTCTATTTTCTTCTCTCTCTCTCTCTCTCCCCCTCGCTCTCTCTCTCTCTCTCTCTCTCCTTCGAGATCCTTCTGTCTAATTTCTCTTTCCTTTCTCTCTCTCTCTCTCTCTTGCCTCTGTTGCTCCTTAAAACTTCTTGACAAAATGGCTTTCCTCGCAATTGTAAAATATTTCAAGAATTGCTGGACTTTTACTTGAATAAACCAAAAAAGGAGAATTTCTTCAAAGAAAAAGATCAAAAAAAGAAAACAGAGAAACTTTATGACAATATTGAGTTGTTCGCCAGCATCGGAAAACCACTTTAAAGAAAGCTCGACAAAAAATTTACTAATCAAAATGTACATAAAATCAGAGAAAAAATCACAATAAATCTGAAGAAAAAATGTTGAAAAATCATTCTTGTCATTTCAAATGAAATCCATCTTATAAGAAAATCAAAAATGAAGTTTTTGTTATGAAATTGGAAATTCCGTATGTGTGAAACATATGTATGCATAAAATCGGCCTTATTTTCTGCGTAAAGCCGCTTTATCGTTTGAAATCAAATCGCCAAAAATTCCATTTCACACTTCAAATCATCGATTTATGTTCCCTTTCTCTCTTTTTATCTTTACATCTTTAGCTATCTATCAACTTTCCCTTTCGTTTCTCTGTAATATATCTAAAATGTCTTGAGTATACACACTCAATTGGTTGAAGAAGGTCATCCAAAATGAGTGGTAAAAAAGGCCAAGCGTTCTTCAGAAGTATTTGGTATATATTTTCTGTCGATTTACCCCGTTTCAAAAATTAGGCAAACGAGTGAAGTATACTGCAATGTGGGCGTTCAAAATCAACTCGGCGGTCGAGTTAAATGGCATATTTTATTTGAATTTGAATGCGGTTCAATTTGCGGAAGAAACCATTTGAAAAGTTGTTTTGAAAGTGATTCGCTTTGTGGTATATCGATTTATGTGCATGTTTTCTCTCTCTCTCTCTCTCTCTCTCTCGCTTGCTCTCTCTTGCTCGGATATATATATATGTATTTATGTCAAAACCATTGAAACTGACTTTAGACTCTCGAATAAATAAAGACCTAGTGGCATACTCTATGGCTTTGTGACAAACGACCTTTGTAAAAGCAGCCGAAAAGTCGTACACATAGCATTTTGAACTATGTATATTTTCCATGTGATTTATAACCATTGGAAATTGTCTCGGAATTTTCAATATCAACCGAAAACGTAAATTAGTTTGTTGTTATGAGAGAATGAGACAAATTCGAATTTGTAGAATAGAATTCTATTTCACCAACCAATTCAGAAAAACACACATTTTCCCAGTTATTTGAAAGTTATTTGCCAGTCCAAATACAATTGGATTCCATTTAAATCGGCTCCGCAAAATATATATCTAATTGGCGAACAACCAAAATACATTTTGACATCACATGTGTGTGTTTGTGTGGCTTATAAGTCGGTTATAATATCAACTAATTCTGAATGCTACATAAATGTTTTGTTATTTGACGTAGTATTTTTATTTCATGTGCATTGTGCAAATTGCTTATCATCGAAGATAAGTAATGGATCAAAATTTCAAAATTTTGAAAACAGAATACTTTTAACGATATTTTGTACATATTATTGTTTGAAGCTCCGGAAAAAAATGACATTTTTAACTGGTTTTTGTATATTCGCTGCCATTTTGGTATTATTGCATTACTATTACTGAGTTTCGCTAATATCAAGTAATATGTAAAATTATCATTTACTTAGATGACAGTGAGCGGGGCTGGGCATGACAAAGGAAAAGAGGATGCCGGATTTTTATTATTTAAAAAAATGTTCTTCTCATGTTTCGATACGAGTAAGAATTTTCAAACAAAAATCATACCTTTCTAAGGGCATTAAAATGTTTGAAAAAATATTTTAACTATTTACCAAAAAAAAAAAAAAAAGTTTTTGTTAGTAAAATATTCTTAAAAATTTTTTTGTTAGATGATAAAATGAAAGATCCTGGGTCACCTCATTATCTTAACATAAAAATGCCCAATGTAACTGCTCGCCTGAAAGATCTAGAAAAAGCACAAGCTTCAGAAAATTACCGTGATTTTATGAACAGGTTAGAATCCAATCAACGTGATAGAATCTGAGGGAAAACTTTAGCTAGAAATTGAATTTCTTCAATTTTAATTTCAATGAACTTATATTCCATCATATTGCATCATTTATTTATAATAGATGTGCTACGATGCCAAAGGATGATTTATTAACGAAAGGTGAAAAAAATAAAAAAGACAATATTGCAAAATTGTATAGCGTTTATTATCAACATCGGTGAGTTCAATTCCAATTGGTATTTATATTTAATTTATTATTAAATTAATTGAACACATTGATAGAATCATAGGTGATATGTGCAATCGGATTAATGCAATCAGTAAAAAATTCGAAGATGCTTATAACAGCCAAACAGGATATAAATTATCCGATTATGAAACGTAAATACATAAATACGTACATATTTGATGACAACTAAATTATTTTCTTCTCATTTTATAGTGATAAAGGAAAACTTAACATAGTTGTTACACTTTTGAAAAGCTTACATGATAATAAGTAAGTTGAATTTCTGTATTAAATAAATAAAATGATGAAAAAGTTTGAATTTTTATTTCAAAAAAAAACATGTTCAATTCATTTTAGACCCCATCAACCCATGAAGAATGATGTGATTGGTTTCATTTGCCGTGATATATACACCATCCTAACATATATGGCTGCACTTGCACACTAAATTGATGAATAGATTTTAAATTAAAGACATAAATGTCATGCTAATTGAAATGTATTCTAAAAACAATTTCGTTTCAAACATTGTATACACGTATGTACGATGAAATACATTGATAAATGTTTTCCTTTCGCAAAGTGCTTAATTTTTTTTTTTTTTTTTTTTTTTTAAGAACTCCATTTCTAATAATTCATTTCTCTCTTTTCTCCATTTCATTCGAAATAAATTTTTAAAAACAATATTCCTCAACAATGGCATTCCATTCAAACTGAGTCATTAATTTCTGATCAATTTTATAGTAACATGGAAGTTTTTTTTTTCATCAATTTTACAGTAAATTATTATTGGAATGTTTTTGTGGCGACATGTTTCTTGTCTGTTATTATAAACGTCTAATATCTAAGTCTCTTTCTTACTTAAACAAGAGAAAAACCAAAATACTGAATAAACACTTGACGATATTGAATTTGTTAACATTTATGTAATGAGCTTTACGAAAATGAAATTCGTAGCGATATTTTATGCATTTGCATTGGTAAAATTCAGTAAATTTCATATCTATTTCTTAAAACTAAAATCATTATTTTTAAAAATTGATTTCAAATCAATTTGACCATTAAATAAATGGCATTTATTCAATTCATTTTTTTTTCTCTTTTACATTAAATTCAATAGATGACGGCGATAGACGCGCACAAGGGAAAATGTTCAAATAGTTCGGGATGTTTTTTATTTGAAACATTATTTTTTTCATCATGTTTCAATGTGGGTAAGTGTTTTAGAAGTATGTTACCTTTTTAGAGGCATAAAATTCTTTGAAATAGTTTTCGTGCAATTTTTTTTCAAACTATGTGTTCTGAAAAGAAAACCATACTCAAGCAGTCAAACACATTCTCAGATTAAAATTTCTTTCAGCGGATGATAGCAGAGTGATTAAAAATCCTGGAGTACCATGTTATCCCAATGTAAAATTGCCAAATGTTACTGCGAATGCTGCCGAACTAGAAGAAGCAAATCATGCAACAGAGCAATATACGAAATTCATGGACAAGTTAGTTAAAACAATTTCACTTACAACTTTAAAGTTACTCTATAACTTCAATTTGACGTTTTTTTTTTAAAAAAAAAAATTTCCTTAGATGTGCTGCCATGCCTGATGACTATCTAACAATGCAAAATGAACCATATAGAAGTTATTATATTTCTGAATTGTATTCTTTGTTTTGTTCGGATATGTAAGTTAAAATCTAATTCAAATTATGCGAAATTTTTTTAAAGAAATTAATCTCATTAATAGTGGTATAAGTGATATCTGCGATCAAATCAATGTAATAAGTAAAAAATTCGAAGAAGCATACGATAGCGATGAAGGATATACAATTGCCGATCATAAAAAGTAAATACATTCGAAATGAAAATCCTTTGATTGAATGAACTAAATATTCTTTTTTTTTTTGAAAAAAAAAAAAAAAAAATTATAGAGATAAAAAAGAAATTGATAGAATTGTCAAAAATTTGAAACGTTTATATGTTAAAAAGTAAGTTAATTTTAAATTGTTTCTTGAGTTTAATTTAATTATTATTACAATTATAACATTTCAGTCCCTCACAGATGGCAGATATGAAAAATGATGTTCTCACATTGATTTGCCGTGATGTATTCACTATCTTAACATATATGGCAGCACTTGCACATTGAATTATTTTATAAATTTGAAAATTTAAACAAACATAGCAATCTTCTTCTGCAAAAATATTAAAAAATATTATAATTTCTCATTTTTCAAACAATTTCTCCACATTTTTTTTTTCTTTCATCAAATTTCTACCTTCATCCAAAAATGCGATCGTATACCATTTAAATACATTCGAAAAGTATACTTTCTGATTGTATTTGAATGGTATAATATATTATTTTTTTTTTCTATTCTCCCCATAGAATTTAGGAGGAAATGGAACTATGTGGATTTGATTCTCACGAATGCGTACATTTCTTACGAATGGTTCATGAATTGTGCGATTGCGCTCATGGATATTCGTGAATACTGTGAAAATGTCCATAAGCGAATTCGCAAAATTGATGGAAAATTCGTAAGAAATGAACGAACTCGTGAGAGTCGCATCCCTCTCGGAATGGAAGTAATCATCATTAGAGAGATTTTGATAGAAAAAATTAATTTCTGATAAGGTTTTTCCAAATAAACTGAATCAGAGCTATGGATTAACTTGGCCCAAGCTCTGAACTTGGTGATATTAGAACCCATTACTAAAACAAGTTGTTTTGTTCAAATATAATTTACATACTATGACGTCAGCTGTGTCAATTAATTTTGAAATGATTATGCATGAATAAATGTGAATATTTGATAATTTTTTTTTCCGCGTTAAACTCAATTTATTTTTTTTTTTCCAGACAGTGTAAACAGAATATTTTGCAATTCATTTTTATACAGTCAGAAATACTACTATATATTCAGTAATATAAATAAATTGGTTTGAAATTATTACATCTTGGTGTCGTGTAACTTTTGTTGATGAAAACGGAAAATATGAAGACTTGTATAATTCTTTGTCTATTTGGCACTGCATTGGTAACAAAATATTAGTAAAAAAAATGGTGGACAATTTGCGAAAATTCAGCTATTTTATTGTTGTAAATAGATATCAGTATCATCGGCTGGAAAAGTTCAAGAAAAAGGCGAAAAAAAAGAAGATACAGGATGCCTTCCATTAAATATAGGCTGTCTCCCATCATGCCTTATCGGTAAAAATGATTAAAGAATAACATCTGGACTGAAAAATAGCTATTAAAATAATTGTTTTTTTTTTTAATGCAAAATTTCTTACAGATGATGACAATAAGATGAGAACACCGGGACTGGCAAAATATCCACAATTAAAAATGCCTAAAGTTTCTGCTCGTGTAAAAGATCTTGAAGGTGCTCAGGAAGGACCATATGAATACATAAATTTTATGACGAGGTTGCTTACCGATCATTGTTTTCAATTAGACATTTCAAGTAGTTTCATTTTAATTCATTTAATTATATGATTTAGATGCAGTGACATGCCTACTGATTCAATGTTATTGCAACGGGAACAACATGTAAATTATATTGAAACACTTTCCAAAGAATTTTCCAAACACAGGTGAGATATTCATGGAAGATTCCATTTAAATTTAGTGATAAAATGAGGAAATAATTGAATTTTTCCTTCACTAACAGTGCTCTAAACGAGCTTTGCAATCGGATCAATGCACACAGTGGAAAATTGGAAGCGGCCCATAAAAGCAAACAGGGATATACATATGCAACCTTTTTATAGTAAGTTAAAGATCATTTTCAATTTAAAGACAATTCACATAAATTTGAATGCTTTCTGTTTTATTTTGCAGCGATAAAAATGAATTTGAATTAATTATCAACACTTTGAAAAAGATACATCATGAAAAGTATGTTCATTTTTACAAATCGATTGTCGATTTTTTAAAAAATAAATTTTTCAATAAAAAAAATGCTTGAAATTCATTTTAGACCCGTAACACCGATGAAAAATGATGTCATTCAATTGATTTGCTACGATTTGTTTACAATCTTGAGCTTCATGCGTGCACTTGCAAAGCAATGATTTAAAAGCAATCTAAGGAAAGCAAATAACGATTTCTTTTGAACTTTTAATTTTTGTCTTAAAACAAAATCATTCAAAATTGTATTGCTTTATTACGTAAATAACAGTTTGTTTTCATTCAATTCAGCTATAAATTGAAAAAAAAAAAAAACAATAATTTCTTGGTTTTTTTTTTTCTATGAAATCCAACATGAAATCAGTTTTGATGTGCTTATTTTAGTGATGAGAGATAATCCATGGATTAATCCATCAATTGTATGGACGATTGTCAGCACTGTGTGCGCTGCACACTATATAATGGAATATTAAAATAATGAGTCAATTAAGATTCTTCATAATTCATAAAATAAACAAATTAAATGAGTCAATTTGTTGCTAATTGATGAGGCTTATAAACTCATGAATTCTAATCGTAAATACTCTTGAAGCCAAATAAACTGTAACATCTGTTTTTGTGACGTCAAGTATAAATTATAATTTTAATAAATAATCGTGTGTTTTCAATAGAATTCAAATGTATTTACTCCTCCGACAATTGTTAGATAAAAATGTAAGAATTTTTGTTTTCTTCTGTACTTTGCAGTCAGTAGAATCAGTTTTTGTAATTTTTATTGAAAACAGTTTAAAATGAATTTCTTAACACTTTTTGGCGTTTTCATTGCCACATTGGTAAAAAATTGAAAGTTAATAATTTTTATTGAAAAAATGTGTTTATTTTTCGTTTTTTTTTTTCCATTAATAGGTTGCGACAACCATAGCAAATGAAAAAATAAAAGCCAAGGAAGATACGGGATGTTTACCATTTGACCCAAGCTTTCTTTGGTCATACCTTAACTTGGGTAAGTGCCATTGAATATTGAAGGAATTAAATCCATTTTTCAGAATTATCATTTCATAGAATTGCATGAATTTTCGGTTTTTATAAAAACATGTATCTGTTCTTAGATGGGAGCAAAACAATGAAAAAACCATGTCGATCATTTTATGATAAAATAAAAATGCCCAATATTACTGTTCGTGCAAAAGATCTGCAAGAGGCTGAACATGCAAATAATTTCAAAGTTTTTATGACAAGGTTAGTTAAGAGCTATCTATTTGAGTTGATGAGCTCACATCATCAATATAGTTTTTTTTTTTTTTTTTTTTTTTTGTCAATTTTTTAACAATTTTTCAGACAATTATTCATTTCCATATGATTTATTTTTATCAATTTAGATGCTCTGACATGCCTCATGATCGTTTTTTGATACAACGAACAACAGAGCTTAAAAATTATATTCCAAAACTTTTTGCATATTATGCTAATCATCCGTAAGTCGAAAATTCATGATTATAAAATGAAAAGCAATGATATATATTGCTGAATTAATTGAAGAAAAAAAAAACATAGGTAATAGTGGGTAATTGATAGAATTTCATTTTATTGACAGTAATATAAATGACGTTTGCAACCGAATTAATTTACATAATGGAAAACTAGAGAATGCGTTGAAAAGTGAAAAAGGATACACAAAAGAAACCTATGAATAGTAAGTGAAAAAAAAAAATGATACTCAAACTGAAACAAACAGTTGAATTTAATTAAAAAAAAAAAACATTGTATAGTGACAGATACCAATACGAGCTAATTATCGAATCTTTGAAAAAGATACATGATTTGGAGTAAGTCATAAAATTTAATGAAAATCAAAATGAAAAAAAATTTGTCCAAATTCTCTTTAATGAATGTCAATAAAATGTATCATTTCAGACCTAAAACAAAAATGATGAATGACATCGTCTTATTGATTTGTCGAGACATTTATACAATCTTAACATATATGGCTGCAACTCCAAAACGTTGATTGTGTGACGTGAAATGGAAACGGCGAAGCAGAGAAAATGATGTTTATTAATTCAAAATAGTTATGAAAATTGTAGTTCGATTGACAATATAAACCAATACAAATGAAAATATAAAATCATTAAACACTTTATTGCGCAAAATGAATAATTTCGTTTTTTCAATTCAATTCCATGGGGCAACACACATTACTTTATCATTCAGTTGAAATAAACCGAATTATTCAAAGAAAATATAAAATGTAATAATGAAAAAAAATTTATAATTTGTGCAAACTTTGCTAATAATCCGTTTAATGTCTGAAAATAGACTAAAACGATCATTATTTCGCTTTGTTAAGTGTAAAACTGTATCCAGACAGCGTCATTGCATTTGTTTTTCTTGTAATATACAGACAACTACGTGTTTGCGTTTAATACTTCTTTTTATTCAAATATGAAATTGGTGATAATTTTCTGTGTCTTCATTGCCACATTGGTAACATGGCTAATTAATTAAATGAAATAAACGTTTAGTCAATTTTTCAATCATATTTTAATTCGTTTCTTTATTTTCTCATTGTCTATTGTAAATAGGCGACGGTGAGTTGTGTTGGAGAAAGGGATATATCACGTATTCCAAATTACGTGGGATGGCTACTGTCTTGCTTTGTTGACAAAGGTAATTTATTTTTGAATTTCTTATTGAAAATGTATCTTTTAATGCACTCGACATCTAAATTTATGAAAGAAAAATCAAAACACTTTATTCTTTAGATGATAATAGCAAATTTAAAGCACCACCGCCTGCATTTTGCAGTAGAATAATTATGCCCAATGTGACCGCTCGCGTGAGTGATCTCAATGAAGCTCTCCAGTCGAATAAATTAGAAGAATTTATGAGTCGGTTAGTTATTATTTATGGTATTTTTACAAAATTGTTCATTTGTTCTTGGATTTTGCTTCAATGAAATTTGCCAATATAAAATATTGTAATTTAGTTGCGCAGAAATAGACCGATTACCTAATCATTTATCACAATATGAAAAGAACTTATTCAGCAATATATATCAACATGAGTAAGTAACAAATTTCATTTGAAATTATTTTAATTTTTTTTTTAATTCTTCAAAATTGATTCAACATCATTCATCAGAATTTTAACTAATATTCTCAATGAGATAAATAAACTCACTAAGCATATTGAAGCGGTTTACAAAAGTGACCAAGGATACACAAAGCTAAATTATGAAAAGTGAGTGTGCGAAAAAAAAAACTGAAAAATCAACAATGCATTCAGTATATTTTTTTTATCATTCTACAGCGATAAAAAAACGGTTGACTTGATCGTCCAAAATTTGAAGAAACATTATGATAATCCGTAAGATGTTTGAAACTTGTGATTTCATTTTCATGTGAATCAATCTATTAAAAAGTAAATTTTTTTTTTTATTGTTTCAGATCTGAAGCCCCCATGAAGAAAATAACTATTGTGATGGTTTGCTATGACTTGCACACAATCTTAACATATATGAAAGCAAATGCGTAATGAATAATTTTCAACTGTTTGTAACAAATGTTTCGAAATAAAAAAAAAATTCCATTGAATTTCATTTAAAAAATAACCACATTAGAGTTGGTTTATTTGCATTTCGTTATATTTCTTTTCACGTGGTATAAGACAAATATTTTCTTTTAGAATAAGAGAATTTTAATTTCGAATAAAAAATGTTACTATTCTTTCAGATATGAAAGACATTTTTAGTAACAAAAACAAGGATTTAGACAATATATAGACGACCACATAGCGATAAGAAACACATTGTTAAATAGTTGTGAAAATAAAACAGAACATTATTCTCTTCATAGCCGAGTTTATAAAGTCAAAATGAAGATTTTCATATTTTTGTGTGTGTTTAGTGCTTTGGTGAGGGATCTCTAAATTTCATCAATTTCTTGCTAAATTTTCACTGTAAACCTAACTCATATCGTTTTAAATACTACATAAATAGATGACAATGACTAAAGGGGGAGGAGACTTAGGACTTCGATGTCTTAGATCTTGTTTTAAACCTAGTAAATATTTTTGAAAAATTAATCAAAAGATAATTTCAACATTTCGAATAAAAAAACAAAATGATCTTCTTCTTTAGGTGGAAGTAAAAGTAAGAGTTTGGTGGGAAAAACGGGAAAAACGGTCAAAATGGAAAATATGGAAAAACCGGAACCAGCATTTTATGCAGAAATAACTATGCCAAAAGTGTTTGCCCACAAAGATGATTTAGCAGCAGCTGAACGATCACTTAAATTTGTCAATTTTATGAAAGCGTAAGTGCTTATACATATTAAATAATGTTGTCCATTTTCCAAATATATTTCTGAAATAATTTCATTTTATTTTTTTTTTATTTTTTTTTTTTCAATTGATAATTTAGCTGCGCATCAGAACCTAGTGAAGCATTCTTAAACGATCGTGAAAGGAGTAAAATTGATAAGAAAATTAAACTCAGTAGAGGGCTTAAACCATTTTCGCATAAGTAAGAAAAATTATAATTTTCGAATGAGTTTGAAATCGAATTGGAAATATTTTCAATGTCTTATTTGCATATAGTGCTTTAACAGGACTTTGTAATCAAATAACTGAAATGGGCAAAAATCTTGAAATTGCCTTAAAGAGCAAAAGCGGATATACGAATGAGATGTACAATGCGTACGTACACAATATTAGAATTGTACACCAATTAATTAAATCAATAATATGTAATTAACCTTATTACACAGGGATATAGATAGAGTGATGGATCTTGTTAAATTTTTAAAAGGATTGTATCGCAATGTGTAAGTCACACATGAAAGGTTCACAGGAAAAATGTCATACAGAGAAAAGTTCCGCGGAAAAATGATAAAAATACTTATATGTCACTTATTCCCAAGTAGTAAGAATACGCAATTAAAATCGTGTACACACGATTTGTACACGTTTTTGTAAAATTGTACGGAATAACGCGTACACGTTTTGAAATTTTCACTGAAACAAGAATTTGGGTTATATAAATAAATAATGACAATTCAGTGCGTATATGGAATCGTGTACACGTTATTCCGTATAATTTTGATGAAACGTGTACAAATCTTGTGCACACGAATTTTTTCGTGTATTGGAGCTACTTGGGTTTGGAACACATTTTGCACACAAGTATTTTACTCCATTTGCCACTTGTTTTATTCATTTTTCCACGGAACTTTTCTGTATGACATTTTTCCTCTGAACGCTACACATTATCTTTTGGTTTTGTTGTTAATCTGGAAAAGTATATATATTTTCTCATAAAATTTTTAGACATGAAACGAAATATGCAACTGTTGGCGAGCAGAAACAAGGTATTGAATTAGTTTGTCGTGACTTACATGCTATCTCTGTATTTATGACAGCACTTGTAAGTCACTAATTCTCTGGGAAGTTCTAAATGAAATATTTTTAAGAATATTCAATCGATACGAGATATACACATTTGCCTATTCAACGAAAACCTAATGAAGAATATTAAAATTATTATTTTCCAGTAAATGCAATTCAGTTAAAATCACTAGAAAAACGTTTTTTTTTTTAATTTTCTCTTAAAACAGGAAATTGTTCGGATTTTTTTCTTCTTTTTCTTTACGTTTTTTTTTTGTTTGAAAAAACCTATGAAATTGCTGAAAAGAAAAATTCATCTTTTTGATTTGCCAATTGTGATAATTTTGATCAAAAAAACATTATCAGTTCTTCAATTATAATTGAACTAATAATTATTAGTTTAAATAAATGTATATAGAGAAGCAGTAGATATTCTGTTCTTTGCCTTGCATTCCATTCGTTTTCAGATGAAAAAAAAAAAAAATAAAATTTCCTATCTATGACGATATGACGTAAAATTGTCGCACGTTTGTTTTCATGTAAATATTGGAAGTCTAAATATTGAGCTTCACTGACTGAAATAAGTAAAACCTTAGAATTTCATAATTATTGTATTTTTTTTATGGAAATTTTATATTCCATTTGTTTGAAACAACAATGTAAGTAAGAATTTACGTTACAACAGTGTTTGAATTAATACAGTCAAGTAAATAATGTGTCATTCATTAAAATGTGGTTTTGTTACTAGTATTTTATTTTATATTTTAACTTGGAGAAATGAATCGATTCGCCATTAATGGATTAAGAATTGTTTTTGATTGAAATTTGAATGTTTTTAAAATGAAATTTTTAATTTTTTCTTGTATATTCATTGCGATGTTGGTAAGTGAAGGTTTATCATTTGAAATGATTCACTTTTAAAAAGCTATATATTCTATCCTGTTTTATTTGTGTGTTTTTTTAATTTGAATAGATAACGGTGGCGGAGTCTGGTGAAAATAAAAGAAACAACAATATTTTTTCATGCTTCGGAGGTAACAACTCTTGAATATGTTGATAGATGATACAATTTCAATGGCATTTAAATAGTGTTTGGATGTTTGTTTTCAGTTGGTTCCAAAGTTAAAAAGCCATATCCCGCATTTTATGAGAAAATCACAATGCCAAATGTGTCTGTATATGAAGAAGATCTTGACGATGCTGAATATTTAAATAAATTTGATGATTTTATGATGAGGTGAGTTAACAGTGACAACTAAATTGATGAATAACACAATTTGCTGCATTTTTTTTTCTAGATGTGCTGCCAAGCCGGACAAACGTTTCTTACGTGAACGCGCACAAAATAAAAAAGATTTACCAAAAAGACAACGTTTACCATATGAACATTAGTAAATGTGCAATATATTGAATAAACTTGAAACACAATTTTGTTGATTAATAAAATCGTTTTTTCTTTTGTTTAGTGCTTTGAGTGGCTTATGTATGGAAATCAACGCAATTAGTAAAAATATTGAAATTTGCAACAAAAAGTCGACCAGGATACACATTGGAAAACTATAAAAAGTAAGTTATTCAAATATGAGATTAATTCGATATTAACGTGATTAAATCAATTAAATCAAATTAATTAATTTTATTAAATCAATTTTTCTTGTTTTGTCAGAGATAAACAAGAAATTGAAGCTCTTGTGAAGCTTTTCAAAAATCTATATGACAATGCGTAAGTTAACTGTATCACAAGTCGACCATTGCCAATACAAAAATGTATAAAATGTTTCAGAGTGCGGCAAAAAATTCAATTTCCTGGAAAGCAACAAAGTGTTATGCTAATTTGCTGTGATTTACACACAATATTGGTTTATATGGCAGCCCTGGTAACTCATTGAGATAACGAAAGTCAAACCATAGCTTAAGAAAACGCTGCAAGGGAAATGAATTCCAAATTCAAAAATATTTGCTAAGAAAAAGTGTCAGTTTTCAAACTAATAAAAGCTGATTTCATTCATGCATTTTGCTTTCGTTTCCATTTTTTTTTTTTTCATCAAAGTCCACCTTTTCATTCTTTTTACAAATTTTCGCATTTTTTCTTGGAAAATGTTCGAAAAATAAACAAATTCCTTTTGGTTCAAGAGTGTATCGGACCAAAAGACTCGGTTGTCAGTATCAAAAGGGCTAAAATGACCGTTAGTTCTTGAAACAAATTTGTCCTATCATAAGAAGGAAGATTTCTTGTCCAAATCATTCAGCTTTTTTTTTTCTTTTAGGCATCGTTTTCATTTTGGAGCATGAACGAACAAAAGGGCATATTTTATTTAAATTTGAATGCGGTTCGAAGAATCCATTTAAAAGTTATTTGATTGTATCTGATTGTTATTGGTCCGTTGCATGTAACAAAGAAACTTGCTGCATCGCACCATTGACAGTGACAATATTCTCGTGCAAATAAAGACAAAACAGGTCAACAATAAATCAAAGTGCTTATTTCGACCCTTGGCATCGATTTGGCTTGGCATCTTCAAAGCCAAGCCTAAAAAGGAAGAGTGGGCGACCCGATAGAATTGTAATTTTGCGTGCGGTTTTTTTTCCTTTGAAAACTTCTCCATCGGTCACAATCTATCTTTGTTCGGCTATGTATGTGGTAGTCTCGTTTTACTTGATGTCTTTTCTCTCACATGTTCTCATCGTTTTATCTCCTGCAGTCTTTCCATCTCTTTTTCATTCTCTTCTTTGTTCGCTTGTTTAGCATGAATTTTCATTTTCAATTGAATAAAATCCGAATGAACGATACCAATCTTAAGAAGATATGACCAAATACCGTTGACAAAATCCAAGTGTCAATTTTGATGCGGAAATAAAGCATGTCAACGGCAAACACAATGATCCCAGCATACATGATTTTCACCACTAAATACACATATAAAATTGCATGCATCGGTGAAAAATCAACACTCAACTGATTTATGTTCGGTTCTTGTTGTTCTTTTCCAACGAATTTGCTTTTATTGTGGTATTGATTTGAAAAATCAAAAAAAAAAAACAAAAAACTAGTTCAAATACATCTAAATTCTTTGTGGCATTCGGTTCGTTGTTGAACAGTGAACAGTGAACAGTTAACGGTAAACGTGGTTGTTTGATGTTGTTTTTCTTTTGGGGATAGGATTTATTCACCCGGAACCATTCAATCTCGGAACGGATGACATCTTCGGCACATCAAAAACTCATTGAATTTCATCTCATAAACTATTGCTCAGAGAAAATTCTCCCCCTCTTTGCCGTAGTCCGAATGACTGGCAACAAACAAACAAACCAACGAAACAAATAAATGAAAACATACCAACCAAAAAGAAATCAACACATTGACCGAAAAGTACCGTGTTTGCGGTCGTACAATGACCGATGTTTTGTTATTTATATTTTGATTGAGTGTTGAATTTTCAGTAGATGAATGAAGTGGTCGGTTGAATTTAGAACAAGAAATGCTTGAAAATTCGCAAAAACAAATAGAGCATGAATGAGAATTACAACATCTGTTCAAGTTCACATTCGGATTTTCAATGTATTTTATGCAGTGGATTTTGTAAACGATGGGAAATGAATGCAAAACAAGAAGAAAAAAAAAACAATACGACGATCCATGAATGTGGTTCATGACAAGGGATATTTCAAACGATGCAGAAACTAATAATAATCGATTCGAAGGATTTTCCGTAATCAACCACTTATGTGTGGATGTGAATACGGAAATGAAAACCGAATCACGACGATGGAATCGTTGCTGATCAAGACGAAAATGCCATTTCAAATTATATAATCTTCATGTTGCTGTGCTTGCTCCAGCTAAAACATGCTAATAAATTACTAATTCATCAATAAAACAGACAAGCCAACACCGAATATTTAGTACATCGGTCGTCATTTGATTGAAAATTGTATAGAGCAAATGGTTTTTCATCTACGCCGAATGGCCAATTGAAGAATAAATCACTTGACAAAGCTCCGTTCCGAATAACGGCCAATTAAAAGTTTGACACAAATCATCAAGCTTGTGCTTGAACAAACGCTCCAATTAATAAGTAGCCAAATAAATCAGCATTCTTGTTTCGCATGTAATCTCTTTTGCTATTTGCTGAAAATCGAAATGATGCAATATAATCTTACCTTTTGAATTTTGATGAAAATTTTCAATTTTCTCTTCTCCCTCAATCTCTGTTATTTTCTCTTTTTGTTTCGCTTTCGATGCAGATTATGTGACACGATAATCCATTTGTTTCGTCTTCAGCGATGTCACTGTCACACAATTTGTCAGTTTCCCAATTAAATCGTTGTCGGTGTTACACTTGAGTCTCTATCTCTCTCTGTTATTTCATTTAGTGTTCACTCGCCGTCTTCCCTTTTAGCTCTCTTTCTCTCTTTCTTTCTCTCTCTCTCTCTCTCTCTCTCTGACTTTCTTTTCTCTTCTCAACTTCGTCTTTTTGCGTATTTCTCTTGCTAAGTTCAGTACATTTTCAATCTTTCACACATGTTTGAAATTTTAAAAGAGAAAAAAACAAAAAAATCCACAAACAAACACCGTTTTGCCATTGAATTATTAATGCCAATATAAAATTCGATAAGCGAATGAGCACGTGTTTTTGAGTTGGAATCAAAATTTGGCTACCGCAATGAAATATTGATGGTATTAGTCCATTGAGTGTTGAACAACGGTTTAGCACATCAATCAATTATCTGTTTTCTTAGCTTCTTCGTTTTTCGTTCGTCGCTAGTGTGATCTTGTTTGCTTTGTTTTCTATTTTGTTAAAATGGATGAAATTACGTTCGTGGAAAACTTTGTTCTCCGTGAAATTTAAACGCATTTCTCAGCTGTTGTAAAAAGTTTTGATGTTGGAATCAATTTACCTGTTAACAAGAAGATTTAACATTCATAGAATTGAATTTGTTTTGTTGCGCGATTTTCCATCGACATTTTCATCTAATTAAAAACGGAAAAAAATGATGCGGCATCAATTTTCAATTGCCACAAACAAGCTCAAATACATTCATTCATTTCAACTTATGTCTAAGTCATTGTTTTACATGGATAATAATTGGTTAAGCACAATCCATTTTATGCTTGTACTCTTTCTGTCTTTCTCTTTCACTATTCAGAAATGTTTTTAGCGCCGATTCACTTTCATTTCACACAAAATGAGAACACTCACTCTCTGCCAGAAGAGTTTATGTTATGGCTTTTGTTTTCGAGCGTGATACGTGGTCGTGTCGTTGCCGTTCCGAAGAAAACACAAAAGATGCTTTCCACTGTTTTGTTGTGTATTCACATTTCTGGGCGAAACGTTTTATAACGACGCGTATCAAGGAAATATTTGTTTTGTGTGTATATATGCTGTTGTTGTTGTTTTTTCTCTCTCTCTCTCTCTCTCTCTCTCTCTCTCTCTCTCTCTTTCTCTTCGCTTGTTCCTTTATATGCAATATTTCTTCTTGTTCAAAACGTTTCTTGTATTTCACTCTATTGTTTAACCACTCACAATTGAGCTCAATTTCCACAATCTCTCGCTCTAGCCTCTTTTTTCTTTTTCTCTTTCTCTATTGTAGTTTAAGTCAATAGCACACGATTTTTCTATAGCAAAAATAACTCACAAATGCATACGCTCTTGTATAAACTCACTGAATTTGTGGCCCTTGCAATTCAACCAATAAATTCAACAAATTCCGTTTCGAAGTTTTTTTTTTTCTCTTTTGTATTCTTCTTCATTCGGTTCGCTCGAAAATGAGTTTCTTTGGTTCAACAGCAAACAATAATTTTAACCGAATTCAATGCACAATTCTATTGAAAACGTCATTTAAACATGAACTCGTTTGGTATTCAATATTTTCTTTTTTTTTTTTTTAATTTCACAAAATTTCTTCATAAAAAACAAAACTGTTTTAATCAATGTTTTTTCCAACTTTTAAACGGAAACAAATCTCTTTTACTCATGTGTATATGGTAACTTATATCGTGTTTCTTTTCAATTGAATATTTTTGTTTCTTTTTAGTTTAAAATTTCAATTTTTTATCAATTTTTTTTTCGTCCAAAATTGTCACTCAAATAAGCGTCAAATTTCGTACGAAAAACTTGATATTTACTTGTGAATCGTTTTGTTTTATCAAACACTTTAATGAAAATCATCGATAAGCAACTTGAATAAAATTCAAATATGTAAATTATTCAGTTTTACTAGAATTTTTATCGATTTTTGTTTAATTTTCAGATTTTTTTTTTTTTTTTTTTGGATAATTTTCTGCCGAATTTGACGAAGAATAGGAGCGCGTTTTATCATTTACAGAGCTTCGCTGATGCGACCATACACTCAACTGAATAACCATTTGAATTATGCTTTCAAATTGAGATTTTTTTTTTCTCGTCAAGCGTATCTCCGTTTGCACAGGCATTTCCATTCATTGGAATGATGAGCCTGATATTTGGTCCATTTTTGCCATACAATTCCATTGAATTTGCCTAGCGTTTTCGCATCCAACAAAATGTATTTTGATTCCTGAGTTTGCGCAGCACCAACATAAACGGGTGGATTGAATAAAATTGATACCAAACGCTAATGATAACTTTGCGGTACGATTTTCGAAAATGAAGTTATGTGAACAAGCTTGGAGAATGATATGAATGTGGTGAATTTGTGCAAAATGTGCTGAATTGAAAACGGAGAAATAGATTTATGTTGAAATAATGACAAACCTGAACCTTTCACAATATCTTTTTTAGTATTCACACAATTCAAAACATTTTCAACAAATAATTTTGATGATTTTTTGCTTTTTTGTAAGGAATTTTTCACTAATGGTGAACGTTGGACGATGTTATTTTGTTAAAAAAATTATGTCAAAATATTTGCACAGAAAAAAAAAACGAATCAAGATTACACATAAATGCTGATTATATGTTTACGAAAGCATTGAAAAGTATTTAGTTCTGAGATAAGGTTCGTTTAATAGTTTTTCTCCCAAATTACTTGCTTTAATTTCTATTTACATTCAAAAGTCAACCATATTATCTTGCACAAAAAATCATTTATTGCCGCTCGACATTATCTTTTTTTTTGGGCTGGCTATTGTTAAATTGGTCGAACAAAACAAATTGTGCAAGAATAAACAACACATAGAGAGCAACAAATTGTGTGCAATATTTCCTGAAAAATCTCAATAAGGGCGATATGTCTATATTCGTGTATCTGTGTTTCTTCTTTCTTTTTTTTTTAATTTTTAGACAAGAACATGCTTTAAAATAAGCCATTCGTTGAGCACGTTCACCACACCAGTGCACTATTGTTACATTAAAATTGTACTGCAAAACCCTAACAATTTATTCTTTCTCATTTTATCTATCTATTTCTTTCCTCCCCTTCTTCTCTTTCTCTTTCGTCTCCCTTCTCTCTTTCTATCTCGCTCTTTATTTGTTGCGAATCACCGCATGCACTTGTGCCAAATTTTCAGTTGCAATTTTCTATATTTTCATCATATTGTTTGCATTTGGTTTGTAACATTTTGGTGTCACAAATGGATGAACATAAAATTGTGAGGTTCGTTTAGTTTTAGATTATTAGGCAATATATAACTGTTGCCGATAGAACCCCGGTGTCCACTCTCTACTAGAACGAGTTTACATTCAGTTAAAAAGCTGCAAAATGTTCTCTTCACAATGCAGAGACTCGATCGCTTATTTTACCATTTTTTGCGTTGAAATGTTGTAATATTAATTGTATCGCAATGAGATCACAATTTGGTTGTTGCTTCATGAAGAATATTTTCATTTTGAACAATCACTAGATTTTCTATAAATAATAAAATGGACACTGCAATGAAATCATAGGTTCTAACAACCTCGAAGCTCAGGGAGCGGTATCCCGACCAAAAGGAGGTCTGTGAAGGAAAGTCCAAAGTGGGTCACTGAAGTCCATTCTATCTAATATAAACTTGTCTTGGAATTTTTTTTAAAAAAAACCCTTGCAATTTCGAATAATTTTGAACAATTTGTCAGGCGTCCAAAGATTTTGCATTAGAAGAATTTCAAAACTGCTAAATAATACCACATTTTCAATACGTTATTTTATTAATTACTTAATTTTTAGTGAATGATTAATCATTTTTCAAAATTTTGAATTGTGAAGTGAAAATTGAATGTGCTCAAAAATTGATGAAAATTATTTTCATTCTATATTTTGAACTTTCAGTTCAATTCACTTCTTTATACTCAACATTACTAGTTGTATAATCAATACAGTAATCCATCCATCCATGTAGAGCTTGGTGTTGAGTTAGTATACTCAATTAATATGTTGTCGAAGTGTCAGTGTCAGTGTACGTTTACAGTTTGATTTCATTTTAATTGGAAATACATTGAATGCAGACAAATTCCGAAAATTGATTAAATGCTTGCATGAAAACATATTGAAAAATTCAAAATGTATACAAAATCCGTGGCAATATATGAATGGCAATAATCATTATATTTGTGTGAATTCTCAATGCGAAAAATTAATTAAAAATAATTGATATTTTCGAAGCGTGTATACATTTGAAATCTAATTGCACTCTGAACTAATTGCATGTGAAAGCTTTAATAGGGAATTGCATTCATTGCCATTCAATACCACAACCTCTCACACCAGTCAAGTGATTTTGTAGTTATGTGTTGAAAATTGTACCTATCTTATCGCCAATGGATTTTAATCAAAATTTGAATTTGTTTTTATTGCAAAAACAAAATTGACCGAAAATTAAGAGAATCTTTTCACGGAAAATATGCTTGAATATGCAGAAAGTGAATGAAAGAAACAAGTAATCAAAATATTTTCCAGTTTTGTACAGAGGTGATAAATATGACTTAAGAGGAATCAATTGGGGGATATGTGTACTGTGCATTGACCCAAAATCTACCTACGCACTTATGCGAAAAGTCTAGAAAATTTATTTTTCCTTGAATTGAAAAAAAAAAAAAAAAAATGTTGCTGTAAACAAAGCTATAGACAAGTGTTGTACCTTAAACAGAAACGGAGTATTCACCCTAATGAAAAACAAATTTTTTTGGTTTTGCAATTCGAAGTGAATAAAAAAGAACTACTAAGCGTTTAAAATGTTTTATTCGATAATTCGGTATTTTATACAAAAAAAATTCGGTATTTTTTACAGCAAATAAAATTGAAAAAAATCAAACAGGACGCAATGTTATAGAAAATTAGTTGAAAAATATTGAATAAGATGAATGCAAGTGCTCGTCCCGTTAGCAGCGACCAAAGTTTACGGTACTATTACTATTATTAATATGGAACGTTTGTCCGCCATTGGCTGGAGAAAATCGGATCGATGATTCTTGACTTTTCATTCCTCCTACATATGTAAAAAAGTAAAAAACGAATGATTTAATTTATTTATTAATTAATATAATTGTGAATTATTGGTTGAAAGTTTTGGTTGAAAGAAAAAAAAACACACAGTACTTACCATTGATCATTTCTTTATTAGAACAAGTTGAATTCATCATTATCAAATGAAGTTGCATTCATTCATTCGGTGAACGTGACAAAATGTTATTTAAAAACTCATGCAATTATTGGATGTATTGAATATCAATCATATTCAAGGTCAAAAAATCAATTGTTGAATTTAATGAATTCACTTGAACGTGAAAAGTACCTTAAACGATGCACAAAATATGAATTTGATGAAAATCAACCAAAAAAAGTACAAATGTTTGATGTGCCATTTATTTACCATGCAGTGACCATGACTAATGATGGTATGTTTGTTTTTTTTTGTCTTTATGGTATTTATAAATAGGAAAACGGTGTGTTCATTTTCATATGAAGTTCATATGTTTTTATACAAAAACAATGATAAAGTGCAATGTCAGCAAAAAAATTAATATAAAAGTGCATCTGAATGCATTTGGAAATTTAGTTGTAAAATATACTCAAGTATTGTTGCATTCATTATAAATATCGCAAAATGAAAGTAAAATTCACAATTATTTTCTTTATATTAGTAAGTGTAAGTGGTGATGAAGACATGATACGCGAAATTGGTGAAATGAATGGAAATGAGAAACATGCAACGATACAAGACACCGCCAATTTTATATTTTCGGTTTTGAAAAAAAGTATGGAGATTTCGTGCGATGTAATGCGACTTTTTTTAAAGGTAATTGTTTATAAACCAATTATCAAAAGCAATTAAAAATATTCTTTTGTATAAATGTTATTCTATGTTTTTTTCAATTCATATATTTTCAGATGTGCCGAATAAAGTGACAATTGATAGACCAGAAGATGCACCGTTGCACAAAGAAAATTTGAAAAAATTAAAAGTCATTCTCAAATTAATGGAAATACTGAGAAATCTATTATAAAAAATTAAATTTGAGAATGACTTTTAATTTTTATCAAATTTTCTTTGTGCAACGGTGCATCTTCTGGTCTATCAATTGTCACTTTATTCGGCACATCTGAAAATATATGAATTGAAAAAAACATAGAATAACATTTATACAAACGAATATTTTTAATTGCTTTTGATAATTGGTTTAAAAACAATTACCTTTAAAAAAAGTCGCATATGCATCGCACGAAATTTCCATACTTTTTTTCAAAACCGAAAATATAAAATTGGCGGTGTCTTGTATCGTTGCATGTTTCTCATTTCCATTCATTTCACCAATTTCGCGTATCATGTCTTCATCACCACTTACACTTACTAATATAAAGAAAATAATTGTGAATTTTACTTTCATTTTGCGATAATAATGAATGCAACAATACTTGAGTATATTTTACAACTAAATTTCCAAATGCATTCAGATGCACTTTTATATTAATTTTTTTGCTGACATTGCACTTTATCATTGTTTTTGTATAAAAACATATGAACTTCATATGAAAATGAACACACCGTTTTCCTATTTATAAATACCATAAAGACAAAAAAAAACAAACATACCATCATTAGTCATGGTCACTGCATGGTAAATAAATGGCACATCAAACATTTGTACTTTTTTTGGTTGATTTTCATCAAATTCATATTTTGTGCATTGTTTAAGGTACTTTTCACGTTCAAGTGAATTCATTAAATTCAACAATTGATTTTTTGACCTTGAATATGATTGATATTCAATACATCCAATAATTGCATGAGTTTTTGAATAACATTTTGTCGCGTTGACCGAGTGAATGAATGCAACTTCATTCGATAATGATGAATTCAGATTCTTTAAACACATTTGAAACGAATGTATACAATCACAATGTCTAATATGCCAATCGGTTGTTGGATTCATTTCCATATGTTTATGTGTATTACACTTATAAAGAGAGCGACAACAATGATCAACACGATATTTTTCATGCGAAGAATCATTCCTTTTTTGGTTGAGAAATGTTGCTTCCAGTGTTCTTTGCAACGTATATTCTGAGGGTGATAAAATTGAAGCACAAAAATGTGTATCTAAAAATGAGAAATGAAATAGAAATTCTCAAAACGATCCTTCATTCATCTGAGTCGAATTCAAATGCATACCACTAAGATCATGGGACAGAAGAACGCGTACAAACTCGTTATATTTTGACACATACAAACTTTTGGCTTGAATATTTTGAATTAAAAATACAGAAAATAAAAAAAAAGAGCGGAATATATTTCATATTTGAAAAGAAACAATTGCCCTCTAGCTCAATCCACGTGACAGAACAAAACACAAAATAACAAATGAATTGTCTTCAAAGATGAAGAGAGAGAGAGAGAGAGAGAGAGAGAGAGAGAGGAGAGAGAGAGTGTGGTCTAGTTTCAAGATCAATCAAAATGTTTTACAAATAATTGATGCGGAATTAAACCGCTATTTATATACTAAACTGCACTAAAACATTTAAAAGAAAAAGAAAAACACAACGTAATAAGTAAACACAACTCACGACAAATAAGAAAACATGCATTACATCTGTTGATGTGGTTAATGTGCGCACACTCATCCAATGCACAAAAGTGAGCAAATCATCTCCGGTCAACAACATAACATGAGGACAACAATCATTACATTTTATTCCAAAATTAGCAAATAATCGACATCGAATGGATTAACATGTACAACTATCGGTTATCATTAGCACTAATTCAGTCATTTTCATACAAAATGATGACAGCAAAAAAAAACCCGCGAATGCATTACGATACCATTGAGAAAAAATAAAAACCAAGCACAAACACACCGAAATCTCATCGATTCGGTGTCAGTTAGATCCATTAGTTGAAATTCATACTTCGATTCTTGCTCAATTGCGAAAAAAACACAACGGATAAAAAAAATAGTGAAGAAGACTCAGGCCCTATTAGAACGATTGCCTCTTTCAATCGATCACGTTTTTTTTTCTTCTTTTTAGTCGTTTGCCAAATTTGCGAGGTCAATCGAAATCGATTCGTATTATAAGGTTTTCGTTTTATTTTTTTGGTTTTCAACCTGTTTTTGTCTTGCTTATTGTCTAACAGCGATTGAATGTATCGAAAGTGTACGTTTCACATTTTACACAAGTGATGTCAGCCAAAACCCTAAAAACAGGCTCGATAAAACGTGTAAAAAATATGATAAAGTTGTAGAAGTGGAAGAAGAAGCATAATAGGAAGAAGTCAAATAAAGAAAAAATAATCTGCGTTTATCACCATTTTATGACGCACACATTTAAAACCACTAGATAGAACCAGTGATCAAAAGAGAAAGCCATTAACGCGATTCGGCATGTCAAAGAATTGGAAAAAAAAAAAAAATTAATAAAAACGACAACAACAATCTAAATAAATTATTGTCATTATCGGTGAAATATTATAACTTAGTGGAATTCATTAACAAATTTATGAGCGGATGCATGGCGATCGACAGAATGAATGAAAATTCAAGTGAAATGTGGCTTGAGAGCGGCGGGAGAAAGGGAGAGCAAGAAAATACGAACGTTGGAAAAACATCGCATATGAATGAGAAGCAAAAAATGTCGATGGCATGTTGAACGGTTGGATGTTTCATGCCATTTATTGATATGGCAATCATTATCATTGCCACGTTTCATTCTTTTGTATGAATTTAGAATTGAACATATGGCGCAAAAAATCCAAGCATAACGAAACGGAAACCAAAGGCTGCGATTTCATTTCAGTTAATCATAAAAGAGTAATTTGTTTTATCACATGTGTTCACCAAATAAACGGAATTGTGTGTGCGTGTTTTAATGCACGACAAATGTCGATTGAATGTTGAGCGTTGGAGTTATATTTCCGAACTGTTTTCATTTTTTTTTTTTTTTTGTGTGTAAATTGAGAATTGTAACAAATGGAAATTAAAGTAAAAACAAAAATTGCAAAGATTTGATTGATGCAGCCCATTTGCCATATGGATTTTATCATAAAAACATCATTTTTGCAAAATATGTGCGACTCAAAAGTCGAGTGAACAAAAAAAAAAAAAAAACAAGAAACTCCTATAAAGTGTTCCGCTCAATTCAGCAAAATCACTGGCATTTCTCAGAAATCGCTGCACTGTAATATTTGCAACAACAAATAAAAATGATAACACAAATGTGCTCACATCAACTGATTTGCGTATTGACGATGTGCCATTTATTCAATGTTCATTTTTTGCAGCACCTGCAATTCAAACCACTTGAACCATTTCAATGACAATTAACATTATTCGTTTATGTTGTGTGAATGTTTCAATTTTTGACCAAGCTCAGCATTTTGGTAGGCGACATAACAATAATAACATTGCTGTTCTCGTTGGAATTCCAACCACAATTTGCAATTACAATTGTTTTAATTGTGAACTCATTCATCAAACTATGATATTCACTGTTCGTTGGGAAGATATATGAAAACAAATATTACAAAGTATTTGAATGAAACCAAGTGCTTGCACGAAGCCACGATCAGCACATTTTGTTTGAACAATGTTCGATTTTTGTTGGCTCGGAGAGTCAAAATATTAAGAAATTGTATTTAAAACGATTGATTTGGTGTTTGTGTGGCCGAATTTAACAAACCAACGCAACAACAACATTCTATCATTCTCTGCTTATTACAATAACTACATTAGTTCTTTAACCTTCGATATGATTAATTGTACCGGAAGAATAAGGAGCCGTTTCTACTTCGTTTTTTCTTTTTTTTGATAACATGAACCATATTGTATTTCAACTGATCCACTGTATGTCGTTCGGAAATTGTAATGTGAACGAAGGAAAAAAAATAACACATCGAGTGATAAGCAAATGAAATGTATGTGTTTTTTTTTTCATAAAAAGCGACATTTGAATGATTTAAATGGATTATGTTCAGAAATGCTTGATTATATGAATGAATGGCGATATTTTTTGTTGTTTATAGAGCCCGGCAACTACTTGCTTTTCGTCACATAGACGACGATTTTTTTGGTTTTCCCTCAATCTGCTTTCGATGTTTGCTCTATTGATTCGTTATACATCATACAAATACATCATTTTCATTTTCGTTGTACATTTTTATAAATATCATTTCATACATCCATTTTTTTGCGATAGTTTGCGCATAAATGTCATAATGCATTTCCGGGTATTCCACGTATTGCGAAAAATATTACCGATGTTGTGTGCGGTGAACGGTATTCAAGTGTTGAACCATCGAAAAATGGTGAAGTAATTTTCCGTGTTTTACCACCACAACATAATATTGAAAATCCATATGCGGATCACATTCAAAATATGCTTAAAATGACCAAATTACAGATCAATTTTACACTATTGCACAATTTGGGCGACACATTGCTTGATGATCGTGAAGAAATTCAGGTGAGCTACTCTTTATAGATTTTTCTGAAAGAACGAAAGTTCTCTTTTTTTTCTCGATTTTTCTCTTTTCGAATTTTGATTCTGCACGACGTCATTGATCATTTCGAACAATTTTAATCTAATCCAAAAAAAAAAAACAAAAAAAAAACATTCAAATTTCTGGGAAAAATACTATTATGCAATTTCAAATATGGTTGTTCGTGGTTCAAAAGCTATATCAACTTGCATCATCACTGAATTCGCATTAATTTTATAAAAAAAAAAGACAAAACCCATCCCACACTAGACGGGCTTTCCCTATATGAACAAACACTTATTACAAATTAAAATGAATCTCTGCGTCGAATGTTCATGTTGATGCCAATCGTTATGTTGCAATGCAATAAAATTGTTTGCAATGGTTCCATTGAATGGATTGTGTTTTCATGTGATGATACAGCTGCCATGTTCGTCCCAAGAGAATTTTCGATACAAAGCTAGAGAGGAAGAGAGAGAGAGAGAGAGATAGATAGACAGAAAGCAAAAAATGGTGATAGAGTAAACAATGTCGAGAGTGAAAGAGGTGAGCGAGAAAGAGAGAGAGAGAGAGAGAGAGAGAGAGAGAGAGATAAATTGTGAAAAAACCGTCACTGCTTGCTTTCAATCGTTCATCAATTTAATTGGTTCGCTTACACATCCAAATAGAATCGCATCGAATCGATGCGATATTGATATAAAATGCTGTTACATATCGACTTGCATTTTGTGCTTCGTTTAATTTAATGTGTTTTACCAAATTTCGAGAAAAGAGATATGTATTTAAATCAACAATGCCGTTTATAGTTTAATTACCAATTTACATAGAAATCTAATTTGCAATAAATGAGTAACTGTATGGATAAATTTATGAACGAAACGTGTTTTGAAAACCAACTGGATAAAGGGAAAATGGCGAAATAATTGTAGTTTAATACGATGAGTATGCTGATGAATGAGATTTTCATAATTTTTGGAAAGCATTGTATTTTGTTTACAGAATTCATGTGCATTTGGCCAATGTATTGATTTCAATTTGGGCAAAGTTCATGAGAGATCAAAGCGTTTAAAGAAAATAAATTTAATTTAATTCCATGAGAATTTCCTGTCCAATTAATTTTTGTTTATAAATTTATCGAACAATTTTCTAACTATTTTAAGACGAAAATTACATTTCGTGGTAAGTCAAAAAATCGATTGGTTTGCTTTGAAAGAAAATCACAAAATGTCCTATGTCTACTTGTCTTTAGCTAGTTTTATCATTTGAAATTTAATGGCCATTCGAAATTCACGTGAAGCTTTAGTGAAATGATTGTGGTTATAGAGTTCTTCGCGATTGAAGCATCGATGTGGAAAGAATGTTATTGAGTTGCTAACTAGTTATGCTTTTAATAGTATACTGTGCAATGTTCAAGTTGATTTATTTCAACAGACTAGTTAAATAACGAATTACATTAATACATTTCAGGAAAAGTGTGATTTCCCAAAGGTGCAAGTCAATAAGTAATGCAAGCATTTTTGTTCACTATTTTGAATTAAAATCCAAATTTTTACCAGGTTTGTTTGAACCATAAGTTCTGATACCCGCACAAAATTCATAGGGGGTCCCCCGCAGAAACAAACAAAATTTCAATAATTTCAAAAATTAAAAAGCAAAAAACACTTTTCCTCTCAAAACATTCAAACTTTTCTAGAAGGGGGGGGGGGGTTCCCAGAACACCAAAGGTGGGTCAAGACAACCCTGGGAACCTATGGTTGAAACAGTCAAGTTACATTTTCGAACGATGAATATGTTGTTTTAATACAGAAAATGAACTTTGAAATTAAAAATTCGAAGAAATTGATGTTCGACTTGCGCCACATGTACCAATCGAAATTGTGATATTTCAATGGTTTGTTGATATTTCAAATAATTTGTAGAGACTGCAATGTGATGCGTGCAATGAAATGGATCATGAAACATTTCGAATCAATGTCGTATGATAAAGTCATCAGGCGCTTGAAATAAATGAATGAGTATGTTCAATGTAACGATGGATGTATTTTGTATTAGTTTGAATGTGAAATTTCCTTGCATTAAAATGGTTGGACAATATTACACCTCAAGCGTTTGTTGGATGAAGTGTACAATGGAATCAGAGCAAATCAATTCAAGTTAGCTATTGGTCTTTCATTTTGAATACCTTTTGAATGCCAAATTGTACGTTTCTAATGCAGAATGCATTGGCACGTTTACATGTCTGCCGCATAAATATAATACCAAACAGAATTACTGTGTACACTTTTTATTGAATTATTATGCCAAACTCATAATTTGTTCATGCATTTTGAAATGTCTGCTTTCTAATTCAACCGAACGCTATTTTATAAATCATTTGAATCTGGTAATCAAATATTTCAAATGGAACAGATACAAGAATTCAAATGGTGAATGATTAGGTGGACAATTTCATTGAAAAATTTCAATAAATTTTGCCTTATTTATTATTGTAATTTTTATATAAATCTAGCTCATACTAAATCGCAATAAATATTGAACGGAACATTTTTTTTTTTTTTTTTTAAAGCTCATTATGATGAATTTTGACAAATGATATTTCTCGCATGAAGGAATGAAAGAGATTCAGTGAGGAAAGAGGTTGAAGAACAAACAAAGGACATTGATATTGAATTGAAATGGATTGTACAAAATGGGACATTCATGATTCATGATTTTCAGAAATATTTAATTACATTAATTTTACATCTCTTTTTATCCCATAACAAATTAAGTTACATGTAGTGTATTTATTGGGAAAATTGTCTCCATCAAACTATGATAGATTATTTTCCACAAATGAGAGATATTTTATCGATGAGCAATGGTCACAAATTTACTTTATTAAATTAAATACGCACTATAGTTGTGTTCAATTATAGAATTCATGCGTAGCGATGAAATTATTTGCAATAATTTTTGTAACACATTTTCCGAAAGTATATGAATGGTAACCTTTACAATTCAACGTATTTACTGAACCGGAATGCCATATGGCTAAATATATTTGTATGTGTGTACGTACATTTTGAGCTTTTATTATGCCAAAAATTGAACCAATAAATTAATGGGTCGTTGCTTATCTGATAAATAATACGTGACCGAGAAAAAAAAAACTTTTTAATTAAATCAATTACTGATTTAATCAAATATTGTTTAAAATTCTGTCAATTATTCTCATGCTAATAGTGAAAATAACAATAAAAGAATTTTTTTTCCCATAAATACGCCATAATCAAATCGCTTTTTAAATTCACAACTAATTGTTCAAATTGAAAAAAGTAAATATTTGTTGTTATTTTCAACTTGTCAACTATTAAATTCTCATCAAGAGATCTGCTTGAATATGAACCGAAAATAGGCATGAAGTTGAAGCACAAAAAAACAAACAAAATATGTATAAACAATACCATTATTATCAGTAGGAACACAATTATTTGAACCGTAATAGCATTTGAATTATTCATTCATACAGACGTTATAAAGAGTTTCATATTTTTATGTCTGTTTCAAAAATAAAAATTGGATCCAGTTCATTAATAACAAAATAATAATAATAATTCCTTCAAAGCCTTCATAATTAGTGCACACATGTGAACCATGTACTTCAATGTATGACATTTTGGAATTTCTTTACATTGTTAAAAAAAAAAAAATGTTGCAATATCATGCGCGATCAGGGGGAAAGACACAATGCTTCAAGTGTACAAGTTTTACCAAATTTGATTCATTTTTGACTCATTTTAGTTCTCTATGTATTTTAAATGCATACTAGAAACCATTTGAAATACTCAACCCAGTACACTTTGACAGTTCAACGTATATATATCATACGCATCAAAAAGTCCCGAGTTGAACCTAGATGCATTGAATTTTACAATATTCTTTCTAGTATCGAATCCGTGTCTAACTCCAAGTGCGCGATCGATAATTTTGTTACCTTTGTTAATATTCACAACAATCAGGAGTAGACACATATGGTGAAGTTCTAGAACATTGAATCGAAAATAGCAGACAGATAATGATGTAAAGCGGTCTAAGTGTTAAAGCTTAAAATTCATTTTCAATGTCAGTGAATACCCTCAATTCATTCTTGTGGCACTTATATATTAAAGTTCTTTCACAAGAAGTGTTCATTCGCATTCCTTTAAAACAGATCAATTTGTACATTTGAAATATACTAAAAACATTTCTTCATCTTCTTAGCAAACAAAAATCGAAAGTTTCCAGACATTTTTAACTACAGAGATCGCACCAATAAAAAGCAAATAATGCGGTATCGCATATAACTATATATATATAAAGGGTGTTTCAATAAGAGTGTCGGGATGTTGAATTAAAATAAAATACAAACGAAATTATGACTTGACCAAAATTTTCATTGGGAATTGTAGCTATATTTATGGCAATTAGTAATGGAATATAACATCATCTAAATGTCCACCACGACTACGCTTTGTAGACACCATCCGTTCACCCCAAATTTTTATGACATTTTGGCATATTTCGGTCGGTACATTTGATATTTCGCGTGTGATGTAGGCTTTTAGGTCTTCAATGTTTTGCGGATTGTTGGCATAAACTTTACTCTTTATGAAACCTCCAAGAAAAAAGTCCAACGGTGTCAAATCGCATGATCTTGGTGGCCAATTAACATTATCATTTTTCGATATAACACGATTTCTGAACTTTTGCGTCAATAAATCAATTGATTGACGTGATGTGTGGCACGTAGCACCATCTTGTTGGAATTAGACGTCACTAATATTGATTCCACGCAATTGTGGCCTTGTGGTGGTCAATGAAAGGCCCAATTGTTGAGATCGTCGCCGAATTGATGTTCTCGGGGCTTCTTCAACACTGGCACTTGCTGCGGCTATATTCTCTTCAGATCGGCCGATACGCTCTCGAATTGGTGGCTTTACATCTCCAACATTACCTACACACACAAAATTTTTGGAGCGAAACAAATACTAATGCAGTACAATATACGGGAATGACCGATTTCAGTACAATATTTATACTTGTATAGTATAATTCCCTTGTTAAGCTAAGCTGTATGCGTTGTCGCATCACACGATACCGCGCTGTCAGATTTACAGGGGAATTTTACAACACAGCTCAGTTAGCAGGGGAATTATAATGAATTATACAATACAAGTATAAATGTTGTACTAAAATCCGTCATTCCCATATATTGTACTACATTAGTATTTGAATCTCTCCAAAATTTCTATGTGTGTATGTTGTTGAATTTTTGAACAAGACGTTCAATAGTGCGTGTGATCGGTCGATTATGTTGAACATAAATTGGACGTAATTTTCAAAACGTTTCAATAACCGAACACGAATTTTGATGGTAAATTCGGATAATTTCAACGCGTTGTTTAATCGTGTAATGCTCCATGGTTAATTTGCCAAACCCTACTGATGACGTCTGTCAAAAAAAAAAAATGACATCTACTCACTCGTATCCCTATCAGAAGAATTCAAAATCCCGACACCCCTATTGAAACACCCTTTATATCCGTTAGATATTTTGTTGCATTTACTCAAACGATGTCTTTCACAGTGTGGATGTCGCGAACGTCTTACAGAGGACAAAGCGCACGAAATACAGAAAACTGAGCATTTTGTATTTGTATTTGTGATGCGTCTATCAATGCTCTGTTCTCTGTAAGTCTTGCGCAACACCGACATTGTGTACGACATCGCTTGAGTTAAGGCAGCAAAATATCTTAAATAACAAAAATATCTATATATACTACTAAGTATATGCGATACCGCATTGTTTGCTTCTTATTGTTGCGATATCTGTAGTTAAAAATGGCTGGAAACTTTCGATTTGTCAATTTCCTTCTTCTCAGTAAGTTATATCTTAGAATAATCTATTTATTTCGTATTCATATTCTTATAAACTATTAATATATTGAGAATATATGCGAGGCATAGACTTTAAATTAGACTTTTACAAAAACGTTGAAATGACAGAGAAATGCGTTTAAAAATTCAATAGGAAATATCAAATTCCTTTTCGTTTGAATGGATAATTATAAAAAAATATGATCTTTTCCCATCATATGCATTTCTTAGATAGAAAAAACATTAGATTATATAATGATAAAAACAAGAATAAGAAGAGAAGAGAATAGAAATGGTTTAATAAAGATATAAAAAAAAACACGTAAAAAATTGTGCACAGTAATACCAATATCCTAGATAGGCTTATATTATTATTATGCTACAAATGTGCCAAATCGATATGTTGATACATTTTTTATTATCATAATATTTTATTAGGTTGTTATTATTCATTAAGATCAATCCTAATAAGCTTATTAATATGTTTATTATTTCGAAAACATCCACATATTTTGTAAAAAAAAACATTTAACATTTAACAAAAAATATAAATACGCTTCAACCAGCGAAATAACGTTCAATGGGTGCATTCATTTGTTTTCGTTCGACATTTCGTAAGGTGAAAAAAAAAATACAAAAAACAAATATTCACATATTTGTTCACATCGTGTATACAGTGAAATTTTTGGTTATAAATATTCTTTTTATTTCTTTTATGAAAATTACTTCGCAAAGCTTGGTGCCATTTTCTCCAATTTCACTTAAATTACATTGTAATAAATAGAAATAAAAATTGAATGAAAATTATAGAAAATAGAAATAAAAATGAGGAATGTTTATTTCGAAATGTTCCGCGAAATTTTAAATGGTGATTATTAACTTCGTTATTATAATAAATAATGAACATATTAATAACAGTCACTGTGTTTTCATTTGAAATAATATTGATTATTGTTCGTATTTATGCGTATACGTTGTTATTAATACGTAAGCGTTGCGCTCCAAGTAAGGATTCAAGTAAGCAACGCTTAAGTATTAATAACAACGTATACGCATAAATAAAAACAATAATCAATATTATTTCTAATGAAATAATAATAAAAATGCTGAGTTAATAAACTTATTATAATCAATCTTATTCGGGACGGTGAAACGTCGCGTTATCCAGACAACCTTCACGTTAATTTCAATCCACATACCGCATTTGACACTCGAGCATTCAGTTACACCGCAATTAATTTTTGGAACAGTTTATCAACCGAAATAGATAATAGTATCGGTTTGTATCCTATTACTGGTAATTTACCGCAGACCCCCTCAGACTTTTGAACTGAAATACTGATTACCTTTTTTTGTTCATCAATTTTTCGTGATGAAGGTGATATTCCCAAATGTTCGCACCTCTGATTAAAACCTCAATTACTAATCCAATTCAATGTGTTTGATTTTAACAATTAATTGATAGTTTTTTCTTTTTATTTTCACTAATTCAATAATATGAATAATTCGTTTAGGTTCATTCATTTTTTATTTGAATGTATTGTACGTTACGATTGAAGCAAAGCCAGACGAGAAAAATATGTATCGAAAAACGTTACAGTGCATTACCGGAAATGATGTAAATACTACATTGATTTCAAAATGGGATTATGACATTACACGCGGGGATATTCAAACGTTGAGATGGTCTCCAGACAGTGGCGTAGCTAGAACAAAACTTCGGGGGGGGTTTTGAAAGAAAAATCAAACATTCCCTTTAATGATTTTACTTTATTTAAAATATTATATTGTTACAGTACATACAAAATATAAAATTCACAACAATAGTTATCTATTCTTCTCTTTGAATATATTGATAACTTCTTCAACGCCTATTTTAATTTCTCGATGAATGCTTAACAAAGCTAAACCGTTTAACCGATTTTCACTGGTAGTATTTCTTAAATAGGTCTTGATGCGTTTTAAAGTTGAGAAACTGCGCTCTGTGGTAGAAACAGTGACCGGAATTGTTGCACAAACTTGTAACATTTCAAAAACGTTAGGAAAAATCAGTTCATTACAAAAATTTATTGCATCGATAAAAGTGAATGGTTTTTCGTCCAATTCAACCCACTTCTGTTTCCACAATAGAGCTTCTTTTTTATTTACTTCAATGCAATCATAATTGATTATGTTCGGCCATTGTTGCATAATTATATCGATGCTTTCATTGATATGCGTTTCATCTAAAGAAACTATTTTGTATGGTAAAATGTTTTCAATTTTAGCTAATACACGCTTATGTTTTGAAAATCTTTCATCTAATTGGCCTATAAAATGGTCAAGAAAAGGAATGAACACTGTTAAGCGAAAATAGTCTTCTGCGGAATCGCATTCATGGTTATCTCGATAGCGTTGATTTTTTGCTATTCTTGGAATTTTGATTTCCGTATCTATATTATCGGCCAACATTTGAACAGCTATAAATAATTCGTGAAATTTCTTGTCTGAATTGTGGCGTAATTCGTACAATATATTTCTTAAACTATCACATGTTTCAACTGCTGATGCTAGATCTAAATTTTTTGTTTGCAAATAAACAGATAATGGCTGTGTAACGGAAAAAATTTCACGAATTACAAGCATTGCAGTAATGAAAGATCCACATTTCAAAGTTTGTTGAAGAATGAAAGCTTGTTTTGAAGTTTCAATGTTGCCAAGTTCTTGCATTCTTTCTAATGCTGTGTAAATTACCGGAAAAAAATCGTAAAAAATTATAATTGAATCAAGGCGCTCCACCCACCTTGTCTCGCAATATTTCATCAGGCGTTTTTTTTTTATTTCACCATCAGATAATTCTTCTACAACAGTATTCAAGCAATCTTGGCGCTTTGCTGAACTGCGGAAAAAGTTTATGATTTCATTCATTGATGCGAGAGTGTTTCTAATTATTGGGGTTTGACATGAATGGCCTATGGACAAATTCAGTACATGATTCATACAGTGAATATAAAGCGCTTGTGGATATTGGGCTGTAATAAATGCGGAGCAGCCTCTAAATATACCAGACATTGCACTTGCTCCATCAAATCCCTGACCCACTAAACAATCTAGAATTAATTTTAGGTCTTCACATGTTTTTACTAAAGTTGTTGATAGTCCCTTTCCTGTGACATCAGTCACGGGAACAAATTTCAAAAAATCTTCTCTTAAAACTGCTTTTTCATTCGTTTTATCAACATATCGAACACAAAGGGAAAATTGTTCGATACCACTGATGTCAGTGGTTTCGTCGGCTAATATGCTGAAATACTTTGCCTTGTGAACTTTTGCCACAATTTTATCAGTAATGATTTTTCCACAGATATCTATTAATTCGTTTTGAATTTGTGGGCTTGTATATCGTGCTTGTGTTACTTTCAAATGATTTTCTAAAATTAAATCTCCAGATGAAACTCGAAATCGAAGCAAAGCCCGAAAGTTACCATCGTTCTCACTGGGACCAAAAACACCTAAAAAGAGACTCCTGTTTCATTACTTTGATGTTTTTGGACATACTCAGTCCGACACACTGGATGGAAAAAATCAATTTAAAAAAAAAATGAAAGATTAAATTCAACTTTCAACCAAAAAAAAACTCATGTTTTTCACTTCGATTTTCAAATTTCAGGCTCTTTTCAATTTTCTTGATTTAAAATTTTTTTGGTCTTGGGCATTTCGGGGGGGGGTTTGAACCCCAAAACCCCCCCCCCTAGCTACGCCACTGTCTCCAGAATATGGTTGGGTAAATGATCAAGTGATCAATTTTTATATGGCATTGTTGGCTGAACGTGGTGCAAAACGAAATTGGCCAAAAGTATTCGCATTTAAATCATTCTTTATGACAACATTGCTCAAGGATGGCTATAGAGGTGTTAAACGATGGACAAAAAATGATGACATTTTTGAAAATGAATTCATTCTTGTTCCGGTTAATAGAAATTACCACTGGTCGCTTGCTGTTATTGATTTTATAACTAAAACAATTAAATACTATGATTCATTGCATTTGGATGCCAATGATGTATTAGACAATTTATACACATATTTGGTGGCTGAGAGTCAAACTAAAAACAAAAAACTGTCTCAAGGCTGGTCAATTCAAAATGTCAAAAATATTCCAAAGCAAGAAAATCTTAGTGATTGCGGCATATTTACTTGCAAGTTTGCCGAATACATCACACGAAGAAAACCTATTAATTTCAACCAAAATCACATGCTTTTCTTTAGAAAAACAATAGTGTATGAAGTTTGCATAGGAAAAATTGTTTTTTAATTTGAAAATGAATAAAACCGAATACAATAATTGATGAAATGTACATAAAAAAAAAATGTTTTTTTTTTTATTGTAAATAAATACGAGCAGCCTTCGTAATGTCATTTACCAAAAATATTGCCAGAACCTTTTTTTTTTGCTCTTTATTGTGAAAACCTTTTTTTTGCTCTTCAATTTTTTGAAACACGAAGGACCCCCTATTTCTACCACTCACCCCCCCCCCCCCTCCCTTTCTGGCCCAACGGTGTCAGAACCTATGATGAGGACTTGACAGTTGGTGTTTATTTCATATGGATCATATGTACAAAAAATATTTTCAGCTTGTTCACTGGAATTCCAATTATGTTTTTTACATTCAGTCAATGGCATCGTTTTCATTTCTACTTTTCGTATAACCGATGAACGCAAAACCTCTAAAATTTTAAAAGAAAATTTAATCGAAATGTATTCTCAAATGTTTTTTACTTTCACAATAATTTACTATTATTTGTTGGATGCGCAGTACTCATGCAGTAGCTATCAATTTGGTATATGCATTTTCATTAGTCACAATTGTCTGCAAACATGCTGCCTTTTTCATGATCTAACAAATATTCGCAAGAATGAAATAAAATGTCAATGAATTCGAAGCAAAAATCTTTTATATTCGAAACGAGTTTTTCTAATTACTTGAATATACAGCCACATGCAATGGTGTCATTAGTTGCTTGATTTATGTTTGTACCATTTCTAATAAGCACATCAACAATCTTCTCATAGCCTGTGCAATATATGTATATTGAAGTAGAAGTTAAGACGTGTTTTTGCATATTAGTTAAAAAATATGCCATAATATTCGTACCATTGTCTGCGGCCAACAGTATTGGCGATTGTCGTTTCATATATCTCCTTCATTATCTCTTCTATTAACATCAGTGTGGTAAGTGATCAACAAATTTACCATTCTTTCGTTATCTTTATAAATAAAATTATGATTTAAAATATTTTTTTTACTTATTTCTGTGTGCTTTTATCATTTTAATTTACCAGTACGTGCAGTGTAATGGGATGGTGTATACCCCTCTCTTCTTGTTTTTGCTTCTATATCTGCACCATGTTCTATTAGCAATTTGGCTAACTCAACATAACCTGAATGAAGAAAAGTTTTATAAAATAATCAGACTTTGTATTGAGTCGAACGACAGTTATGTCAACGAACTACAGTGATGTACACCAGAAGCTATCAAGTGTCATAACACCATCCAACAGAAAAAAGTTGACATTCTGGTAATGTAATTTCGTGACGCTTGCGTTAAAGTAGGCCAAAAAACAAGTCGAATAGAGTCTTTGTTTATTTTGAAACCACGTCTATTTTTTTTTTTTAATGAAACTGTGAATTTGGACAGTCCAAATGTTAAAATTGATCATTTTGGCGCATTTTTAAACCATTCTGTTTGTATTCAAACTAACTTATTCCCATGTGAAATTGGTTGCTGAATCCAAAAATGTCAAAATAAATATGATTAAATGAAATTCGCAAATAGTCCGCAATAACTATCAATTTTAACAATAAAATCCAAAAAATGAATCATTTTCATACAAATATATATAAATATAATAAATAAAATCTCTTTCAGATAGTTTCCAAGGTTTTACTTACGGTTTAAAGCAAATGGATACTGAAAGAAAATGACAATGATAAAGGAAAAACTAAAATGTTTATAATAAATTTCATTGAAATTCTATACTATTTGATGAACGTTTTATCGTTTCAATACGAAGATATTCAGTGACAAATAAATAACCTAATCAAACCAAAGAAATAGATTGTTCGAATTATTTTGGTATATTTTGGTAAATTTTAAAAATGATGAAGAAAAAATTATTATTTTGCAATGAATTTCATCAAAAATTCGTAATCTTTAAAAGAAAAAAATATACACGTACGTTTTTTGTTGGCAATTCTTTACAAATAAATATTATTTAAGGTGGTTTCAAGGGGCTTTTATGTCACTTTAAATATTGGAATAAAAATCCGTTTTAAAATAGTATTTTCCGTTTATTTTCCAATTTTCAAAGTATATTTTACGCAATGAATTCGATATTTTTACACCAATATGGGCTTTTTTTCCGATTTTAATTAGTTTTTGAAATGTCTTTGAAGTTATTACAGAGTCTTTTAAAAAAAATTAAAAGCCCCTAGTAGATTAATGTAACATTTTCTGTATTAAATTCTGTCTAACTATAAAAGGATTAGATCAATTTACGTTCAAAGCAGAACAGTTTCTTAAATCGCCACGTAAAAGTGAATTCATTTCTTCAGAAAATCGAGTCACTGTGTTGAAAAATGGCTAAAAATTTTCCATATTTCAAGTTATTCCTTCTCATCAGTAAGTAAATTTCCATTTCAATCGAATAATTCTTCATAGTATTCCAAACTATGTTTCATTTAAAAGTATTTACAATTTTACGACAGAAATGTGATTATTATTTATTAAATATTATTAATATTTCTGAATTCGTCAGTTCAATGCATTAGCTTTTTTAATAGCCAAATATAGTACTACTGCCGTTCTATTATCTGTTCGAATGTTTAAATCGCATCTACTCAAACGCAACTGATTTTCGGCAATCTACGCGCGTTCTGTGTGACCACATGGTTATTTCTATGAACTGACCGTGTGGAATTGTGCACGCGTGTCATGTATTTTGGGCTAGAATGTCAACAATTTCCACATGACCATTTATGATGAAAATTTTATCATAAACTTGAAATTTCATATAAACACACGTAGACAGTAAACGTCATGTTATTGCCATCTTTCTTTCTCTGCCGAACAATCTTGTACACGTTTGCTGTCGACGTGTGCATATAAATTTATTTTGAGGTACACTACTCTTGTCTACATTGAAAGAAAAACACAATTTTATTTTCTTTTTTTAAGTAAAAATTCAATTTCTCCAGTTTGCAAAATACCGCTGCATAATATTTAATTCGACAATGTTTTCTTCTTCTGGAATAATTTTAAAACATTGATTAACTCAATGTTTTCTTTTCAATTTCATTCCTTTAGGTGCATTTGCAGTTTGTTTGAATGTGTTACCAGCTTTGGCCAAAAATCCTAGTGATGAAATGGTTCAAAATGTGCTTAACCGACTTCAGCGCCCGAACGAGAATGATAATACAGTTATCATTTCAAAATTTAATAAAGAAATTTCACGTGGTGATTTGAAATCATTGCGATGGACCCCAGACAATGGTTGGTTAAATGGTAACGTGATAGATTTTTATAATCAAATGTTGGTTGAACGCAACTTAGCAGACTCGAATTTGCCAAAAATATATATATTCAGCATATTATTCATGGAAAATATGCTTGAAAAAGGCTATAGACGTGTTAAACATTACACAAGGGACGTGAATATTTTTGATTACGAACTAGTACTTTTTCCAATTATAATGGACTATCATTGGACGCTTGCTGTCATTGATTTTAATGATAAATCAATTAAATATTATGATTCAGCACATTCGAATGGCATTAAAATATTAAATATGTTAGATGAATTCTTAAAAGCTGAGAGTAAAGACAAAAGAACTCCGCTTGAAGGAGGATGGAAAATACAGAATGTCAGAAATATTCCAAAACAAACGAATGACGATGATTGTGGCGTATTTTTATGCCAATATGCCGAATATATCACACGAAGACAAGCAATAACATTCACCAAAGATCAAATAAAAAACTTCAGAAAGAAAATGATGTGCGAAATTTTCCATGGCAATTTGATGTAATCTTTTCTTTAATTTAAAAAGAAGATGATGCATGTTAATGCTAAGAAAACATCGCAAAGGAAAAAATCTTTTTTGAAAAATGGATTATCATTGTACCGAAATAAAAAATAAATAATTGTTTATCTTTAATTCCCTAAATCTTCTTAGATATCTCTTCCTGTAGAATTGTAAATCAGTTTTAATCTTAAATTCGCCCTCTGTTGCTCTAGGATCCTCTGAAGAAATGTTCAAAATTATTCGTAATTTCTAGGGGAGAAAAATTGTCAGTTAAAAACAGACAAGTTCACATTAGATAGTAATAGAATTCAGGATTGGATAGAAATACCCTTTTGGATTTTTGATTGGAACCCCTCTCTCCTCGACGTTGTCAATACTTATAATGTCAACAGTCAAAATTACCGCTTCGGTTAAAACACTTCATTCTTGTCATTAATTTCATCTTAAGCGGCAACGAACGTCCGTCAATAACAATTTCAATCGACTTACGCACACGTATAAAAGTATTGGCCATTGCAAATATTACAAGTTGGTGTAAACGATTTACTTTGAGGAGTAAACATGCCCAATACACTAATGTACAGAGTATTAAAACTCCTGTATTTGTTTGTGTGTAGAAAGTGGCGAAAACAAAAACGAGAGCAACATTATTTATTTCATTCAAAACAGCAAGTGCGTCTAACCTTATTTCGCGCACTGTACATTTATTGAATTCAAAATTGATTAAGTGCAATTTGACTTCAATTTATTGAACTTTGATTTCATCAAAAATCACAATGAAACATTCTTTCCGAATGAAGAAAAACAAACCGAAAAATTGTTTGTCACTCTTCTTTAAAACTAAACTAAGTCAGTTCGATTTCAGTGGACTTACGCACACGTATAAAAGTATTGGCGATTGCAAATATACAAGTTGCGTTTTGCAAACCAATATTCCGGTCGTAAACGATTTACTTTGAGGAGTAAACGTGCCTATATGACACTAACATTAGTTCAGAGTATTATAACTCCTGTATTTGTTTGTGTGAATACTGTGCATGCATGTTGTACAAGAAAAATTTACATTGTAAGTATCGGTAAGTATAGATTGCGTAAAGTGACATTATGACTCTATCATTCCCGAACATTCACTCACAGAACTTAACAATTCAAAAAAAGTTTAACCAAAGATTTGGAAAAATTAATGAAATCAATGTCATTCGCCAACTGAATGGTATTTCAACTTTGAACAGAGAATTCCAAAATAAGATGATGGATTGGTACATATGTGTGTACAAAAATAATGAAAAAAAATCACAAAATTTATCTTTATGCCATTTATTTTGTAAACTGAAGAAAAATTGAATTTTATTTAATCCACAACAGGTTATTTTTGTTACCAAATTATATGTAGAAACGCCAATCAACAAGTTCAATGTTCTTAACTTCAATTAAACCAATAATTGTGTTTGAATTTGCCCATTTGGTTCGCGAGAAAATATTTTCACCAAGATAAATGACCAGTTTTTGTGCTCCCGCCAATTTTATGTATTCTTTGTTCAACGACATCAGGTCTAGAAAATCATTTGGAACATCATGAATACTAGGATAAACATACATTTCTCGTAATTCAACTGAATATCGAATGAATGGTAAAATAAATGGTAAAATTGGATCTTTTAAATAGAACAAATTTGCGCATGTGTTAGTCAGCTTCACTCAGTCGTCTACTGTGTGAGAGCGCATTGTCGTTGTTATTTTTTCAAAGTTTCAAAACATTGAATTTTCATATTTAAGTCTCAATTAAAATAAATGTGAATATACAATTACTTAAATAAAATTTACAAAACTGAGACACTTCATTGTCTCATCCCATTTTTGAGACAAATAGTGTCTCAGCTTTGTTAAAAAAAATTTTGTGTGCATATTGAAACGTCGCGTTATCCGGATAACCGTCCTGTTAATTTCAATCCGGAAACCGAATTTGACACTAGAGTATTTAACTATTATGCAATTAATTTTGGGAATGGTTTACCCATCGAAATACATAAGAAGCAATGATTATACGTCTTTAAAAACGCGTCATCTACAGTTTCTCAGCTCATTGCAAAACGAAAATCAATCCTTGAAAGATCAATTCACTATACAGGCCAAGCAGGAATGGAGATAGAAAGATAGAGAGAGAGAGAGAGAGAGAGAGAGAGAGAGAGAGAGAGAGAGAGAGAGAGAGAGAGAGAGAGAGAGAGAGAGAGAGAGGGAGAGAAAGAGAGCGAGCGAGTCTTTGGTGGGAGCGCTTTTTAAAATTGCTTAAGCGAACAAAACGTGCTAGCTACGTACACGGTTTTGTGCCACGAATAACCTTGAAATGAAAAACATACACATACGTACACAAATAGTTTGATGAAATAAACGAAATATGTATGCATTATTGAACATTTACCAGGGGAAAAATGTTCGAAATAAAATGGCATTTTAAAAGAATATTTGCCATTTATCTTCCATTTTTCATTGTATTTTACGTAATGAATTCGATATTTTTACTGCATTGTGGACATTTTTTTTTATAAATTCAACTATTTTCTGAAATGTCTTTGAAATTATTGCAGGGTTTCTCAAAATCAATGAAACCCCCTAGTAAATTCATGTGTTATTTTCTGTATTAAATTCTGTCTATAAAAGGATTACATCAATTTACGTTCAAAATAAAACAGTTTTTGAAGTTGTTACGTAAAACTGAATTCATTTCTCAAAAGAATCAAGAGAGAAGAGAGTCTATTGAAAAATGGCGAAAAATTTTCCATATTTAAAGTTATTCATTGTCTTCAGTAAGTAAATTTTCTATCGCACATAGTTGTTGGAGTTATAATGTCATTTAAAAGTATTTAAAATTCATTTTATTAATTAAATTCATTAAAATCAATGTAAAAATATGAATAAATATTTCATTTAGGTTCATTTGCCATTTTTTCGAATGAAATTTTTGCAAGCGCAGAGGGACAGTGTGACCATTCAAGCAAGTCCACATGTTGATAAATCTAGTGTGGAAAGTGAAAAATCTAAACTTATGATAGAACAGGTACATTTTTCATATTTTTGAATAATGTCATTTCATCAACAAGAATCTATTGCTTCATTATTCGAAATATAGCTTCAGACCTATAAATATCCTCGCGGTGTCCCATTATTTGGAGGATCTGTACTCAATAAGCTACATGGAGAACAATCTGATATAGTTATTCAATATACTGGTAATAGAAATCCAGGTAATTGTATTTCGAATGGGAAAATTCATTTATCAAGCATATTAATCTAAAACAGAAAGAATGCTTCATTACCATATACGGAACATTTAAAACGAAAAAAACTTAGAAATTCTTTAACCCAAATCCATATCTAATTTTATAAATGTTAGGTGATTTTGAAATTCAAAGAAGTATTGCCAATAAATCATGGCCCACTGTTCAGAATGTTAAAGGTCAGATCCATTTTCCAAAAATGTCTGAAACAATCAATTATATCTTTATAAGAATTGCACAAGTAAGTCGAAATTTTTCTCAATTTTATTTTGAATTCATATTAATTTAAGATCTTTTCATTTGTTTGCATGTTTTTCTGGAATAAATCAAAAACATTCAATTTATAAATATTTGAATATTCAAATCTTCCAGGATCAATCAGCATATGACAACAAAGCCTACATAATAAATGGTGGAATTGGTCAACACAACGTTAAAATTGGTTTTGAAATAAAAGGAATTCGTTCTATGAATCTAACTGCAATTGTGTACGGCCATTAAAAAAGTTCAAATAATGAGATACTTTTTTAAAACAGTGAAATGAGAAAAATTGTTATTAAGAAAGAATAGAAAAAATTTGAATATGTTAAAATCTATAAATAAATCGTAAAAATAACTATAATTTGCTATGGAAAATAAAATGAATTAGGCACGATATCTTTGTCTCCGTTTAAATTAAATCGAAAATGACTTACGAATTATACTCAAAATTGCATTTTCACTTCTGTGTAAGGAATTTTCCACTTTGGTTTTGAACTGTAGCATCTCCATTTACGATTAAAGTAAAAATAAATTTAACGAAAGTAGAAAATCAAAAACTAATTTTTTTGGCGAAATAATAATAGTTTCATTCGAACTTCGAACGTTATAAAATGCCATTTTTATGTACTTTCCTAAACAAAAGTGTAATTTTCCACCGAAAATCTCATCTGGGCACCAAACAAACAATGAAACTGACTCTTCAACATTCGAAGATCAATAGTTTTTTTCGCAAAAAATGTGAGTTTCCTTTGACGAAAATGCCGTGAAATGCCTATGCTCGTTGGGGATGAGCTATCGTATTAACAAATTGCGTATAGCGTACAGGGTATCACATACTCACATTACGACGCTCTGAAAACTGGTCTTTCGTGTTGTCTTAGGTTCAAAACGTCACAAAAAAATATTTTTGAGTGCTCTTAATTTTTTAACCGATTACAATATTTTTACGCACAACAATGTTGTGTGCGGAAAAAAAATTATTTACTAATATCCACCTGAAAAATAAGCTCTTGAATAAATAAATAGATATCGAATTTTGCGTCCAACTTGAAAAACAACTAGCCACAAAAAAAAAACATGTCTTAAATTTCAAAGCAAATACAAAAGTTAAAAACAAGGCACAAATTGCTATATATTCTTGGCTGTATGCATTAAAAACCGGATTTTTTTTGCCCAAAATATGCATTTATTTCAAAAACAAAATGAAATAATAAATTATTCAAAGTATTGTCCATCGCTAGCCACTACTTTCTCCCATCTTTCGGGCAATTTATAAATTCCATCCTAGAAGAATTTCGCTGGTTGGGCGGCCAAGAACGAAACAAGTCATTTTTTCCCTTCTTTAAAAACACACAAGCTTCGCAGCCAAAAAGATGCTCTCCAATTTTCGAAATTTTCCATAGTTGAAAAAAATTAGATAAACAAACTATTTTGACTGATTTTGATAGGTATTGAATGAGCCTTTCAAATGACGTATATGTCATTAATATTCTACACCATATGAAATTCCGGTTTTTAATGCATACAGCCAATACAAAATTGAAGTTATGTCTTTCATTTCTTATATTACATTTTGAATATAAAAACATGTCACCTCCACACGTTGTAAATAGAACAGGTGTTTTTGGGCAAAAGAGTTCTATCGTATCATCAAAATGACTCAACGCATTAAATTTCACGAGTTATTCCTTTTTTTCAGTAAGTATTTTGGTGCAGATTGAATTCAAAATAACACAATTTTATTGAATCTCAAAATTCAAAAAAGTGAACTCTTCCAAAACAAGCCAATATTTTATTCCATTCCATTCCATTCCATTCATTTAGGTATATTTGTAGTTTGTTTGAATGTGTTAACAGCTTCGGCTAGGAAAACTCCGGTGGATGAAATTTTCCAGTGCGCAGTTCAGTGCATGAACGGTAGTGACACAAGCGAAGATACTATTATAATATCAAAATTTAATTTAAAAATCACACGTCGTGATTTGCAAACTTTGAGATGGGCTCCAGACAATGGTTGGTTAAATGGTAACGTGGTGAACTTTTACATGAGATTGTTGTTTGAACGCAGCAGAGTAAAAGCAAATTTGCCAAAAATATACATTTTTCATACATTATTCATGATAGACCTGTTTGAAAAAGGCTATAGTGGTGTTCAAGATTGGACAAAGGATGTGAATATTTTTGAAAATGATTTAATTCTTATTCCAGTTAGAAGAAACTGTCACTGGACTCTTGCCGTCATTGATTTTAAAGAAAAAATAATTAAATATTACGATTCGGAACATTTAAATGGGATGGATGTAATGAAGATTTTAGAAGCATTCTTGAATGCTGAGAGTAAAAAGAAAAAAAACGCTCCGCTTGAAGAACGATGGAAAAAGAAAAATATCAAAGATATTCCAAAACAATTGAATCATGATGATTGTGGTGTATTTATTTGCCAATATGCCGAATATATCACACGAAAGCAAAAAATTACATTCACACAAGATCAAATGAAATACTTCAGAAAGAGAATGTTGTGCGAAGTTTGCTATGGTTGTTTGATGTACTAATACCTAGGGGGAAAGAACGAAAGTAAATAAAAATAAATATTGTAAATATCCTGCAAATATTGCAAATATTGTGAATAATGTGAATATTGTGAATATTTATAAATATACTAAATATCATAAATATGCTAAACATATGACTAAATATTGTTTAAATTTGAGATTGGTAGTTGAGATCATACTGCATTCGCCTGTGTCTGTAAAAGGGAAAAAAACTTACTATAGAATAGTACTTTGTGACCGCCAGCACTACCTACAAGAGAAATATACAAATAAATGAACATTTAGAAATTAATACACTTGAACTAACTTATCAATTATATCTCATCTGATTTCATCAATATCAATTCAATACCTACCTCTCTCCCCTAGAGGACGCCCCGGCCATATTTCTTCTTCTTCTTTGATGTTCTGCTGCTACTGCTGCTGCTGCTGCTATTGCTGCTGCTGCACGACGTTGTCTTAATATATAAGCTTTTTTATTGAAATCTGGATTCACTGGTACATTTGTCAACATACACATTGCTTTGTAAATCATGTTGCGTGATGCATTGTTATCACGATCCCACACAATTGTTTTTCGTTGATTTTCATGATTGAATGTCATTTGATTTGGTCTTGGTTCGACATTCAGTTTCTTTCGATGTGTATGATGTACTTTTCCAATCCATTCCTCAGGAGCAGCGAGAACAGTATTTCGGGCCGGTTCACAGTTTTGGCAAACTAGGAAACTGTTAAATCAAAATTAATTTTCATATTTCTATTCTTTTTTTTTGTTTTTTTTTTTTTTTGAACAACTTACCGATCCTTTATGTTCAATCTCTCTCTACCCAATCCTTTCCTTTCGATTCTTTCTATTGCTCTATCGAGCAATTCGTGACATCTGCTACACAGCATCGATGTTCCAGGCTCAGGCACATCAATTGTCATTGCGTATCGGTGCATGATTAACGTAATGGCTGCTTTTGGTGTTCGCAAGTGGCCTTTGATTGGAGAATTGGCGGCAGTTTTTGCATTGCCAAGAGCGTAGATGATGGTTTGCTGATCTTTCGGGACTTCTTTGCGCATTTCGGTCATTTCACGCACAACTTCATGTGCAACTTTTTGTGTTTGCACATATTTATCGAAATCTAAACGAGTTACACGCGGTTGGTATTTGACTTTACATGATTCTTTGAAAGAATCCAACTTATACCGAAGATATACGTTGTGATTCCTACTCTTGCATGATGGCATCTCCGTGTACATTATCTCACGCATTCTTCTCCATTTGTTTTCGTATTCACCCGTGATTTTCCTCAGTTTTCGCTTGCGTCTGTTTGTTCCGACTCTCTCGTGCCATTGTTTTGCAGTCAATCTATAGACCTTTTCGACTCTCGTTTGCAAATCGAGTGATGTTGTTGATATCATGACTTTGTCACCAGGATCATTGCCAATGAACTTTGTTATTCGACCTGAATCATATGCAGCTTGAATATCGACCGGAGCTTTTGGTTGTTCATCACTATCATCATGATGATCGCTCTTGTTTTTCTTTCGGCTTTTCTTTTGCGTTTTCTTCGCTTTTTTTGTCAGCTCTTGTTGGTTTTGGTCGTCCACATTTCGTTTTACACGTGTCATTCTTACACTGACTGACACACCGTTTGTGGTGAAACTATGCGCAAATATTTGGCTTCGACGATTGATTTTTCTTACATTTACATATTTGTTCCAAAAAGCAGCGTAGTCTTGATTAGTCCATAGTTTTTTACTTTTTGGACTAACTTTGTCTGCATTTCTTTCGTGCAGCCGATTTGTCACTTGGATAAATGCTTCCGTGTCAAATTCAGTGTGTGCCAGTTTATCTTTGGCTTGTGGAATGACTCGAAACGATCTCCACTGATTGTCTGGATGGTCGACATTGTGTGCATGGATGAGCCGCTGCAAATTAATCAACTCGTAGACATGTTTGTAGTATTTTTTCGAGTCAAGACAAGTTTTCAACCAACCACGAGGTATTATGTGATCATCAATTCTCTCAACATTGTCGTCCAACAATGGGCGCAAGTCGGCCAAATATTGATTCAAAAGATCAAAGTCAGGCCTGCCATGATACTCTTCATTCATCAAATAATCCATCGTCGCCTTAATGCTGTCAAAGTTGTTTGTCAAGCGTTTAAAATAATTTCTTATATGACGAGCCGCGTGCATCTTGACATTCATGTACATGCATTTTGAATATTCCTGATATGAACTTTTGATTTGTTGTGTTGCATTTTTAATTTCTGACTTTGACTCGATGTTGCGCTCTTTCAGCTTTCTTTCAAAAAAAGCACCCAATGGATAATTGCAACGACCAGCTTGACATTTTTTGAGAGAATAGAAATAATCCTCTGCCTTGAATTCACCTTTGAATTCATCACGGATTAGCTGATCATCGCCCGAATCGATCAAACTGTTTAGTTTGTGATGAACATAAAATGAAGCTAATCTTCGTAAATTAGAAATTTTCTCTACACTTTCTCGGATGAATTCAATTAATCGGCGCTTCTGCTCATTGATTGGTTGCCTGGCATTGTTTTGTTGCAGTTTCGCTTTGTTTCTTGTACCGCCGACACGGCCCTTGTCATTGGCATCGTTTCGCAAAAACTGATTAATAGTCATAACAATAGTGAATGTCTCTTGATCTTGATCTGTTGTTTTCTTCTCGCCTTTCCGTCGACAAACATGCTCCACAACTGGAAATACTTTTTTTCCTTGGACAAGATGATGATGATGTTGATGTTGATGGTGCCATTCGTTTATTCATCAGTAAATGTTCGTCATCAGTATCATTGTCACTCTCGATATGTGGCCGTTTTCTCTTGCTTTGAAGATTGGCGAAATGTTGAGTTTCACCGCCAGCAATATTTTCGTCGTCATCAGTATCATTGTCACTCTCGATATGTGGCCGTTTTCTCTTGCTCTTAAGATTGGCGAAATGTTGAGTTTCACCGCCAGCAATATTTTCGTCGTCATCATTATCATGATCACTATCGACAAAAGACAGAACTAGACATGGCAAAAAGAAAAATAATCAAATCAAATCGAATCAAATGAAATAAAATCAAATTGAATGATATACAGAAAAAGTTTGGATTTTTTTAAATTATACAAAATAGTTACCATTTCTTTCAGTCGACAATTGATTGTCATCAATATCATCGTCAATCTCGATCTGTTGCTGTTGTTGTTGATCGCGAGCTAAAGCAAGTTGTTCAATGACTGCTTTAATCTGTTTGGCAAGACGAACTTTGTTCTTTTCTTTTTGCTTCAATTGTTCATTGAGCCGATCGCATTCATCTGCTTCTTGTTTCAATTCGCTTGCCAATATTTGCTCTACACTCTGCAACTGCACCTTTGGTTGCCATTTTGATTCTTTATATTTGATGATGGTGCGTCGTATGTTTGGTGGTGGTGGCTGTGGTGGGTGGTGGTGGTGGTGGTTGTGGGGGCGGCGGCAATGGTTCAGAGTGCTCAGCTGATGTAGACACATAGCTTTGGCACAAAGTTAGGGCTCTGGTTTTTCGTTTTGCCGGTTTTGGTGTCGGCAACGGTTCAGAATGCTTAGCTGATGTAGTCACATTGCTTTGGCACAATGTTTGTGCTCGTGTTCTTCGCTTAGCCGGTTGTTGATTTTGTACAATGGCTGCCTGTTGACTGACTGTTAAAAAGATAAATAAAAAAAATTTAAAGAAATGTAAAAAAAACATAAAAAACTTGGAAATAATGTTGCATCAATGGAAACAATTCTCATTAAAGCAATAATCTTACCATAGGGATCATTTGATTCATTTAAAGTTTGTGCTCTTGTCTTTCGTTTGGCTGGTTGTTGATTTCGTGCAACGGATTGATGTTTTCGTTTGGCAAAAAGGAGTTTCCATTGCGCGATTGTGTCCGCATCGAAAATATCACGATCTTCAGCCGTTATTCCGTCATCATCATCATCATCATCATCGCTTTGAATTCTCAATGTACGTCGAGCTGAAGTGAAAAATACAGAATGAACAAAATTTATGAAAAATTTTTTTTTTAAAAATAAAATAAAAAATTTATAAAATATTGTTTGAATATAAGTTGATCACATTGAAAAGAGAAGAGAAGAGAAGAGAAAACAATAAAATTCCAATGAATTTCACTTACGATGGCGTGAATAGATCTGCGAAGCAGGTGGCGATTGACTTTCGGGTGACGCTTGTGGTCTTACTGATGCTTGAGGTGGTGGTGTTTCTGGTACTGATGGTACTGATGGTTGTGTTGATGGCACTTGATAATCATTATCATCATCATCATCGTCGCTTTGAATTCTCAATGTACGTCGAGCTGAAGTGAAAAATACAGAATGAACAAAATTTATGAAAAAAAAAAATGAAAAAAATGACATTTCAATGAATTTCACTTACGATGGCGTGAATAGATCTGCGAAGCAGGTGGCGATTGACTTGCGGGTGACGCTTGTTGTCCTGTTAATGTACAATAAAAAAAATAAAAAATAAAAAATACGAAATTAACAAAATGTATGAAAATATTGGATATACACATCACATTGAAATGAGAAAAGAAATGCATACCATGGCGTAAACGGATCGAACATTGAATTTCATGCAATGGCTGTCTGTGTGATATTGGAGATGGTGGATTTTTTGGCGACGTACCGGCTTGCCTTCTCCTTTCCCTTTCTTTTTCCCGCTTTCTTTGTGATTTATATTTTTCATAAGATTTTGGTGTAAAATTTTCTCTCATATCAATTTCACCGCTACTTTCTTCGCTATCCATTTTGCTGGTACCGTTACGTGTCAGTTTTTATGAGAATGGGGCATTGATTTGGTGTCTAGATTCTAGAATAAGAGAAAAAAAATATTGTATTATATTTGCATTAAAATATTTCAAATGCAAAATGTCCATGGAACACGTTTGTTCGTGTCGAGCATCTAACGGTGCATCGCACAAAATATGTACAACAACAAATCAATCGATGTCACCGTTAGCCGGCAATTTCACAAGACAATGCAAAAAATGAATATGATAAAGAAAAAAATGCGATAAAATATGTACTTCACTCACTTCAATGCACCAAATGTCTTTTGGAAGTAAAAAGAAATATTTTATGAAACGCTTTTCAAAAAAGACAAAAAAAAAATGTTTCCTAAACCAAATTAATGCGTAATTAACTAGAGCGGTTTTTATCTACGTATTGTTCAGATGAAATTTCACAATCGAATGATGCACAAATGAAAAATGCGTTAGCATTGTCTCATAGTTATTCACTTGTTTGCCGAAACTGTAAATGCGTGTCTCTGTGTATTGGTTGTGAAATCTCAATACGATTTTGTATCATTGGTCAGCTGTTGAGCGTACTTCAGTGCGTAAGAGATATGCATATTCTCTTTGTCTTTCTCTTACCATTACACAGTCTATCGTTTGTGTTGCAATGCAAACAATATTTTACAAACGGTACACTATGAAATGTGTAAGTGATTTTTTCTCTTTTGCTTATGGTAGATAGAACATCATTTCATGAGTACACGAAGCGAAACAAATCCAAATTATTTTTTAAGTGCGATTTTCATTTTCTATCTCTATCTTTTCTCTTCATTACAATGTTTCTTGAAACTAATTGTGTTACCGTGGTCGGTTTGGGATTACGTGATGTATACACATCGAAAATTTTTGCTGCAGTAATATGTATCGTTGGCAAGCAATGGTTACAAGAAAAAAAAAAAAGAAAAAAAAAAAAATAAAATAAAATAAAACGTAAAAAAAAAATAGATATCGTCAAATTAAATTTATTCACATTGTTTTCGTTTCTTTTTCGTTTTATTTGTATTGAAATTATAAGTTTTGAGTGTAAAAAACTAAATGACAAAAACAATGATACCGTTGATGCGTGTCATAGTAGAATTTCAATGTAAATAACAAAAAAGAAAAATGATTTCGTGCTTCGAACCGAAAATTCATCACATTCAAATTTAGAAGAAAAAAAAAAATTAAATATTTTCCTTATGCTTACCGTGATTGCGTTATGTTGCACATACACAAACTGTACACCAAAAAAATCAAAATCAAAAAAAAAAAAAAAAATCACAAATTTGCTTCAATCCTATATCGAAATCGAAAACTATCTTTAACACTGAGAATGTAAATTTTCAGCGAAAAAAATTCAATTTATTTTTTATTTTTTTTTTTTTACGTTTTATTTTTGTGACGACACTTTTTCACTTGTTGCGTTCAGATGAAATTTCACAATCGAATGATGCACAAATGAAAAATTCGTTAGCATTGTCTCATAGTTATTCACTTGTTTGCCGAAACTGTAAATGCGTGTCTCTGTGTATTGGTTGTGAAATCTCAATACGATTTTGTATCATTGGTCAGCTGTTGAGCGTACTTCAGTGCATAAGAGATATGCATATTCTCTTTGTCTTTCTCTTTCCCATTTTCTCTTACCGTCACACAGACTATCGTTTATGTTACAATGCAAACAATATTTCACAATCGGTACACTATGAAATGAAATGTTTGAATGATGTAAATGTAAAGGAAAGAAAAAATACTCACCAATGTTTAGAATATGCTGTTCTTTTCTTCTCTCCTTCCATGATTTTGATTGTGTCGACTGTGTTGTGATGATGCCATGTTGAATGTTGACTTGATCTCAGCTACCAAATCTCAATTTCAAGCAATACTTATTTTGCCATCAACAATATATTCACAAATGCTAACTTATTGATAAAAATCAATTGAATATTCACTAGATATTTCAAATATTTATGGATATGGTGTGTGTATTTTTAAATCTAGCAAATATTCCATAAATATTTAAATATCGCCTGAATATTCTGAATATCTACTAAATATATATATTCATAAAGGGTCCTCAGCCCCTAGACTAATACCATTTCATGAATACATAATTCGTTGAATTTTGACCCAATTGTTATCGAATTTTAAAAGAAAATCATTGAAACTATTACATATACATATATATGTCTACATGCCTGAAGATTAGATTCCTTATAAAGATTGAACCACAAGAAAATCTATTCATAAATCACCAAAAAAAAAGAAAATATATCGATCATTCAATTTTATTCAATTTATGTGCGTAATTTTTATTTATAAAATAATTTATTGAATTTATTTTTCTATTAAATTAAGATTTAATTAGAACAAATTTTGCTTTAAAAAAGTCTTTCTTTCTCACTTTGGCAAACGAAAATTCTCCGAATATATCGTCATATTTGATTGAGCTGGTAACATTGTTATCGATAGAAATGATGGCTAATTCGCTTAATCTCTTGATCCATGGAATTTCACAGAAATAGTAATTTTTGATGAGCATCAATTTTGAAAATGATCGTTCGCTGGATGCAACTGAAACTGGATTCGAAATTCGAAATGCAATTATTACATTAGGCACCGTATTTTCCATTGTTGATTTTTGAATAATAATTGCATATAACGATGGCATGACTAATTTTTTCTTCTTTCATGAAATTAGAAATCACACCCAGATTAACGAATCGCCAATGTCCGATTTTCCATTATGGCTAAAAGCCTCTTTTAATTTTTCGCATGATTCCAATAAATTACCATTTTTTGTGTTCGTTTCAAAGCTTTTGCCGTGCTTCTGTATTCTATTACAGACATAAAGCGAATAACAAGAATTGTTTTTTTGTATAAAATGAGCTTTATGCTATTCACACAGTGAACTTTCATGCCGTGGGCAAGTACATCAACGATCAATTTAATGTACTACGGCATAAGTCGTTCCGCGTTACGTTGCAAGCGAACTCAATCATATATACACTAAATTGTACATACAGCATTTCGGAATGCAAACGATAAATCGCATCTTTTTGCCGTTTGCGTTGGTATAGTCAGTATATCGATAAATCGTATAAGTATTTTGCAAATTTTGGTAAATTGTTGAAAATTATTGTGAAAAAGACGAAACAATAGATGATGAAAAGCATCAGATTTCTCCATTAAATTCACTCACACAAGCAATGATTTTAGAGATGAACGCTCGCTGAACAGCGAACGAAAATCGAACGAAAGAACGTTCAGTGGGCAGCTCTAATCACAACTGAATGTTATTATTTAGTTAAATGTTTATTTAAAAAAATTTCCGTTGATTTTCCTTTTTTTTTTGCTAAAATGTAAAAAAAAAAATACCAAAATCACTAGAATTGTCAATCTGAAACAACAAATCAAATTAATTCTATATTCCATTGAATATAAAATCCACATTACATGAAATAAAAATGTTAATAAAAACTATTTTGTTCTTTATTTGGTCAAAATCCCTACCAAATACACTCGATGTGTTTCACATGGTGAATATTTGTTCAATAATCTTTTTGGAATATGTAATAAGCAACTGTCACTTTGAATGTTTCAAAACTTAACTTTAAGGTTTTCGTCAATTTGTTTTTTTTTTATTCCATTTAGCTTGTTTAGCCTTCCAATATTTTCTTATGTTTAGAACAATATGAAAAGTGAATCGATTTGTGACTTTTATTATTCACATATGTGTAATTGATAATATTCAATATCGAAAATTGAATAATTATGCATGGTAAAATGTTGAATATAAATTTTCCATAATTTTTTTTCTTAATTATCAATTGCTGCCATGTAAATTTGAACATTTTGTATGATTAAAAATCATTTCTCCTTTTCTCGATACTTACAAGGTCTGCAAATCTCACTGACAGAAAAAAAATACTGTCGTTGATTCTTAAAAACTAATAGAATTTTTTGCATTTTGGACTGCAGGACGTACCACAAGTGGCACAACATTGTGTTTTTTTTGTTTCGGTGATTAATCGGGTACAGCTTTCGAATGCATTATCCTTAACAACTGCACATTTATTTTCCAAATCTTTGACACGAATGCTCAATGCTTGATTTTCTGCCGATAATTTTGCCAATTTTGCCAATATTTTTTTATTTGAATCGGTTAAATGTTTGTTCACAATTACCAATCCATTGTTTTTTGTTTCAGTATTTTTCAAATTATTGGTTAATTTGATGTTTATTGCTTGAAATTTGGATATGGTGGTTCTCATGTATGCTTTATTCGTTGACATTGCACTTAAATTTCCCACGAGTTCCGTATTTTTCACTTTCAATTTGGCCAAATCATCCTTTAGTTTGGTAATTTCATTTCTTAATGTAATCACTTTGTGACACTCATCTAAGCATTCTTCATCTTTCTTTTCAATTAAATCACAGTTTTCCTTCAGCTCATCATTTAAAGGAAGATTCTGCTTTTGCGAATTAAGAATAATTTCATCGTTATTCTTTTCTTGTTTGTTGAATTGCTTTTGTAATAATGATAATTGTTGATCTGTTTTTTTGGTTTCAAGATAATTGAACAACGTATCGACCAATGACTTTCGAACACTTTTCGATATCTTTTTTATGTCTTTTTCAGCAACGGCTTTACACATTTCAACCACATTTGGTGCATTCAAAGTCATTGAAAGTGCATTGATTTTTGTATCGTTAATTGTGTCCATTTCACGGACATTTGTTGATAGCTTTGGCGGTAACGATACATTTAATTTGGGAACATTTTCAATTATTGATTTAGTTTGCTTGCATAGTGATCCATTTGGCGATGATTTTCGCATTTTTGGCGCTGCTGGCACTTTGAACACTGATTCATCTGATACTTCAAGAAGATCGATCGATGAAATTTTGCTTGATTGACTGTTGAATTTTTTCAATTTCATATTTTTGGCAGCATCTTGATCTTTTGCATCAATGCTTTGCTTCCGCTTTAATGATTTTTGCTGGATTTTTGATGAATCTGAAATTAATTCGAAATTTCAACAAAAAAAAAAAAAAAAAACAAAACAAAATTGTTAGAGCAAAACCATTGAAAAAATAAACACGATTCTCAATTTCATTCGCACACGATTACATGAAATAAATTCACAATCAACTAAGATATTTACCATTTTCTGTTTGATTCAGTGCTTTTGAATTGGCTGTTGTATTGGCCATTGAATTGGCGGTGGCTTCATTTTTCCTTTGCATCGATATGTCATTAGATTTCACTGTTTTCATTTTGCAAGTACTACTAGAGTTACTTTCAGTACTGTTGATCTTGATATCCTCGTCTTTATAATCGATATTTTCCAGGTTTAGTGTCATTCTACGCGTCCTTATACGTATATTTGTGGAGACTTTCGGCGGTGTCGGCGCAAACATTCGTTTTGTTTTATGCAGTGGAACCGACATTCGTCTTGTAATCGTCAATTTTGCTGGAATTGGCTTCTGAATTGGCGGTGGTTCAATTGATTTACCCAGTTCTTTCCAAGCATTCGGTATCATATCGAATAAGTGACGCTCCAACATGTCCCCATGCAAAAATGATAACGGTTCAGCATAATTGAATGTATTATATTTTTTCTTCAATCGCTTGATGTAATGTTCAGTTTCCTAATTGATCGAGAAAAAAACAAAAAAATTGCAACTTGGCTTTTGATTGACCAAAATTCACTTTTAATTGAATATTTGTGAAATTATTTTACCTCGAGTGCTTCCTCTAGTGATCTCTTATGTTTCCCAATGCAGATACTTGGATTTTGTCGAGAATACAGCATACAATCTTTCGTTGGTAAAATGGCCCGTAAATTATTATCACCAAAATAGCGAATGTCAACTGTGTGATTGACACTGTTGTAGCGTACAACTTTTGCTGGCCAATGCGGATATGTTCGTTGTTTTGCCCAAACAATAATATGTGGTATTGGGCATGGCTTTGCACACCAATCATCAATATAATCCATAAAATTCATGTAACAAAAATGGCACATTTGAAAGCAGTACATTTCTTCTTTTGCAAAATCAAAAATATATTTTGCCGCTTTATTCGTATCATAATCATCTGTTGATTGAAAATGATGAAAAAAAAAAAAAAAAAAAAATTCAAAGCCTCAATGGAAAACCAAACATTAATCCAAAAACATTTTCGTACCTGATCGATGCACTTTAGTATTATGCACGATCCACTTGATGTCCGACCATAAATCTTCACAGCAACTGTATGCACCAATGGCAATTTTCCGTCCAATTGTATTGAAATCCATTGTATTCACAGCTGTACAGTTTGTATATTGAATCGTCATGAACGGTTTAACCATCTATCAATTGAGAAAATGAGTATTAGCCTTAGCGTGAAATTCTGTGTTAATAAATATCACATTTTACTCACTGGTTCGTCAAGTGAAATAATCAGTTTGTATAGGTAGTTCAAAACCTTTTTCAGATCAATTTTTCTGGAAAAATATAATGACAAATTATAAATGTATTTCACACAGAAACAATCATTTTCTCAAAGATCCAGTTGGGGTAATTTTCACCAACATTTTCATTCTGGTTAAAAAAAAAAAAACAAAAATTCCTTGAAAAATTCACTTACTCTTGCTTAATCCGTTCGGCACCTTTTTCTATGTCAACACATTCCAAGCATCTCCATGATTTCAATTCAATTTCCGTTAGTTTTTTGGCCAGGCAACACGATATATGATACGATCGTACGCATGTTGGACAAAAAATGTCGGGCTGACTGCGATGACATGACCAACAATACCTGTCCGAATCATGCTGAAACAAAAAAAAAAGATAAAGAAATCCATGGATTAACAACGTAAATGACATTCTACAGTAAATTCAACAAAATATGCGCTTATTGACAGAAAAAAAAAAGTTTCTCATGGACTTCGATTGTAAATGAAAATTGTAATGTTTACTGCATCATTATCAAACAAAATAATCAAATTTCAAACAACAGTTACATTCGTTTGCTAATTTAACAGTAAACGGCAGAAAGACGAAGAACGATTTGTGTGTCAAATTCACATTTCGCTGACTGTACCGAAAGTAAATCGTTGCGCAGAGCAAACAGAGCATGGTGATTGTTTATTACTCTAATTTTGTTTATAAAGAATATGTGATGGAATTGTATCGAACATTTAGTTGTGAATTTATGGAAATAATGTCATAATAACGAAAACTGTGACTGCATAATTGCATGGGTTTTACTGTAATTTTCCATAATTGTCACCCAAGTTAGACTGAACTAACTGTGACTTTGATGTCAATGCAGCGCAATTAACCAACAAAAATGATTGAACAACTGTATTTTCTTATGAAAAGAAAAGAAAAAAAAAAAAATTATGAAAAATACCTGTTTGCGATGAAGAACAATTTTTGATGGTGATTCCATGTTACAATGCACAAACTTCTGATCTTGAAATAAAGAAAAATGTTCAAATCATCAAGAACCGTACATACATATAGCGGCAAAATGAGATGCAAATCGCATTCTCATACGAAAAATGGCAGCAAACTATTGGAAATTAATCTAAACTATGAAATTATCTTACAGTTATTTGTTTTTTCTTTTTCTTTTTAATTAATTTATGATTTTTCACGAAATTGTATGACACAGAATAACTGTACTTAAAATTATGCCCAGAAAAATTGCACTTAAACCACGTGCTTATGATTATTTCAATAAATTTCTCTCGTCAAATCTTGACACGTCTGTTCGAATAAAAATCTCTAAATCGACTGCTTTCATTGCTTTCACATAAACATAAACACAAACACACAGAGATACAATGATCTACAAATTGGAAAGAAGTGTGATGGCGCCGATGCATAGCAAAATTAGATTATGCATGTTTGTGTGCTAACTGGAATTGTTGTCGCATGCTAAATAAATTTGACAAAGCATGTTTTGTTTGTATACAAATAACAAAATTTGAAAAAAATCAATTCAATGCCGCATTGTTGTTCCGTTTATGCACATACATTGGTGACTTTTTCAATCGGCTTTGTCATTCTTGTTTCTTTTCCATTTCCTACTTGTATCTTTTTTCTATTTCTTCTTCTTAACGGTTATCAAAGACAATACAGCAGAAGGTTTCGTGGCGACAAATCATAGGAAAATAAATAAATTAAATTCGATTTTGAAAAGAAAAAAAAAACGTTTAATAATATTTTTTTTATCATTGTAAATACAACAGTATTCATCCATATGCGTTTTGTATTGATAAAATCTAATTATTATTTATGCTTTTTGAACTTATAACTGAATCAAGATTCTTAAATTGTCATTGTTAATTTACAATTGTTGAATTGTAATTTACATTTGTTGGAAATGCATGAATTTATCAAAATCTTGATAGTTTCAATTATTTTTGTTGAAATAAATCAAAAAGTAATGGAAATAGAACATAAAAAAAAGGAAATGTTTTTGAATAAAATGTTTTGTTTTTTGACCATCATTGAATGCTTCATTGGATGTTGTTTTTTCCTCGTTCTAGCGAGAACTTCATATCCTGAAATCAAATGAAATCCATTAAATCGACGAATTCAAACAGCAAAAAATAAAAAAAAAACAACAACCAACTTACCAATGAATAAAAATAATGTTCCTCGCATCGTTGACTGCAATCAGACACCTGGTATACCACATGTAGCACACCATTGCTTCTTTTTGGTATCCAAAATGACCTTGTTGCAATGTTCATACGCGTCGATCGTTGCCTTATCGAATTTTGCTTGCTTATCTTTTAGTTGATTGGCCAGTACCTGATTTCAAAAAGTTATTATAATAATCCTAAAGCATTAAAATTGAACTCATAAAATTCCATGGAAAGAAATTGAATGATAAACATGACACAAAAACTTACACAATTGTCTAATGTCATATGATCCATTTCATTTTTAAGTTTATCACTCGATTCCATTAATGCTTTGTACTGACTGTTTAAGTGTTCGTATTTAACGTCGGAACTTTTCAAATCGTTTGCTTGTTCATTGACTTTGGCTTTTAGTGTGTCCACACTTGCAATCAATTGGGCATTTTTCATTGATAGCATATTTAAATTGTTCATTAAATTTGAATTTCTCTCCAATTCACCTTTTAATTGACTGGCCAATTTAGTTTTTTCAATTTTTAAATTGCTCACACAAATCATTAGCTCTTGATTTTTTTTCGATAATTCCGTTTGCAATAACATAAGATTGTCATTTTTTTTCATCAAATCATCAAGTTGTCCATTGAGATTGGAATATGTACTATGATCATTTGACTGCTGATCGTCTAGTCTTTGAACGTAGTCTAATGGATTCATTAAATCCGTAAGAGAGATTAATTTGTGTTTTAAAATTGATTGAATACTTTCCGACATTTCACGAGCACCTTTTTCGGCCATTTTATTGCAATATTCCTTTATATCAATTTGAGACTGAGTTTTTGCAGTTGATGGTTTGACTTCATTTTTTTCGATAATTAAAGGTTTGATTGTTGGTTTTATCTCATCCTTGGGCTTTACATCACATGTAAAAATTGATGACGATTGACTTTCCTTCAAGAGTTTTTTTTGTATTTCTAGCACTTTCATTAGTAATTCAATATTTTGAATTGAGACAATACAATTTGTTGAACTTGAATTATCATTTTGCATTGGCAGAGAGCTGGTTGTTGCAACTGGCTTTGAAATTTCATTGATTGCCTGAGCATTGCTCGAAAGATGTGTTTCCATTTCAGAACAACATTTGCGTTTTTTCGATGGTGATTCATCATTACTGGTGCGAGCAGATTGACCTGTGGAAACATGAATAAGTCAAATTTAACCTCACTTTTCAAACAAATGTAAGACATTTTCAAGTCAATTGTTAATGCAAATTATTAAAATCAGTAAAAATGATAGTATTTACATTGATTCGCATTCAAAATTACTGCATTTGGATCAAATTCATTCGTTTCAACCGAATGATTGAACTCAATCAAGTCATCCGAGTCTTGTTTAATTGCCACTGTTTGCGTTAAAATGCCCTCTTGAACAATAGATGGTGACTGTACTTGGAAAATTGGTTTTCGCGACAAGGCAGTCACGTGGTGTACAGGAGTGCTAATGGGCGAAATTGCTTGTTTTGGTATTGGAGGTGGTTCGACTGTATATCCCAGCGATTTCCATGCATTTGGAATCATATCGAATAAATGACGTTCCAGCATATTCGGAATCAATGGCGTATTTGAATCGGCAAAATGGAATGATCCAAATTTCATTATGATATTTTTGATATAAATCTCAGCTTCCTGTGGGTCAATTCAAAATCAAATTTATCAAATGAAAAAAAAAAAAAAACGCTCTAATATGAAAATTTATTGTTCATGAATTTAAATTGGTAGATTTTTGTTATTTTAATTTCAAAATTTATTGTTTACTGTTATTGAACATTTTTCAATTTTAATATTTACATATCTGTAGAGTTGATCATGAGGAGAGTACGTAGAAAAACTCAAATAAATGTTGAAAAAGGAGAGTATGGAAAAAATAAATTCGACCATACTAAAGAGGAGAGCATGTTCACTTAATTACTAAATCCAATACTTACTCTCCTTTTTCGCTATAAAGTCGGATGAACATACTTTTCTCTCGATCTACTCAATAGATATATTGCCTTATGCACTTATAAAGTGTAGCAATTTAATAGCTTCAATTTTGAAAATAAACTTTCATATATAGAGCTAAAAAACAAAAACAAAGAACATATGAGAAAAATGAATAAATTACCGCACAAGATTTCTCATATTTTTGCTTTGTACATTTAATATAAGAATTTGGACAAAGATTTGACATCATGTTGCAATTTTTTGGCGAAACATTTTCGAGCCGCTTGTGATCACCGAAAAATTGTATTTCAACCGTATTTTTACGGCAATCGACTGACAATAATTTAGCTGGCCAATATGGCGATCCTGAAAAATTATCAACATATTTTGAGTAAATTGTTTTTGTTTAAACATCATAATTTGGAGAGAAAAAAAAATATCAAAATACCTTTTTGTTTCACCCACAATAAGAGATGAGGATTACTGCATGGCTTGACAAACCAATTGTTTGGATATTGATTTGCATTAAAATAACATTCATGGCACAATCGGATGGTGTACAGTTCATCCTTTGTAAATTTGTACAGCCATTTTGTTCCTTCAACAGCGTTTGCATCATCTAGACAAAAAAAAAAAAAAAACAGATTAAATTAGAAACGATTTCTGACCACAATTGGGATAAACATTGAAATATGAATAAAATGGTGTCTGAAGGGAAATTTGTAACTTTCAATATGAAATTATTCAAAATGAACTTACGCGAACGATGAATTTTTGTGTTATGAACAATCCACTTGATGTCAGTCCAAAAATGTTCAATGCATTCATATTCAGCATTCTCGGTTTTTCGATTAATTTTTAAGAGATCTAAGCTCCGATTGTAAATAGTTCCCCGTTCATTGGAATAGTGAAAATTTTCAACTGATAAAAATCGCGATGCCAACTATGATTACACACACAAATTGAACACCATGAATAATGCATCAAATATGAATTAATTTTGTTATTTGAAATTTAAACAAATTATCATTTATGTTAAACAATTAACATCATAATACTTACATATTCATCCGCAAGCAGCAAATCTGCGACGTATTTTAGCACTTTGTTCAAGTATTGTACATTCATTCCACTTAAAAAAAAAAAAACAAAAACAGAGACAAAACCAATTTTTAATGCGCATCGTCATCAGATCAAAACAAATGATTGTTACACTTAATGTGTTCCCTAAGAAACAAAAAAATAATAAGTTTTTTAATTCTGATTTATTGTATTACTTACGATTCATGCATTTGTTCGCAATCATTCTTCATATCGATGCAATCGGGACATTGCCAAAATGACATTTCTTCGGCAGACAAATTTTTTGCATGCGAACAAACCGGTGAAATATGAAACGATCGCACACAATCCTTACAAAATAGTTGTGGTTCATCTCGATGGCATGACCAACAATAGACATCTGAAGCACGCTATATAGAGAAATGAAAAAAAAAAAAAATAAAACAAAATAAAAATTGTTCATTACTGAATTGACAAGAAAATAACTGTCTGAACACTTCAGTCTCATCTCTTTGTTTAGATTTTGTTGCCAATATTAAATTCTTGCGAAAAATTCTTTTTAATGATTGAAATGTTTCCATAGAAATTGTTCAAGCTAACTTTTTTTTCAAGTGATTTCAAATGTACTTCTACAGATATCATCGCGACTACTTTGTAAAAATGTTCATAATAAATACGCAATTGAAAATTTGATGTACAGAAAAATACGAATGAAAAATTGATAAATTGTGAACAAATTAAAATTCTTGTGTTCTTCGTTTTGATTTAAAAAAATTATTCATTTTGACAAAATCCAATAAATGTAGACAATTACCAGTTTATGATTAATGGAAAGTTCGCCAAGTGCTTGCATGATTTAATTGTATGGAAAACCACGTGTTGAATTACATGCACTTTTTTAATATCGGTTTAGTTTTTTTTTTTTTTCACTAAGTTAATTTGATTGTGGTCAAGGCGATGGTTTTTCACTAAGTGTTGAATATACAAAAGTCAATGAGGAAATTATTACAATAAAAAGAGCGTAGTTAGCGGTATTATTGTGACATCGTTGTTGTATGAGTGTGATGATGTCGCAGTAGAAGATTGGATATATTGCGTGTTGAGAATAACATCTTGAATTATGTCAATGTATTGCATTTATGCAACAGAATTGTTTGACTGAAAAATCAAGGAGTGTGAAAGTGAAATAGCATATAAATCATCAACTACGGTGAATTCACATTTCGAATTGATGCAAAATGTAAGCAAACAACTGAATTTCTCTTAATTAAGAAAATGCTGTCCTAATTTTGTGTGTGCAATGTTATTTTCCGTTCTAATTTTAAATTCTAAAATGTCGTTAAAATAAGAGGTGAATAAACAAAAAGTCTTTGCGATGTTGTAAATATCATTTTTATCTCATTTGAAATGATATTTCATGATGGTATTTATACATGTGTCTCACTCTCCTATTTCTCTCTCTCTCTCTCTCTCTCTCTCTCTCTCTCTCTCTCTCTCTCTCTCTCTCTCTCTCTCTCTCTCTCTTTTGTCTCTGTGTGTACATGATGAAACCGAAATGCCATCTTTAAATTCAATGCCATTAAATTATTTTCCAAACGAGAAAATCTTATATTTTGGCAAACGACCAATCTCGATGCGTATTTGTTTGTGACTTTGGAAATGTTGAACAAAACCAGAGAACAGAAAGATGGGCAAAGATAAATGCATTTGTCGAAACAAGCCCAAAAAATATTTTTGGTTGAAGAAAGCGGCTTAAAACCATCCATTGTTGGCAAAGGAATTTACCATTTTGAAAGAGCATATTTGCGGCAATGTAAAAAAAAAAAAAAACAAACGAATGTCGTGAAATAAGTGCTCGTCGGCTGGTAATCAAGATGAAAGAATGCAAATGAAACATATCTCTGAGCCGGTGGAAAATATGTGAATTGTCGGTGGCGTTCTTTTTTTTGGCATTCTTTGACGTATTTTATCACCCTCCCGCTCACTTCTGCTCACGCTGAGCAACCGAACGCACAAATACATTTGCACACAAAGAGACGTTACAAACAAATGTTGATGTGGTGCTGCGTGTTTCTTTCTTTTACGTTGAATTCTTATCAGCTGTTTGTTTTACGTTTTATTTCAACATCCGTGTGTGCGTGTTTGTCACATTTAGGCGGTCTAATAATTTTTCGACCGCCTTGATTATTGTTGTTGTCGTTTAATTGTCTTAAAATTTTGCGGTTTTGCATATAGTCACATTTTGTATCGATTGTAATCGCTGCACAAAAGTACAAAAGTATTTTTGCTTCGGTAGGGAGGAGGGGGAGATGGGAAGCGCTGTATTTTATTGCCCAACATTTTAAGAGTCCTAAACACATAGACTGGGCCGGGCAATAAACATTTCATTCTTTGAAATTTGTTTTTTTTTTCTCGTTTCTTCAATGTTTGTTTGTTTCTTCGAAGGGAAATGATTGCGTGCTTGAAATTAAAATCTAGCGGCTGCGAATTTCCAAAACATTTGTTCTTTTCAGAAATGGGCACATTTTACGACCAAAACTTGACTTTCCATCACAGCTATGCTGTAAATTAGTTCTTTCTTTCTATTTTTGCATGTGGAGTGCGCAATGCAAAATGCCCACTTGCTCAGCGGATTGACGACATTTAAAGTATACAAACAACAACACGCTTAGCTTCACATTTTCCTCATTTACTCTTTTTCATCTAAAAGCCATCCACAAGCAAACGATTTGTGTGACACAGATTTTTCGGCTTGGATAACATTCAAACAAAGACGCAAACAATGCGGCACGTTGTGTGTATACAATTAGGCTTCCGCTGAATGTGAATTGAACTCTGAAGGCACAAGAAAATTCGAAAAACGGCAAACAAATCAACAAATCATTTGTTACCGTCCGCCACAAAACAAACACCAAATTTAGATTGATTATGACCAATAACCCAAAGCCAAACAATCATTTTCATCTCCCTTTGTCATCCCCTCTCACGCTTTCCCCTAAAAACAATGTTCTTTCTATTTTGGTCTCTGTGTTTTGGTTCCTTTTGTTGTTTGTCACCAAACAATAGTGTCATCGAATTATCGCTCGTGATTTCGGAATCTTGGGCCCATAAAACCACAAGTAAAGTGCTTTTTGTTTGAGACAAATAACGCACAAACAATGCGATTAGAATGACTTTATTTTCTCGTCAGTAAAGAGTGAATGGATGGAAGCAAGCCACATAATCGTAATAATAAAATCGAAAATGTTGATGACCCTTTTGACGCCACACGCACATAAACCAATATTCAACCGCACATACACATTACACATACACATAGCCAACGTAAGAAATGCTCTCATTATTTAAGACTAATTTTAACATAATATACGCACTCAATGCAAATATCCACTGACCTCGCATTCAATTTTATAGCCAGAAACATTTCCTTTTTTTTTCTCTTCCTTTTCTTTAAACAAAACTTTTGCAATAAAACTCACTTTTCCTTCCGAATGGAAACTTTGTTCTTGAAAATATTTTCCAAAATGATGTGAATTGCGATTATTTCTGCGCGGGTGTTCAAACAAAATGAATGGATTGTTTTGTGAATGCCACAAAATACCGGGCTAACCGTGCTGTCACTCACAAAACTCGCTCAACATTAAAAATCATCATCACAGCTGATGTGAGATTCTCTCATTCAGTTTGTTGCTTTTGTTTGGCCATTCCAATTTTATTTAAAGAATGTCATAAAATGGTGCTATTTTGCATTGCGATAGCGGTTTTCAAAACAGTTTATTGGCCATTAAAAGTTTGGTAAAATGAAATTATTAAGATTTGTGATAATAATTTGTTTACATTTATGACATGAACAGATTTTCAAATCGCATTTGTTCAACGAACATTACAAATTTTACATTAAAAATATTGAAACTGAAATAATTTGTTCAAAGAAGATAATATTCAATTCAATTTTAATTGAATACACGGACATTTGGTCATCGGAAACTATTATCGTATGTCATTTTAATTCAAAGAAAGTATCACATTGGTTTGTTTTATGATTTATCTCATTGATTATTTTATGTGATAAATACAAAACAGGCAAATCCATGCCAGGAATGAAAAATTAAAATAAAAAATCAAATTGAAATTGTTTGATGGTGAAAACATGTTTAAAGAAAATAGAATTCATGATGTAAGTCTATTCTCATCTTTCTCTCAAACTATTGCTCTCCCTTCTTCTCTTTCAAAAGAGAGAAAATAAACGAAAAAAAATCAAATTCCCTTTGAAAAGTGCGCCATTTACACGATCATCGATTCATCACGAAACTGTCAAATGGAATCGTGAATGTGAATTTGTGGAATGGAAGTAGTAGATTAAGTAAACAATGTGTGAACGCACATGTGTTTCTCGCATACAATCAAATCGTTTGAATTAGCCCGTGTAGAAGTTTTTAAAAAGTTTGTATTGCGTGTATTTGTAAAAAATAGTAATGTGTATCTGCCGAATATAAAAATAGAGCCGAATAATTTGATGGTAAATTTGGAGGTATGTCTCTTCGCATTAAAAACATGTCAAAATAACTTTTTTTCAATAACAAATGAGATACAAAACAAAATTGAAGAGAATGTGTTCAAAGGTCACTGTTTTGATCGAATCTACTAGTTTGATGTAGATTATTTCCGATCCGGGTGTTATTTCTAAAGAAATAATAATAATAATCACCTTCATTTTATTCAAATGATGAACCAAATTGTCTTTTCATTCCAAATCATTTATTGTTTTTATTGAAGACGCCAAACATTTCCATTTTACAATTGTCTGATTGGCTGAGTTCAAATATAGCAATTTGCCTTCTGAACATCATCTTTTTAACTGAAAACAGAAAAAAAAAAACATTGAATGAGCATGTGACGAAGCCTTGAGTATTTATTGAGCAAATTAGTGAAAACACAGACAGAGAGAAAAAAAAAGACAATCGATGCTGATAACATAAGTAAAGTGTGTCTTTTTATCATTGCTCTTGAATCACTAAGCTTCTCTCATAACAAAAAAATGTCTTGAAAATGACATTCGAACGAAGAGAAAAAAAAAATAGCAGCAAAAATAACAATATATTGAAAACACAGCCGCCTCTAGCTGTATTAATTCGGTCTGTGACCCATATTTTTATGTAACATTTACATGTGTTCATAATCAATGGGCACGTAATCAGACGCCGTCTAATATACTGATGAAACTAAATTGAATTGTTTTTGTTTTGACACTCCGCCTCTCTATTTCTGCCTATTTTTTCCTGTGCAAAAAAAACAAAGCGTCAGCACGTGGAATACAATTTTTGTCCTGAAGCATATCAAAACAATTCCTTTTTCCACTTGAAAGTTTTTCTGAAATTTTGGCGATATTCAAAAACACTGTTTTGTTCAAATTACCGACGAAGATTTTTTTTTTCATCCAGCTCATCATATGTAATCGTTTTGTATACGTGTAAGGAGGCTTGTACAATATATGTGCGTATGTGTATGCATTGGTTTAATCGTGTTGTTTGTTTCTGTTTTGGCCGTTCTGCTCTCTATTTCGTCTCACTTACTGACTGTTTCATTCTATTTGTTGTTTATATTTGCCCCGAAACTGACACCAATACAAATGACAAAACGGATGAATAAAGAAAAGAAAAAAAGAAGAAAGAAAACATTAAACTTGAAACGGACTTTGGACCGTATGGCATATTATCGAATTCACATTGTGTGCGTGCGACAGATAAATATAGCTTAACCGCAACCAATTGAAAGAGAGAGAGATAGAGAAACAGAAGAAAAAACGGACAATGTATGCACACAGATTTCTTCTTCTTCTTCTTCTTCATCTTCTTCTTCTGTTTGAATAAATAACAAGAAAATAACCACACAATTTCGATTCGATTGAAATCAAAGTGAGAATTTTTGTCGACATGTTTTTACTTTGCCAATATATATAGCTAAATTGAACCGGTCATTTTGCAATATTTTATTAATAAATATTCGCACAGAGATCAATGTTCTTTTTGTGGCAAATACACTATCGACTTTGATTTTATTTAATTTTTTGGTATTGCAATTGCCAGATGAATTTACTTTTTTTTCAATAGCCACATCAAAGAAATCAGCAAAGGAGCACATTTTGAAATTAAAAAACAATTCAGTATGCATCAAATTCATGAAAAATCTTGTACAATCGACAATATCCTGTTTTCTCTAAAAAAAATCTGAACATTTTTTACATTCAAGGCAAAAGCCAAATGTTAGAGAAAAATACCTGGAAAAACATCAAATAGAAACAAAAAAAAGTTTGGAATAAATTCAAAAAAATATATTTTAAAAAATATTCTTATCAAAGACTAAAAAACTTTTTTTTGAAAAAATCCAAATTACTTTTAAAATATTGGGATTTTCTAAAAAATTTCATGAAAAATGCTTTAAAATTTGCTGAAAATGGCTAAAAATATTGGCAAAATTCCAAATTGAAGCTGGCGCTTTAATATTGACCCGAAAACATTTGAAACGGAGAGAGAGAAACGATAGAAAAAAAAACTTCGCGAGAGATAAAGAGAGAAAGGGAAAGAGGAAAGGGATAGGTCGAGAGAGCGAAAAAGATTGAAGGAAAGAGCAAAAAGGAAAAAAATCGAATGGCACAGTTATTTATACTCCATTGTGTAGAATCAGATGAGTGTCGAAAATCGATGTTCAAATCACCGTATTATGCGGTAGAAAAATAAATCATGTGAACGGTATTTTGCCTTCGCATTATACTATTGAATGGACACAATGAAATTGATTGCACTTTGCACCGCTTAGTTACTCTGTGCATACAATTCGTGAATCGATATTTCGTTTCACCTTGTCAAATGTGAACAATGCGGTTCGCAGAACAGAGTTAAAAAGAGAGAGAGAGAGAGAGAGAATGACAACGACTTCATATGTGTCGCTTCATCGATTCTAATTTATTGCACTGAGAATGCAATTGAGTTGGCATTAGCATGCCGAGTGAAAATATTTATACAATTTGCTTGTTGTTGTTTTTATTCATTGTTGACATGGATTTTGTTGTTGCGATGAAAAATGTGCGTGAGTGTGTGTTTATGTGTATACGAGACGACTACGTTGAGATTAAATGTTCGTTGTAAGTGAATGTGGTAATTGTCTGTACATGTGTATGCAGTTGAGTTTATTGTAATTTGTGTTGAGTTGTTTTAAAAACATCATTCAAGTTAAAAATGTGTTGTCAGCGCACACGTACACGTACATGTTTGTCTTACTATTTTTTTATTTTATTTTGTAAACGTATGTATATCGTTCAGGGGGTCTGTTTCATAATCATTTGCTCGCTCAATGTATATGTATTGATATTCGTTTCGATGAATACAGGCATATTGAACGCTGTGTGAGAAATAGAGAAACGAAAAAGATGGAGAGTGAGACAGAGAGAGACAAAGAGAGAGTCAACTTAAAAAATGAACATTAACACGATTGAAAAGTGTTTCGGTTAGGTTAGTAATAAGAAAACCGCTGTAGTGTCAATTAGTGTGTGACCATTTCTCATCACAGTTTGAGCAATTTCTTTTTATTTCTAATTTTTTTGTTTTTTTCTTTTATTCATTTCAAAGTTTATTTCTTGTTCTGTGGTGAAGACATTCACCCATTTGAGCAAATGAGTGAATTCAAATTTTACTGATTTTGTTTTTATTTGTGGATTATTGTGTGACTAAATTCAAGTGAATTTTATCGATTTCAAACGGTGACGTTTGATTCTTATTAATTATTTACTCCGATCGATTCTTGTTATAAAAAAACAATAATTTTCGATAAACGATTTTCAAGTGTTTAACACGAAAATAAAATTAAAGACAAAAATATAATTATCTGTTTTGGAAACGTTGCCGATGTCCATTCACACGACATCCACACTTCGGCTATATTGACGTGGTGTAAATAGAACACGTACAATTCAACAAAACTCGGGTACAGCATTTTTTTCCCTTTCTATACGTTTTTTTTTTTTCAGCACGTTTTTATTTACAATTTTTTCTCTCATTCTCATTGTGTTCCATACTGTGTGCCTACAATATGGTTGTGTATCGATATTTTGGCCATTCTTTGCAGTAAATGTGCTGTTTTTTAATTCAGCGAAAACATTTTGATTGCATTTAAATAAATTAGCATTAATTTGTCTGGGGAAAATTACACTTGACGCATTTCGTAGCTCGATTCGGCTATTCAACGGCCTTAATGCATTTCGTTTACAAAATTCCCACTAGAAATGAATTAAACAATTGCCATAATATGCACAATTCGGAAACAACGATTCTCAAATGACTACTGCACTTGCACACATTGACTTAAATTTTGCTTTAAAAATAAACGCCGTTTCTAATCATTTTATAATGTGCATGGGCAAGCAACAATTAAATACTTTAGTGACGTGTTGCATTCGGTATGTGAAAAAGCTGTGCAAATATTATTGTCGTGTGACCGTTGAACATTAATGATTGTTGTCAATGTAATTAAAGTCGATGTGCATAAAAAGAAAAAGAGCTGCTTGCCCATGCACGGTCAAAGGTATTTCAACTTTAATTATATGCTTCGGACGGAATGTATTTATGTTGGCTTCTTACCAAATGACTTGCAAAACTATCAAATGACAAAAAGTGCACAACACACAGAAACATCGACAATTTCCCACTCACTCACTCATACACTCTCCCTCTCTCTTTCTCTCTTTCTCTCAATTTCTTTCTAACGAGAATAATTGTTGTTTTGCACAGGTGTATTATCGTTCATCGATTCACTTGTTATACGGAAACAATGAAAACACACTCAAAACGGTTAGCAACTTTGTAATGATGCTTGGAGTCAATGTTCAGTTGATTAGACTTTGACCCACTCAAGTTTAGTGTGAATTTAGGAAGAAGAAAAAGAGGAAGAAGAAGAAGAAGAAGAAGAAAACAACTCAATTTCATTTGCCAAGAATTGAAATTTATTAGATGTGATAAGAGAAGATACAATGCAAACGAATTGAAAAAAAGAATGAAAAAAAAAAACACAAACAAACAAATCAGACTTTGACCAACGATATTCAGTGTGAGTGAAGAGTTAGTTTAACGTTTTAAAAATGTAAATTTGGCACTTTTTTGAAACGAATTTTTCGTTTGCTCTTCAGTTGTGTAAATATATATTTCGATTATGATATTGAGACGGTTTATAATGAAAGCGATCGTTGTTAGTGCGAAACAGTGTTCAATTTAACGTTTCGTTTGCATTGATTTCTGCGACCTTTGGACTTGTTTTGCAATCAACTTCTCTCTCTGTCTCTCCGTTCATAAATTTATCGCAGAAACATTTTGTGTTGTTGTTGTGATTTTTTTTTTTTCGTAATTTCACGTAACCAACGTTGGCCTTCTCTCGAAAAAAAGAGTGGCGATTGTCTGTGGAATCGATGTTAATCGGCTTGCACGATTGGTGTTTCTTTTTCATGAGTTTGTGCAATCTGTTACCTCGATGCAACGATGATAATAATTGATTTCAATGCAACATCGTTGAATTATGACCAAACAAGAACTTCCTCAAAGCCTTTCTTCTACTGTTTACATGCTATCAATCTAATCATTGTTTATCAGAATCACCTTCATCATCGTTAAATAGAAACATTTTGTGACTCATTGCAAAATCCGCTTCAAATAGTTATCGTTTTTGTGATATTATTTTTATTATTTGTGCACCATTCAACAGATTTGATGCCATACTAAACGGTTATTATTCGCATTAAACCGTCATTTATTTCAACAATAAAATGTCATAAAACTGCTTAGAGCGTTGTCTTGTCTTGTCTTGTTTTCGTTTGCTTTGTGCTCCTTTCTCTCTCTCTCTCTCTCTCTCTCTCTCTCTTTCTATTTTGAGATTTCTTATTTTGTTTGTTTTATTTTTTTTGGTTTGTTTTTTCTCACTTCTGTTTCGTTTTTTTTGTTTTTTTCTTGTTAAAAATGCGTGCATATTGGTGATTACATCAGTGTGTTTGGTATACGAAAGGAAAATTGTTTTCGAATTTTTATTTTTGAACTTCAAAACAGAAATGAAAACAATTTCATAAAAAAAAAAATGGAAACAATCAGATTTTCATTTGAATACAAATTGATTTTTAATGGATTCTTGCATTAGCTGTTCAAGTAATTGAAAATTTAAATGATATAAAACACACTCCATATCGGCAATTTTACTATTTTTATCGATCGATTCATGATTTTACCGGTCGAGTTGATAATTTTAACTATTTAAATGGAAATTTTATTCGAAAATGGTAAAAATAAATGATAAAATTTTAAAAAAATGTCTCTAATTTCATCTGGCAGTTATAGTTCTGAATAGTTTCGTAATAAAGTCAAGTATTTCTGTTCGCACAATTCAAACTTTCACAGTGGTGCGTCATTGAATGCATAAAGTGTTTTGTTTTGTTTTGCTTTCATCAGCGGTTGTTATTCTCAGCAATAAAATCGGTTTAGTTTTCATAATCATAATATGAAAACATGACAATTTCATTCGAAAAGTCTATGGATGGATGAAAATATTTGGTTTTTATGTTGAAATTTCATTGGACTATACTTGTATACACATGTGTGTAAGTGAGTGTGTGTATTTTCCTCTTTTGCCTAATCACAACGATAGATTTGCAATTCAAATTACGCATTAAATGTATATGCAGAGTTTCAACGAGTATCAAAAGTATAATGTATATGTCTGACGTCAGTCCCGATATAGAAACTGATTAGAATTTCTAAATCAGACAAAGTGAAGTTTTTCCGCCGCGAATTTTTATTGCTTAAGAATGGAATATTGTCTCGTGAATCGCTTAATAAATCATCATCTTATGTGCGTTGAAAACTTTTGCATATTTTATTATAGTCGATGGTTTATTTTTGTAATATTTGTTCTAGTTTCTACTGAACAGCGATAAAAACTCAAGATTTTATCGCAAACATTTGTAATTATTTTTTATTGTAAGCTGATAAAAAGGTTTTTTTTTTTGTTTTTTCAATTTGGCTTAGTTTTTCTTAAGTGGCGGCGTCAACTAAAGTTACGTAAGATGACTTTCTCGAACGTCATGCAATCTGTTTGGTTGCAACAATCGCCAGTTCTCGTATTTATAACTTGTTCACTGTCACCTTTTTCTTTCGTTCGCTTCGTACAATTTTCGTTGTGATTCGCAGTGCAACGGAGATCATTGATTATGATTTCAAGCCAAATAAATGCAATCAATTGATTGTTTGTCATTGTCGAATGAATTCGAATGAAACAAAGTACTCTTTTGCCGGCTGTTTTTTTTTTTTTCAATCATTTCTAATAAGTGGCCATAAACTTTAATCAAATGATTTGCTCGCGATTTCCTTCACACAATTGAACTTTGAACACGCGACTTATTGCGTTTCATTGCAAATTGAGTTTTGATTTGACTACACATAGATGAAACCGTGTGTCAACACGAACGTGTATTTTGCTCTGGTTATTGGCTGCTCATTTCATTCAACGTCATTCTTTTTATTTGCTTTGTGCGTGTTTAGATTTATCTCGTGATCATGAACAACAACAAACTAGTTCTAACTTCTGGCCCAAAATTCCATAAATGGAAATACTGGCAAAATAAACGCTTATTTCTTATCAAATGCACGCGAGCGGGAAAAACATATGATTTTTTTTTTATGACAATTTTGTATGATATAAACTTGCGATGACTAAATTGATTTGGGACGACTAAATTGATTAGCAAATTTTCTAGTTTTATTAGCCACTTACACTAATTTGTTTGGACGCCAAAAGAAATTAGGTCAAATAAACAAAATTTGCAAGTTACAAAAACTATTCTCTTTTCGATAATAGTCACCAAAGCTATTTAAATTGCTTCATGGTTCATGGGTGTGTATTTCTAATTCTCTTCGTATTTTGCAAAATACGATTCAAATCATTTGAATGAGGAAATTTACATTATACTATTTACGCATTTTGCTTGCCTTATCTGGATTTGTTCACGTTGTACTAGTAACGGTGATAAAGTTTAAACGTGCAAATATACAAAACAAATGCAGCTGATTTCGATTCAATTCGATTTTTTCATCTTTGAACGTTGATTGCGGAATCGATAATGTTGTCATTTATAGTTTTACATTATAATCGATTGGATACGTGCATTTGTTTCACCCAACGATGTTGGGTAAAGTTTACAATTTTAATTAAAAACTATGAAAAAATCTTGTCACAATCGATAAACGTTTGATTTAAAATATGTTCAAATAGAGAGAAGAAAAATGCATTTGACATTCAATGTTTAATGCGAGAACATTTCCTTGCAAAGTTTATAACTTTCGAGGGGGATTTGACTCTTTCCGAATGCCATCGCATTCGTAAGAATTCGCATGTACAATGTTAAGCACTTAAGAATTTCTATACGAAATTCGCATTCGCGAATTCTATATGTTTAATAGGAAGCATTCGCAATTATTCGTAACCATTCGACAAAGTCAAATCCCCCTAGATAACTTTGTATTTTGTTAAAATGAGGTGCCAAAAAAAAGGAACTGAGAAGTGAACTTGAAATGCTGAGATATTAATTGTGATCTTGTATTTCGAGCATCTTATTTGTTTTTTGTTCTGGCATCATCCAAATCAGTTTGAATGACAAATAAATGGCTTTTTGAGACAACGAACTTGAACAGCGCAACAAAATCTAATTTACATAATTCTCATGATAATTTTTTTTTTTTTTTTCGTTTTCTTTTTGCCACAACCATGGCGATGAAACGAAGTGCACGTAGTGCCTACTACGCGTCCGTTTGTACCACTGAGAACACATATTTGTGCTACCGACAGCACATTCGGGCGCGTAGTATGCACTACGTACGCCTCGTTTCATCGCCTTGGCCACAACTAATCCGAGAAAGGGTCAGTGACATTCTTTCGAAATTTGTATTTATTCTGACGTCAATACAATGCTAAACTAATTACGAAACTCAAATTGACAAGAAATCACAAATTTGTAAAAAGTTTTTTCTGTCTCGAAATTTAGCACTTTTTTTGTAATTGTAAACAATTTTCAATTGTTGTTATTATTTAACAAATATTCAGTGAACGTACACAGCTTACACATTATTTATCTTTTCATCGAGCATTGACATCATGATTGACATAGAGACATTATTCATCTGGTCACCACCAGATTTTAAGAGGACTTTTTAGATTGACTCATTTTAGATAAAATCTTTCAAAAACAATTTAAAACGGTAATCAGTGATTCTATCACTTGCCAATTGCTCATTACATTTCATGGGAAAGTCTTGAACATAATAAATTAATCATCAGTGAATTGTTTTATCAGTCATTTTTGAAACAGAGAATTATTATCTGTTTAAAAGACTTTTTCCGCGTCAAAATATGATCAATAAACACAGCACACAAACACACACAATCAAATCACTTGAAGTGATTGTCTCAAAATTTGTGTTGTCTCAAAATAATAATAATTTGATGTATTGATTGCAAAGAGAAAAACAAAATTTTGCGGCTATTCAAGGTTAATTAGGAGACTGAGCGTCAGAATTGAATGTTTTTGGAATACAATTCAGTGTTCATCCTAATGTGAATAATGAAATAAAATAAACACAAACTGGTTTTCATTTAAAGAAAAAAACCCAATGTAAACAAAGTTGCTACCAAATGTCCAAATTAGTCTCGAAAAAAAGCAATGGTCATTAGCGCATTTACTTGTATGTAATGTGTGTCATGCTTGTGAATTGCATTCGAAACAAAACAAAACAAAAAGAAAATGTTCCCCTGCCATCGATTTACATCAACAACAAAAATAATCATAATTGATTGGCTTTATGTGGACAGGTTGGATCAACCTTTGCGCTCACTTTTTAATGTAACAACAATGTATAAATTACAAATCGAATGCTCATTAACTTATTTCCATCGTGTTTTTCTCTTCATTTTTTTTTTTTTTTTCGTTCTCCTTTGAATTAAATCGAAATGTTTGTTGCGGTGAGTTTTTATCAAATTTATTTCGAGTCCTCTTTAACGTATTCATTCGACGGGCTACCGTTTTAAATTCATATAATTTCAATGACAAATGCCAATACGTTTCTTTATCGCAGTGTTTTTTTTTTTCATTCACGGTCTTTCCTTTGGCGCGTAATTTTTTTTCCCGCAACGACATTTCACTTAATTTGACATTTGACTTGGAATTTTCTTTGGTTTGGTTTTATGGAAATTTTATTAGAAATCAATTCACTTATTCAATCGATCGAATTGGGTGCGCAATTCATTAACAATTTCAATGTGCGGATCGAATTTATTTTTCTTTTCGAACCTTCAAATGAACCAATTTCTATTCGAAGTTTTGTGTGTGTTTTGACGGAATTTCAATCATTAAATTTAGTTAAAAAATTTTGTAAACATTCTAATTAAAATGACACTTTAGTCCAAGTTTATAAATTGAATGTTTTTAAATGTTTCATTCGAAATTCGATGAAAAAATGCATACTGCATATTCATTGGATGAAATTTGTAAACATGATTCTATTAAGAAACAACGAGATTTTTAAATGTTTCAACTACATTCAGAACTATAGATGTTGTGATATTTTGATTATAGTCAATCGTCTGTTCAAACTTGACGAATGAATCGCACAAAAAAAAAAAAAAAAAAAAAACATATTCATTGTTCTCGATGAGAATTTGGTGCTTTCAACCTTTATAATTTCATTTGGTGTTTAAGTATATATTTTGCACCGTAAAAATGTTAGGTCATTGGGATTCGAGTAATGTGCATGCCGCAATTGTGTGTTGAAACTTTGGCCAAGCACATCAATTTGGTGCACATTCATGCACTCGAATAACGAGTTTTTCTATCAAAATGTGTGTATGTGCACAATGGAAATTCATAAAAGTTGTAAATGCAATTTTATGGAAAATGTCAAGTAGTAACTCGCAAGCAATAATGAAATGGCAACAGCAAAAAAAAACGAAAACACACCCCCCCCCCCCCCAAAAGTCAAACAATGTTAAACTGCACTTAATGGAGCGGAAAAAATATGCAGTTTCGTAAATATGCAATTTATGATTGTTATTTACTACATAATTTTTTTTCTTCTTTGGTTGCTTTTATTGTGTTTTGAGTGTAAAGGTCGAAAATGATATTCATTTTACTAAATTCAATTCAATTTTTTTTTGTTTTTTTCGTATTTTAAATTGAATTCCTGTTGATTTTTTTTTCTTTTTCATTTACAGTCTTTTGCATCGATAATAATTGACATTGAACGCATCGCAATTCCGGTTTATTAAACTCAATTGGCATTTTTAAATTTTGTTTTGACGCTTTTGGGCCGGTGAAAGATAATTGGAAACATATTTTGTCATCACAAAGTTGAAGGATAGACAACGGTGTAAATGGCAGAAGCACATCAAGCTGTTGCATTTTCATTTTCCATCACACATGAAGGATGGGACATCAATTACGATCGTGAAGTTCTTAATTTAGTTTGGGACTCTGGTATTCGTTCATGGAAAAAACGACTTGGACGACTTTATGTAAGTTGTTTCGTTTGAGTATTTTTTTTTTTTTTTTTTTCGGAAAATTCGTTAAAACGCATAACAATTGAAATCATTCTAATAAATTGCATTCAAAATTACAGAATAGCATTCGAAATGGAGCATATCCAGCACATTTACAAAGTTTATGGATTATCATATCGATAGCAGCTGGTTTACATTTCTCTGGGAAGAAAACACCATTTGATTTGGCAAATCGGATTTTGCCATTGTTGCCAGGGTGAGAAACAATTTTGGAAAAAAAAAAAATTAATTTTTTTATTGTTTAATTTTCAAAAATAAACAATTTTCTATTCCTTTTACAACAGAAATTCAACAACATGGCATGTGGTAGCATGTTCGGCGACTGGCCTTGGATTTTGGCTGTCTATATGTTTCACAATGCGTTATACATTGAAATTATTATTAATGTACAAAGGTTGGATGTACGAATCACGTGAAAAAGGTCAAAAAGTATCAACGGCCACCAAATTATGGGCAGCCGCAACCAAAGTATTATCAAGCTGGAATAATCCAGGATTGTATAGTTTTCAAGGATCATTGCCACGATTACCATTACCAAAGGTTCACGATACATTAACACGTTATCTTGATTCCGTTCGACCATTGCTTGACGATGATAATTACAAACGTATGGAGGAATTGGCTAAAGATTTTGAACGAACAATTGGCCAAAAATTGCAACGATATTTGATATTGAAAAGCTGGTGGTCAACAAATTATGTATCAGATTGGTGGGAAGATTATGTTTATTTGCGTGGCCGGAGTCCATTGATGGTTAACAGTAATTTTTATGGCATTGACGCATTATTCTTAAACAATACAAATGTACAAACCGCTCGCGCTGCTGTTGCTGTTAATCTCTTATTGAGATTCCGTCGTTTGGTCGATCGTCAAGAATTAAAACCAATTATGGTACAGGGATTAGTACCTCTGTGCTCATGGCAATACGAACGAATATTCAACACAGTTCGCATACCAGGCATCGAAACTGATCGCGTTATCCATTATCAAGACTCAAATCATATTGTTGTTATGCATAAAGGACGCTATTACAAAGTTACAATTTACTACAAGGGACGCATTTTGAAGGCTCAAGAAATTCAATTGTAAGTTTAATTTTTGGAATTTTTTTTTTTCTTTCGAAATTTCAACATTTTATTCAATTTTTTTTTTAATCACAAAACGCATAATTTCCATTCTTTTGCAGGCAATTGGAAGAAATTTTGAATTCAAAATCAGAACCATTACCTGGTGAAGAGTTATTGGCATCATTGACTGCATGGAATCGTACAAAATGGGCTGAAGTGCGTAATACATTGTTCAATAAGGGAATCAATCGGGTTTCATTGCATACAATCGAATCAGCCGCATTCATTTTATCATTGGATGATGAATCATACGAAACAGATATTCATAAGGAGGGCGCATTGGATCACTTTGGCAAATCATTATTACATGGAAATGGTCACAATCGATGGTTTGACAAGAATTTTAATCTTTGTGTTGGCACCAATGGTCGTATTGGATTTAACGCCGAACATACATGGTAATTTTTAACAAAACAAATGAATTATGTTGAATGTTATCAGTATCTTTAATAATTGCATAACGAAAATAAACTTATAATCATTTCTGTAAATTATTTTAGGGCTGATGCTGCCGTAATGGCTCATCTTTGGGAAAACAATATAATGGATGAAGTTATTGAGCATCCATATGATGAAAATGGAAATTGCAGTGGGCCAATTGAATTCCAACCACCGTCACCACAGCGCATGTCATGGGATTTGAACAATGATGCTTGCCTGAATGCAATTAATTTAGCTCATGATGATGCACAGAAATTGTTGAATGATTTACAACTTCGAATTTACGTACATGATCACTATGGAAAAGGTTTTATGAAAACATGCCGTGTATCACCGGATGCTTATATTCAAATGGCCCTACAATTGGCTTATTATCGAGACGCTGGACGTTTTTCACTTACATATGAAGCATCAATGACACGATTATTCCGCGAAGGTCGTACTGAAACTGTTCGACCATGTACAATTGAATCTGCCGCTTGGGTCAAGTCCATGGCAGACAATAAATTTACCGTATGCATTATTCTTTAGAAAAAAAAAACAAAAAAATTTTTTTCGATTTTAAACTTATCGACCAACATTCCATTTTTCATTTACATAGACCGAACAACGAGTATCAATGTTGCTAAAAGCTTGCCAACGACATCAAAAAGGTTACCAAGATGCAATGTGCGGCAAAGGAATCGATCGACATTTATTCTGTTTGTATGTCGTATCGAAATATTTAGAAGTAGATTCGCCATTCTTAAAAGAAGTTCTTAGCGAACCATGGCGTCTTTCGACCAGTCAAACGCCACATGGTCAAACTAGCAAAATGGATTTACACAAACATCCAGAATGTATTAGTGCTGGTGGTAAGTGTTATGAAGAGAGCATTTCTCTTTCACTCCCTTACAATATAAACAACATTTCATGTGAATCGTTTGTATTTTATTTTCATAGGTGGATTTGGTCCTGTTGCTGATGATGGTTATGGTGTTTCATATATTATTGCCGGTGAAGATTTACTCTTTTTCCATATTTCATGTAAATCCAGTTGCGCGACAACGGTATGAGTCAATGTCATTCAAATTAAAATTAACATAATAGACAATTTGCTGTTTTCTAATTAAAATATGATGTTTTTTTTTCACTTTCTTACTTTAGGATGCTGTCAGATTTTCAAGAGAAATCGAACGGGCATTAGCTGATATGAAAAATCTCTTTGAAGAATATCAATGTTTGAAGAAATTGGCGAATGGATCATCGTCGAAATAGAAATGCGACGATTGTGGTCACCAAAAATGGTTTAGTGCAAAAATGTTTTATATCAACAAATGGAATAAATTCGATAATAAATACAAATACCAAATCAATTGTCAGTTAGCATTGTTCAAGATGTATAGTGAGCTGCACATGTACTGATTGCGACATCAATTGTATTATCACTTAAGCTCGGCTCGTCATGATTTGATATTTTAACGACAATTTCGCGATCATTACCCTTCGAAATTTTGTTTTCTTTAAAAACTTAAAATCCAATTGATCACACCTCATTCACCTTTTTTCGTTATTTATGAAACTGAAGATACAGCGAACAAACTGAAAAGACGATTTATTTTTTGTTGTTGTTAATGTAGTTGTGGATTAGCTCATTATTTTAGTTATGGCCAATTGAAAATTTAGTACGAATGTTATGAATAAATTGTTCGATTTTAAGATAGAATTTGTTAAAAAAAAAAATGTTTCATTTTTTCCTCTTCAATTCGAAGATCACTTTCACATGTTGGAAATTTATTGAACATAGCTGATTTTTATCTTTTTCTTTTTTAGACCTAATGCTAGATTGATGTAAGTTATTCAAATTGATGAAATAAAATAAACGAAATTCTGTTTGTTTGTTTTTTTATATATAAATTTTGATTTTATTTGAAATGAAATGAGTGAGAAACACACTGGCGATCTGATCAACAATTCCGCTGACAGTAATGATAGAGAGAGTAATTATTAACAAAGGGGATTCATTCCCATTTTTTCTGTACACTTGTCTTATAATTTTTCAAAAACCCCTAGCAATTTCAAATTGTTTGTATAATTTAAGAAGGAGGTCCTGTAGCATCAGTGTACGGGTGGTCATAGGAACCGTGTGTCAGAATCTATGATCATGTTAGTGGAAAAGAAGAAACTTTTGGAAATAAGCATTTTGTTTGTTGTCGAATATATTCATTGCATGTCAAAAGACTTAATTAAAATTCAGTTTCGTATTTTTCATTTCACATTTTTGCGGTGAGCTATTGAATAAACGGAAGATGAGTAATCAAAAAATATTTAATAAAGTAACTGAAAAATTTCAAATATCTTTTGAGTTAAAATAATATTAATGGTTTGCTACTATATAAATGGAATGAACCGACCAAATTAACATCAGTTCCAATTTGAAACAGTATAAGAAGAAAACTCGTCAAGTTCAAAAATGAAAATCACTCTTTTCATTTTAGCATTGTGTGTTGCTTTAGCAGCAAGGTAATCACATACGTACTATCGAAATTTTAATAATGATTGTGAACTAAATAAATATCTCTTCTGAATACAGCGTTGTTGATATATATAGCACGGAGAGCTTGAGACATGCACTTGAAGAGTATGTAGAAAAAAATGATTTCAAACGTTACTTATGAACATCACGATTTAACAAAGCTTGTGATCATTTATTTGATTAACAAATATAAAAATGTATTTCATTTAAAATTCGTTTATTTTAGTTATGAAGATCATGGATTAGTCGATGTAAACGACTTTAAAGTCCGGTAAATTCTCTTAAATTATCTCAAAAAGAATTTTTTTTTTAAAAAAAAATCACTAATTTCATCGACTTATGAACAGCATCAAAAGTCTAAAATTGAGAAGCCTCCAAAAGTAGTAAGTAATAAGAAATGAAATTGTTTGGTAAAAAAAAAAAATCTGTTTGATGTCAAATGATATACGAAATATTTCAGCGCAGCGGAAGTTATTCACGATGTTGTTTATCATCCAAGTCCTAAAGAACAGGAAGCTCAAAAAAAGAATCCAGGATTATTCAATGAAATGAAAGCTGCGTAAGTCGACATATGACCTTGTCATAAGACGAAATTTCAGTCAAAATATGTTTTTTCATTTCTAGATTGGTACGTCTTCATCGTGTGCCTCCTGCTTAACTTTCTGCATTAATAATTGAAAATAATCGAGCAACATATGGATTTGTTACTGTTATGTAAACAAAAATATAAATTATTTTCGCAAACTTAAAAAAAAACCTTGTTTTTTTAATATGTAATTTAAGAGAAAAAAAAAATTAACATAAGGAAGCTCCACAATCATTTATTTTTGTTTTTCAAAAATATGAATCAATAGAAACTGATTTAAAAAAATCTCAAATCAATGATTTCTCCTTACAAATAACTTGTTAACAGAAAATCGAATTCTATTGAACAGCGAATAGACTTGCCAACTATAGCAGAAATTAACTTGAACTTGAGGGCCAACATAGAATACGTTCTCGAAGGCAGAAAAATGCACTTCTATCTTTCTCCCTGGTTTTTAGTGGTTTCTAAAGTACAACTAAAAGAAGATACAGCTCGCAATATAGTCATTTGAAATATGTTCAATATTTTGTTCATTCGATGTGCATTAAATTACTTCCATTTGTTTGTTGAATTGATTGTTTTTTCATTTTTATTGAAATTTCACCGATGCCATTAAGCGCATGGTAGAAACTTATTTCATATTTTAACCAAAGCAAAGCTCAAAGTGAAGCTTAAAAAAAAATTCATTAATTAGTAACGGCTTTTGATTAATACACAAACTAAATCTTGCAGCTAAAATGTCCAAATATTTAATGCAAACCAATGAAAATTCGGCTGCGTTTCACTTAATAAATAAGTCCTAGCCAGACGTTGCTTAAAAAAAAAAGATTGAAAAATATTCATTGTCTTAGTACATTGTCGTACTACTCTATATCATATTCGACATCGATTTTTTCAACATTTCTTCAAATCTCCAAGCTCTTAACGCTTAAAAATATTTTCCTAAATTGAATTCTGCAAAAATTGCAATATGAATTACTAAGAAATCAGTAAGTTTTTGGATTATCTTTTATATTTTCCGGTGATGAAATAAACAACAAATGCGAGAAATTGTGTTATAACTCTTACAATTAGTTTCTTTATTAAATTCATACCGATCGATTTCATAGATTCTGACACAGGGATCCCTTGATTCCCCTCTGACGCTCCAAGAGATCCCCTGGAGAATTGATCAAAATTATTCAAAATTGCTAGAGAAATTTGAAGATAATTTCATCTTAGATAGAATAGACTTCAGAGACTCCCTTTGGATTTTTGGTCGGGAAACCTCCCCTCTGGGTTTGATGGTGTCAGATCCGTTTTCATCATAATTCAATATTTTTGGAGCTTCAGGCATAACTACATGGCATTTCATTTCTTAATAAAGCATTGCGAGTTTGTTGCAATTTTTAGAAATTGCATATAAAAAATTTAATTAAAAACTGAATGAATCATTCAACGAAATATGTGTTTTGGTGACTATTTAAATATCTAGAGAAAAAAATTGTCAATAAAAGGTAGATGAATAAAAGAAAAGATATGCAATAAAGTGCCGCAAAAATGTCAAATATTCTCAAATATATAACAGTGTTACTATATAAAGCATAACAGGCAACCGAAACGAGCATCAGTTCCGATTGAATAAGAAACATTTTAAGGAGAAATTTGAAAATGAAAATCATTCTTTTCGTTTTGGCATTGTGTGTCGCTTTGGCAGCTGGGTAAAAAAAAATATTTCAAATCTTGGATTTTTCAAATTTTTCAAACCATTGACGAAATTTCGTTTCGTTTATAACAGCGCAGTAGATGTTCGTAGCACAGAGAGTGTGAGAAACGCACTTAATAAGTATGTAAAATTGTTGGTTTTAAATTAATAATACGATCTAATAACGTTTATGTTCAGTTAAATCAAATCTATTTTAAACAAATAAATAATATAGTTCAGTTTCATATCGTTCAAATACTTTTTATTATTTTAGTTATGAAGACCATGGATTACTTGATGTGAACGACTTCAAACTGCTGTAAGTTTCTTCAAATTATCATACCATTATATTCATTTCAATAATTATCCCATTTGATTTGTTTAATTAATAAACAGCGTTAAAAGTCGAAGCACCGGAGACCTTCAGCATTTGTTAGTACAATACATATTTTAAAATGCAATTTTGAATGCAAACTGAAAAAAAAAACATATAATTCCGTTGAATTTTAGTGCTTTGGAAACTTTACAAAAGGCCGTTAAGAATCCCGATAAAAAAGAATTTCAGGCCCAAAAGAAACACCCCGAACTAACGAAGGAAATGAAAAACACGTAAGTGTATCTAAATATTTTTAGGTGATTTTTTGCTTTCATTTTAACTGTTTATTGTGTATTGTTTTTAGTTTAAAAGATCTGTATAAAGTGACGTTCTAAAATTGTTGTTTTCATCAAAATCTACACTGAGTTCAATGATGACTGGGTAAAAGTAAACAAGGAGCATGTAAAAATGGTTTTAGTTGAAGAATAAAATATTGTTTTCTCAGTATTTTTTCATATTCAGCATCAAATTTGTTTTATTTTTTTTTTATTCTTAAGCCAATATAACTGCTTCTACCAAATGCGATGAAATTACTTTGTAAATTTTTCAAACTAAAAAAGGCCTTGAATGCCCGAAAAATAATCAATAATCAAAGAATATTGTAAGGTGAAATGAAGTAGTCAAAATGTTTTAGAAATTAAAACAATAAGTTATTCCTTAACGAAAGAATGATAAGGTCAAAGAACTTTAAATGCGCAAACACGTTTAACAAGAATACAAAAAAAAAAAAAATGATCGTATTCTGTCTAGACGATAGTAATCTTTCCCCACTTAAGCAACCCAAACTATGATTCAACCAATTTCAGCAGTGTTTTTCGTTTAGAAAGTTTTAAGTAGCAGCGGTGAGCATTTTAAATGGTGGAATTGTGTGGTGGAATTCACATTACATTTTTTTCAATTTCATCTTTTTTAACTGACAATTTTTCTATTAAATCATCAGAAAGAAGATCAAAATGAAACTACTTTTAATACTTTTCATTATTCAAAGCTTGAATTTCATTGAAGCTTTCAAGCACATAAAAATCTGTGTACTTAATAATTGACATTTGTTGTATTTTGTATTTTGTAATTATTCAGATCAAATACCAGTTTGATAGAGCTAGCAAATCGCCAAATTTTCTTCGTTGCCGATTATCAACGGGTGGATTTCAATAATAATTTGAACACCAAAAACATTTGAAAATTCATTATTCGACCGAAAGTATTAAAAGAGTAAGAAATTATTTTTTTTATTTTAAATTCGAAATCATTCAACAAAATTGATGATTTTGTAATTAAATTTGTAAAATTTCTATATTCCAGAGAAACGGGTACATCAAAGACAAAAAAAAACCAGTTTGTTTTTTGTGTTGTTGTTATTGTTGTTGTTGTTCTTACGACGCGTAATTCTTTTTAAATGAAAAATATTGATAATAAAACAACAATGAACCACATAAAATATGACGACAATGAACCGAATGCTAAAAAAAGTAGATCAATCAGTGAACGCAATGAGAGTGAAAAAAATCAAACATTGATAACGGCACTTACACATCCCGATATGTTTAAGCTAAATGTTGATTGTTTTGAAGAAATTTTCGACTATTTAACACTAAATGATTTGGCCCATATTGGTGAAACATGCAAACGAATGCAACGAATTGCCGGCCATTATTTTCAACAAGCACATGCAGCAGCTCGATCCAATTTTCATTATGATTTTGACGTTAATTACATGCATGCAAATGTTTTTATCGATTTTATCCATAAAATAAGAGTATTACATGCAGACAATGCGTTTCAAGATTTTCTCCAATGGCATTATCTTGAATCATTGAAAGAGATTCATTTCTATGATTGCACATTAACGGAATCAAAGATTGATTGTATGAAAAAACTTCTTGGTCAAGTTGAAGCCATTGAATTATTTGAGTGTAAAGTGAATGGTGATTTTTTCGATTCATTTTTGGTGTTTTGTACAAATTTAAAGCGATTTTGTGTTGATGGATCAACTATTATTGGATTAAAATACGATTGGATGTTTCATAAATATTTAAAACTTGAGCATTTTCAATTACAAACAGCTATTGGACTTGAAATCGATCAATTGACAACATTTTTCCAAATTAATGAAAATATTAAACAATTTTCAATTGGTGCAAAATGTCTTTGGATTAATAAAGAATCCATAAAAAATATTCAAACCACATTGGATGTTTTGGCCATTAAATGCGATAAGCGAATTGAATTTGCAGCATTTTGTAATTTTCTTAACGAACTTTACAAAAATGATATTTATAAGGAATTGCATTTCTATATTGATAATCCAATTGGTTTTAATCTGGAAATTATTAATCAATTGGCTACGGTTAAAGCACTCAAAAAACTAGTGGCGAATACTCGACATAACTTTATTCCAATTTCTTCCTTAATAAATCTCGAAGAATTATGCATTTCATGTGCAAACACCGTCAATGACTTGCATTTGTTGCCAAAATATCTACTGAAATTGAGGCGCATTTTCATTCTTGAAGCATCTATAGACGACATTTTGCCATTCATTAGCCATGCAATGAAATTGAAACAAATCAAAGTGCGACGACTTTATTGCGGAAAGCATTTTGATGCCGAACGAAATATTCTCGATTTGTTTGCGTTAAATGAAATACGTTCAAGACTTGCATTCGCCAAAAGAATTACTGTTTATGTTAGAGAAAATATTTATTTGGCCACAAAATGGGCGATGAAACAAACCGAATTCACTTTTATCGAAATCCGACGCATTGATTCATATCATTGGAATATGGATTTTCAAGTTGATACATTTTAACTTTAAAATTTTATTTCTATTGAAATAAATGAAAGTTAATAAAATTGGACCTTTAAATAGAGCAGCAATCAATTTTTTCTTTTGTTCATCACAATTCATAAATCTATTATTCTTTTCAAATGCTTTTTTTTTGTATTTCCATTATTCAATAAAATTAATTATATAAGCAGATGTTTTATCGTTTCATTATTTTATTATTTTTAAGTATTTTGAATATAATATTATAAGTTTGGCGTGTTTCTCAATTCCATTCTTTCAAAAGAGATCACTGCACGAAGACAATTATTAATAATTAAATTAGAGAGACAAGCATATGGTCTTAATTCAAGTCACAATAAAAACAAAGTCAATATTTTTCGATCTAAATATTTGGTTCATATATGTATTCCATTTTATGCGTTTATTTATGCAGATGTGAAATTTAAAACTATTTGATTAATATGAAATGAATTTATAAAGCTTTTTTTTTTTTTAAATGAAACTGCAAGAGTATCGAGATACTTGAAGAATATAGAGTAGTTGATACTTGCTCACTCCTTTTTTATATATTTTTTTTTTTTTCAATGAAATCAATCATATGTAATATCTGAATGATGATTTTGAAGATCCTCAGCTTCTTTTATCATTTTTGCAATTGATGATCGACCTGTAAAACAAAGAATAACATTTTTCATTCAATTTTGTGAATCAATATACGTTTTTAAGTTTACTATTTGTGTCTAGTACAGTCTAGTACCTTGGATTTCAGCAAATTTACGAGCTGTTGTACCGGCCATATTTTTAATTTTAACATCAGCCATATTGTCAAGAAGGATTCGCACAACATCTTCAAAGCCTATAAAGATTAATTCAATAAAATTCAACTGTTAGCATCAATTTATCATTGAAAGATATCTATCTTGTATGAATTTATCGAAAATGTTGTATTTCTTTTTGAAAAAAAAAAACAATGATGAATTAATTTATCAAAATTATGTATGTATAATTTTTTAAAAAAAAATTTAAATTTACTTTTTTTTTTTTTTTTTCCAAATGGCCCCCCCCTATTACAACTAATAATAAATAACATTTATCACCATAGTATGCAGCCCAATGGAGTGGTGTGTTCCCTTTGTTAGATCTAACATTGATATCGACACCATTTTCAATTAAAACACGAGCAAAATCGGCTTTACCTGAAATGATAAATTGTACATTTTTTATACGATTTATTGTAATTCGGCATTCATGATTTTCTTTTTTTTTTCGAATTTAGTATCTTGGAATGAAATGTACCTTCATGTGCAGCAATATGGATGGGTGTATAACCTTTCTTATTTTTCGCATTAAGTCTTGATCCATGATCGATAAGATATTGTGCCATATGTGATTTTCCACTAAAAGCAGCCCAATGCAATGGCGTATTCCCATAATCATCTTGAGCATTAATATTCGCACCATTTTCAAGCAGAACACCGCACACATCTTCACTACCTGAAACAATCACAGTTCCAATGACATTTTTTTTTTGCAAAACGATTTATTAAATTCAAAGTATTCATAGTAGCAAACACTTTTTCCTTTCAATTTTTTCTCTATTTACCCTCATTGGCTGCCAAATGAAGTGGCCATGGTTTTCGAATCTCACGTAAATTGATTTCACAATTTTTAATAAATAATTGTGTTGTTTTTGCATCATCTAAAAGAATAATTTATGTCCAAAAAAAAAAAAGAATTTGTTAATAAAATACATTAACGATGTAGAAGATTAATCCTCGTTGCCAATTATAAATGAATAAATACCTTTCTGAATAGCGGTCTTAAAACTTGAATTCCAATCCATTTCCAAGTCATCACTACTAATGCCATTATTAAGTAATGCGATGAATAGATCTGTGCTAGCTGTGAAATTATTTAAAAATAATCAAGTTCTTTCTTTTACAATATTTCTTTGTGAAAATTGTTTGAATCTATGAGAATTCGAGTGTCATGAATCAACGGATTCAGATTACATTCAAACATTAATTGTAGGAAAATAAAAATTAAATTAAAATCTTACAATTTTTGGCAATGCATCCAAGAATTGGCAATTTCGATTTGACTTTATATTCATCAACATTTGCCCCATTTTGAATCAAAAGTCGTGTAATTGCTTTGAAGCCTGCAATAAAAATGTGTTCCTTTTCATTTTGATTCGATCGAAATATTTTTGGATTTTTCTTTAAAGATTTCTACCTTTCTGAAGAGCAATATCCAAAGGTGAATCGTTATATTTGTCTTGAATATTAACATCGGAATGATACTGAATCAGTAAATTAACCATATTTTCCGATCCTGCGAATGATATAAATTTGAATTAGTCTGTTGGCATTTTGAACAAAATAATATGAATATTAGAGGGGAAAAAAACGAAAAAAACATATTCAACAAATCATTTTGCAAAATGTTCTTTATCTTTTTCTTTTTTCAATTAATTTTTTTTTTCTCGAAAAATTGAAGAAAGTACCTGATTCAACAGCAGCATGCAATGGAGTTCTTCCAGTTTGAGGTACTTGAATATTGGGATCGGCTCCCATTTCCAGAAGTAAATTGACAATATCAAAGTGGCCTAGAAAAATGCAAAAATTTCGTACAAATCGATATCGCATAATTTGATTAAGAAGAAAACAAATACCATCGACAACAGTTGTGTAAATTGGCGTATGACCTTCATCGTTCAGTGCATTAATATGAGTTATTTTTGTTGATTCGGTGATAGGTTTTGTGATGGGATCGGTGATAGGTTCAATTATATGTTCAGTTGTGACAATATTATCTGGGGGAAAATAGAAGCATTTTCGCTTGAAATTTAATCTATATTGTTATTGTTACAAGAGTGATGAATCATCAATTTATCTATTTCCATTAATACCTTCTGTTTCAGCCACATGAATTGGTGAATGTTTGTCTATGAATCTTATAACAACATTGGCGCTTCCTTTCAACAGCTTTATCGCTTTGGAATTATCATCTTTGAAAGTAAAAGATTGAATAAATGACTCAAAAATTGCATTTGAAAATAGAAACTAACCATTTATTACAAAATAATGCAATCGAAGCCCCGATTCTGATTCTGACCTTGACAATGCAAAAAATATAAACAAATTAATGAATCTTAATAATGCAAATAATATTGATATCGGCTTTACTCACTTGTTTTCAGTCTGATTTTCTGGAAAGAATGAAAAAAAAAAAAAAAAACGTAAATTGTGCGGAAGATTCATTATTTGAGTTGTTTTTGCTATGTTACCTGGAACTGGACCAGCACTGATTGTCACGAGGCACACACTAAGCACGAACAATAACTTCATCTTGGAATTTTTCATAATATCTGTAATTGAAACACGCCAACGTATTTACAGTTTTTGAACGAAGTCAAAAATGAATGATTAGCTCAACATTCGGGCGAGATATAAATGATTCGATTAAATTTTGCAATTTTTATTGACTACGTAGAATAATATGTATTTCTTGATTCATTTCTTTTGCGAATTTCAGTTACGAACAAATTCTATTGATAATCTTCCGATTTTTTAATAATTTTGTAGTTGTGCATTGGAAAAAAAAAACAAAAAAAGTGTTCTTTCTAATACCAAAACACTTGATAACAGACAGAATGATTCAATATAAATACTTGATTATAGGGTTTCGTCTGTCACTCACTTAATTCGTAAGTATAGAACACTTTTGACATTCGTTGATAATGATGCATTGATTTATTGTTGATGTTTTTTTACATTTAAAACTGGTTTAGCAGGAGAATGAGATCGAGTGAGAATAAGAGAGAGAGAGAGAGAGAGAGAGAGAGAGAGAGAGAGAGAGAGAGAGAGAGAGAAAAATAGAAAGAGAATAAGAGAGAAAAAAGGGAATAAAAAGAGAGAAAGGATGACAGAACGAATGAGAATTGAAAAGTGACTGAGAACAATGACAAACACTTGAGAGTTGTAGTTCGTGCTAAAATGTTTAGTGTTTATCTGTTTCAGCTTGCAATTCTTGTTTTTGTTATCATTCTGAGAATTTTAAGAAATTCCATGTCAAATGATTTAACCGGAACATTCTTTTCTTTTGAAGATTATATAATTTGAAATTCTATGTATTTGAGTATAAGCTATGAACGCGATTGCACCGAAAAGTATAAAACAAACATGAAGCGTTCGAATGACAGGAATAAACATGAAGTTGCATTTAAGATGACTCGCTTTATTTCCTACGGCGAAATTATTTATAGCATTACGTCAACCTTGTTTGATTATTTCGAATAATCTTTTTTAGCATGTATCCACTTGAATTTTATTGCACAAAATTAATTTTAGAATCAAAACATTTTTGAACACTTCTTCACAATCAATTTTTGTTCCATTTCACCAAAATCTACGTTTACACTCAAAATAGCACAATAATGATGAACTAAAAAGCTAAATTTAAGAACAAAAAACTATGAAACAAACTTACATTTTAAGCGATTTAAATTAAAATCAATAGCAGAACGGCAAAAACGCTCACATTGAGACAACGCCAATCTAGACTATGTTTCATTTGTCGAAATTGCAAAATCTTATATATTGTGAGTTATACTTCAATTCATTTCATTCTACGTCATTCAACGTCATACATCGGTTCGATTATTTCTTACACACGGTCAACGCAAAATTAAATTAGCTGGACTTTGCATTCCAAAGGGTGTCACGGTTGTCTTTAAAATTTAAATCATTTACTACACGATTCACAAACCATTTTCGCGCTCTGTGTTTTTTTTTTTTTTCCTTTTTTGACAGAGTCCATTCTATCGATTCGCTGATTTATTTATTTTTTCCAAAATTTCTTATTTATTAACAATGTTATGTTTGAATTTCAATGTAAACATTTTAAATCAAAATTAAAACTTTTGTAACACCCATTCTTCACTAAAAAGAAAGCTGAAACTTGACGCCATGCGTGGTAAGACTGTCGCAAACAGAATAATAAATGTATTATATTTGCCTAAACGCTTCATGTAAGCACTGAATTATACGCGAATTTTTTGTTACTTCTTTTGTTATTAATTTAATTGAAAAAAATCGTTGATACAATGCTGTGTTTTGTCTAAGTTTGCAAAAAAATACTAGCTCGAAAAAATGATATAGATTGCATCAAAAAATTGACTTTTTCGTTTGATACTTTGGTCATTACCCAATATATAAATAATACTTCTGAAAATACTGCAAATATTTATTAATAAACTGATGACATACGACATACCGTGAAGATATCGTAGAAATATGATTTCTCGCAAATAAATCATTAACATTATGCGAACATTTGGGGGAAACCATATTCAATGTCTAATTGAATCACTTAAAGATTCAAATCAAATAATTTAAACTTGTTGTCAATCATTTATTGAATCTATATAGTTGAAATTTTTATAACTGAATGCAAGCAATGAAATGTAATAATTGAGCAGCTATTAGTGACTTGACCAACTATGTATGTGTTGTAAAAAAAAATTAAGTGATCATAAATATGTGTGATTTTACATAAAACACAGTCACATTTTGCGTGGTCATACCGCAATAAAGTAAACACGTATAATAAGTAAATTATGAGACTGTGCAAATTAATTCAGACTTGTTAACTGAATGCAAATGTGCTGTAATCTACTCATATAATACGGAATACATACAAAATTCACTCATCGTTTTTATCGTATTTACTCAAATAGCTAAATGCTTCATTTCCCATAAATACAAATTCAACAAAACTTAATTAATTTTGAAAAAAAAAAAATTCCTTTTTATAATTTTTTACGGCAAAATAATAATTTATTGAAATGATTGCTTTGGTTATCCACAATATCGATGTAAAATATTAAAAAGGTATTGATTTCATCTTATGCACTTTTTGACTGCAATATCATCAATAAGTTGTTGAAGCCTAAAAAAGAGACAATTTAATTACTCCAATATATTGAATTTAGTCAAATTCCATAAATGTGCCCTAAAATTAATAAGATTTGAAAAATATTTTACCTTTCATTTTAGCGATTTCACTTGGAGTATGCCCTGTGACATCCTTTAAATTTAAATTTGCACCTTTTTTGATTAACCGTTCAACAGTCTTTTCATAATCTTTAAAAAGTAAACTTAATTTTTATTAGTTATATTTTCGGTGATTAAGTTAAAAATTTTTTTTTATTGATTCAATTTCATTGTTGGAAGCAAATTCGAACGGTAGAATTCATTATTTTATTGTAATTTATTTAAAAAGAAAAATAACCTCTTGAATTGCCACCGCCAACAGCATAGTGTAGTGGTGTACTGCCACCATTGTCCTTCACATTGACATCAGCACCATTTTTTATGAGTTCTTTTACCACTTTTTCATAGCCTGCAAATGAATTGATTGAAATTGAAATTGAAAGTCACAAAACACACATATTGTTCAACTGAAAACAATGTCGCGAATAATTTAAATATAAAAATGTTGCTCTTACCACCTTCAGCAGCAATATGAATTGGTGCGATGCCATTTTTATCAGTTGTGTTGACAATAGCACCATTTTCAATAAGCTTTTCAACGATTCTTTCGTAACCTACCGCATACACAAACCGGTTTTATTATTCTTTAACAATTATCCAATTAAAAATAAATACCATAAATTGAAGCTTGATAGAGTGGTGTTATCCCGTCGTTATCTTGGAAATTCACATTTGCCCCGTTTTTAATCAACATTTTAACAATTTTGTAATAACCTGATTGACGACATTTTATACAATTGATTGAAAATTATCTTTAATTGCTTTGGTAAATATTTTTTTTTTTTTTAATTACCACCACTGGATGCATAGCTAAGTGGTGTGTCTGAATCATCGGTTGTCGTGTTCACACAAGATCCATTCTCTAAGAGCCTTTTCACGATTTTTTCATAACCTAAATGAAACGATTTGTTTACAGTTTGTCTTTTGTTTGAAAAAAAAAAAAATTGATTGATTGATTGATTGCTTTTGTTATCTCTGAATCTGTAGCCATTTGTATCAATTTGATACTGAATGAATTTGATCAATTCAATACTAAAAAGAATTACATTGATTGAATTATATTAGGCAATTTATTGGATATGTTTACCATAAGTTATAGCCAAATAAAGTGGTGTTCGCCCAAATGCACCTTTCGTGTTAACATTAGCACCATTTTCAATTAATAATTTTACAACTTTTTCATGACCTGTCATAATTATAAAAACATTCAATTAATTTGAGAATATTCTCATAAAATGTATAAAATCACACTTTGCAACCGACCACGAATGGATGCATAATGAAGTGGCGTGTATAAATCTTCACTTTTTACATTCACATCAGCACCGGATTTTATTAATTCCTCTGCCAAAATCACATTTCCTAAACAACGTTGATATTTAGAAACATTTCAAATTTTTAAAAACTATTTTCATAGAAAAAAAAAGAAGTTATTTTATGTCTTACCTGAATCCGACGCTTCAAGTAATTGGAGTGTTGCATTTGATGGTCTTCGATTGAGAGAAAAATCCAATTGTTCATATTAAAAAGATTTAAGAAATTCATCCACACCACAGATCAAAACTCACCTTTTTTCTCCTATAGGTACTGAAAAATAACAATTTCAATTCCATAAAGTCAAAGTGTCCGCATTTCGAGAGTATATTTCAACACTTTTATAAAAAAAAAAAATAAAAAAAAATAACCATTTATAGGTAAATACCATTTACCTCCAAATACACCTGATAAAATTGAAGAAAAACCAAAGTAGAAAATGATCCCTTTCATATTTGATACAAGAAACCACAAAAAAAAAAATACAGTTTAATAAGGTGAACAGAGACACGTGACAGTCGATAGAAACTTGAAATTTTCACTAAAGTGATGAGCCAATTGTTCAAGTGCCACATCTCTACACATTGAATTCGGTCAGTATGTTGATCATTAAATACATGTCAATGCATCATTATATTTTACACAAATTCAATGAAGATTGAAATAAAAATGAATTGATTTTACGGCCTGGCATTAGCGTCTCGTGATTGGCTTTGTGGTTGATAATAATTGCATTTCAATTAATTACCGGTTCATCGTGCATATGGATATGTAATCACGTACGACAAATGCGGTTGCTTCAAGCGTATATGCCAGTGTTATGTACTACACAATTTACTGTGACAAAGATATGAAAGAATTTCATTTTCCATCGAATGATATTTCTGATTTTTGATGATAATCGTTATTCGTTCAATTCGGAAAATTTTATTCAAAGCAGAAAGTTTTGGGATTATTTTTTTTTTTTTTTTTTTTTTTGTGTTTTGATATTCTCGGATGAAGTTTTGAATAATTTCTTTTCGATTCAGTGATTTTGTTTCGATTTCAATTTCCGACAAAAAATCAAAATATCAGTAATAGATATATTCAATTGTATAATATGCATACTAAAGCATTTCAAATAGAAATTTGTAGACAGTGAATGTTTTTTATTTTTGTGATATTCTGTCCATTTCTTCTCAGTCTTTAAGCTTTAATGCACAAAAAGAAACCGTTAGTTTGGAAAGCGGTCGACAATAATTTATCAATCGTCGCCGGTTTGAATGAAGCGTAGTCGATAAAATGCGATGTTCATTGGCTAATAAAAATGGCATGCGTAAAATAATCGCTTTGAGTTCAATAGTCAAACGTTTGTTTGTGTGTCTTCAAGAAGCGGCACAAACTCAATGGAATATCATAAATATTTATTTAATTTAATGCAATTGTATTGCCGCTGCTTTTTTCCTCTTGTGGCATGTGTACGATGACAACGATGGGCGTAAAAAAAAGAGTCATTCAATTATGCATTACAACTGTGTTTTTGGCATTGTTTGCGCAGCTCATAAGACGTAGATTCGGGAAAAGAATCTTTCAATTTCATTATATTTTTGATTAAATGAGGCAATCGGCCAAGTACCGATATATTGTACTCACACGTGATGTCGTTTTGTCAAATTAATTTATCGACAGCATCTCGTCGTATTTTCATTAGGCCATAGTCATCATTACCATAATATGTAATCTTGATTATTATTTGCCTTTTTCATTCGCAATGAATTCCCAGCAGAAAATTACTCCAAAGAATTTTATGATTTTAGGATCCCAAACCTTTTGCTCAAACGATATTGATTTCGGGCAGATAAGAGACACATCAATATCCTGTTCGTGCCGTATATTTTCTTTCTTTGTGACTGGTCGGTCGAATGTTAGTGTTGTTGCTTACATCCTGTTATCAGCAGTCGTGAGGTTTCTTCTGCTATAAAAACCTGACAAAACCTTATCGATTTCGACTAAATGAATTATTCGTATTGTATTATTCGTACAAATCACATTTATTTTCAAAGAGATTTTCGGTAGATCAAACGATTTTTCTTCCAATTTTATATTGTGACAATACAAGAATTTGTAAAGATCAAAACCGTTTGAATTATTTCCAATTCACTCAATTAAGATTGAATGGAAAACAAAACAATATGCTTCAAATCTTCATTTATTGACATTTATGAATTCAAATAACACTTTTTAATGCGAGAAAATCTAAGAAAAAAAAAGAGTTTTTGTTGCAAACCTTCACTACGGAATAAAATCTACTTTGGAACAATATCATCCGATGATTTGGAGTTATAACAAAAACTCCTTCAAAACAAAATCTCAACCTAAACACAATGTCGCACTTCCGTGAGCTCAAGTCTCACTCAAATTGAAGCGATTCACAAATAAAGATCAATTGAACGCTTTATTCTCTCTAGCTTTTCTTCTACTCTCCCTCTGTACTCTCCCCTTCAAAATGTCTCTTTCTCTCTGTTGTTGTTTTGAAATATTTGTCGAAAATATTGAGCACCAAATCCGAATTGTGGGTGTATTCAGAGTGTATGTTTGTGTGAGAAACCGGAAAATCTTTCGAAAATCATCAATGCCAATGGTATTTTATGTGTGCGGCACACTGTGTTCAGCTATTTTAACATAGCCCAGCTGTCACACACAAAAACCGTTTCAAAAGTGGGATCTATTTAAATTTATTTGTTTCGTGCCGGTATCGGTATCGGTATCGGTTCGAATATATATATATATATATATTCGCAAGTGTGTATTTGCATGCGAATTGCCAACAAAAGAGAGATTCAAACGCTTCAAAACGAGCTAGTCGAAGCTCGTTCAATATATGTATCGAAATGTGCCTGGAATTTTGTTTAAGTTTTATCGCATAAAATCCAAAACATTGTTTTTTTTCCCATAGAAATACCTTTAGTTTGTGTGTGTGTGTGTTGTGTCATCATAGATTTAGATTTGCACACAGTTGCAAAATGAACGTGCTGACACAAACCCCCGAACCATTGAGAAATTGGTGCTGTGAAACTATTTTTGTATGCTAACAAGATTCAACGACAATGACCGTCATTTGAGATTTTCCAATTTTCATTGTCAACGAAATGTTACTGTGTCAGGCATGAAACGCATTTTATTCATTTCATTCGTCGATTTCGTCAAAGCCCCATCAAAACCATCCCGATTTCGAATCGCGTGTAGCTATCGAACAGCGTACACCACACACACTCACATGAGATGGCGCGTGTTTAAACCACTGTCTGGTGGCAATAAAACTGAAAAATCACGTTCAAACATAACATAAACATGTGCTAAATATTCCAACAACGGAAATCAAATAAATTTTTTGACAAGTGTTTACAATTATAATACGCTCGTTGCAGTTTCGTTTCTGTTCTGTTCTGTTCTCTTTCGTTCGCGTTTCGTACAGTGGTTGGTTTTTTTTTTTTTGGTTCGGTGGTAAATCGAACATATTATTATTCGAAATTGGGCATGAGCGAGAATGAGTTTTCTGTTGAAGATGTTGTAGATTTGTTCGTGTTTGATAGCCATTTGCCTCGAGGACAAAATGAAATTTGTAGCCAATGTTTCGTAGCCATTGTGGCTTTTATTGCATGTTCTCAATCAAAGTGGCAAACCACATGTGGCCACTAGTAGAGTGGGACAGAGTGAAAAGAAAAAAAAAAGACAACAACGCAAACACTCGATATGGGTATCGTCCCGTCTTCTTTTTTGTCTTCCGTTTCGTTCTAGTTGCTATTTTATCATTGCTTTCGATAAGCCGCTTATTTTATTTCATTCGCAAAATGTGTGCTCGTGTGCGTTTTTGTTTTTTCTTTTTTTTTCTCATTTCTTGCTTTGCTTTGCTTTGCTTTGCTCCGATTGCGAATTATTTATATGTCAGCGACTATATTTCACTCGCCTCTGCCGGATTCATATATTTTATTGGTCTGTCTGTTGCGCTTCTTCCTTTTTTTTATGTCAAAAATTTTGTGTTTTTTTCATATAGGTAAGCATTTTTATGGGTACTTCGTACATTTGAAATAACAATAAAAATCCTTCCGCATCCTGAAGCACTTGTGGTGGGTGAGAAAGTGGATACATTTGAATGATGAAACAAAAATATCCACACACATCGACTGTGACGGGTTTCATTGTTTGATCCATGCAAGTGCCATAAATTGTCTATAAAAATGTGCGATTTTTTTCACTCTCTCTCTCTTCTGCCTCTTGCTCATTTATTTTGCTGATGAAATAACCAACACGATGCATATGTGAATGTGAATACTGAACATGCACAATACTACTACACATGTCATTTATGGCTAAAAGTGTCAAGTGCGAAATGACACAATTGCAAAATTTGCGTCACATTAAATCGACATTAACCCACTTTACACCGTTTCCAACTAACAAGGAAGTGAAAATCAACAACAAAATGCACAGGCTCCTATGACTTACACGAAATTTATTTCAATAATAAAAAAAAATGAACAAAAAAGAAAAGTTCTAGCTAAAATGATCTAGTCTATTTTTGATGTATTGTATCGTTCGTTGATGTTTGCATCCTTTTTTACTCCCGGAAATTTAAGTGATTGTTAATTTACCGAACGTTACTAAGCTTTGACCTTTTTCATACAATCGTCCAATTGTTTGGCATATAATTTAGCATATGGAAGAAGATACTCGATGGCATCCGCAATCATTTCAAGCTACAAGACATAGAGAATTCATTTTGTTTAACATTTTTATTGCCATGGTATTTTGAGTGGCTCACCAAATTACACTCATTTCTAGCATTTAATTAAACTTCAACACGAACCTTTGACGAAGATAATCGTGCTGCAATTACTTTTAAATTAACACAAGCGCTAAACTCCTTGAAACACGCCATTTGTCCCATGGCTTTATTCAATTCATTCTTTTGTTTCATTGTGTTAATAAAATGCTCCGAAATAACTGCTTTTGATATTTTCAAATTGACCCAAATACTCAAGAGATGCTTCAGAAGAGAGGTCTTTGTTTTAATAACCCATTGGAATATTGATGTTAACTCAATCACTTGATCCACCGTAAAATCCGTTTCTAATCTAATTGATTGATACAACTTCAGAAATTTCAGCAGAGAATCAATACATCGATGATAATCAACACCTTCCTTTGATTCCAATGCAACCGCTTCGGATAATAAACGATAACAATTTTCTTCAATTTTGAGAATTTCAACTGGTTTAAAATTCATTGAAGACACCTTAGAATTCAATGGAGGAAATACAATTGACAATTAGTTTAGCAAAAAATTTTCAATTTTCAAATTAATACGTTTTATTGCTGCAATCGATGGACATTTTTTTATTAAAACGAGAACAAACTACAGACAAAATAAAAAAAAAAAAAGTTTTTTTTCTTCATTTACTTGATGAATCATCTAAACACATACAGAACTTACAATTCCAATGAAAAAACTGAAAGCAAATATTAAAACCACCTGTGACTGTGTCATTTGCTTTAGGAACATTATAAATGTTTTCTGTGTATGCAACTGTCAAACAATTGTATGCAAAACCGCAATTCAAGTATGGAATATATTTGAAGATTGGCCTTGAATCTTTTTGTTAGCGTCTGAGTGTCGATGTTGATTTGACATTAAAATCACTTTTTCTTTCGGACAATTTAAAACTGGCGCAAATTTTCACATTTCCAATGTCTCTGAAGTGTTTCTATGTAGTTGTAGATAAAGCATGTCGCTTCCAAAGTAGTCTTTTATCAAAAATGAAAATAGTATTTAAAGTTAAAAAAAAAAGAAATTTCTTTTTCTATATTCCGAACTTTTTTTTTTTTAACTTTCGATTAAAACATTTAATTTTGTCTCTAATTTTTTTTGTTAAAACCAATTAAAAAGTAAATCAAGTGAATCAATTAATGAGAGAGAAAATTGAACGAACTTTACATTGATGATGAAAAATATTGAATGAACTGGTTTTTAAACAAAAGTTTAATGTTGCTTCTGTTCTCGACAATTTGTTGTGTATTGGTTTGCTGCAAAATTGATAAATTTATTGAAAAGAAAATATGGTATGAATGGAGACGTGTTTTGTTGATCATGGATTGAGAGCGTGTGAAAGGGAGGGAGAGAGAAAGAGAGCAGTGGCACTTGTACAAACAAAACCGTTTTGTAATTTAAGAGTCGTTGCCATTGGGTGGCAATCAGCATGTGTCATTCGTAGTAGATCGAAGCGAACAGCGATACATGTTATCTTTTTGAGTTTTGGATGAAATTAAATTTTTGGCCATTATGGTTTCATTTTTTTTTTTTCTTTTTTCGTTTTTATTTTTTCTTTTTCCATTATAGATAGTTAGAATGGCGAATAATAAAATGGTAAAATCACGTCTCGAATTTTAGTGATTTGTGGTCCCATTCATCGACCGGTCAAATTTAGTGTGTTAAAAAGCATAAAAATAAAAATCCTAAAACTGACGAAAATTGATTTCAGCAAACACGTGCCGCCGCATCGTGTGCGTCTCTAAATCATTGAATCAAAGCATCTTCGATGTTGCGGAAATGGAAAATTGGTCACGTTTGCAACAGTTTTTGAAAAATTTTTCACTTCCGTTCATGTTATTTGTGAGCATCATTTTGTTTTTTTTTTTTTATATCTCATATATTCTCTGTTAAAGCTGACATTGCTGCTTTGAATGCAATGCTTTTTCACCATTTCTGCTTGGACATTTTCAAGTGTTGACCTTTCCTTTATGTATTATGTGAAATCTTTGGCTTCAATGCAATGGCCTCTTGAATTTTCACATCCAATCAAACAAATCGCAGTTTTTGTTACACAATTTCTGCCATTTACCACCATTGATAGCAACATGGTCGCTTGATTTTATACACGTTTGAAATGAATGTGGTGGAAAACTAGTTAAAATTGAATGAATGTGATGGTGGGGATGGTTTGTGTGATTTCAAACGAATTTCTTTTTTTTTTTCGTCTACTAAACACTGAGATAATTGGAAGTGAATTTGGGACGGAAGAAATGAGATGAACTGAGAGGGGGAGAAAGGGCAACATTGAAAAAAATGAGGGAAGCAAAAAAAACGGAATTGGAATGAGGAAAAGGCATTTTGATTATTATTGCCACTGTTGGCCATTAGTGGTCATTTCATTTCATTTCATTTTTCTTTCTACGTGTTTTGTGAATTTGTTTTCTCTTGGGTCCAAAGCATACACTGTCATCTTACTTTTCTCTCTCCCTTCCTCCCTCTCTCAATTTTCTATTCTCTTTATGTTGCTTCTCTCTCTCTCTCTCTCTCTCTCTCTCGCTCTCTCTCTCTCTCGCTCTCTCTCTCTCTCTCTCTTTTTCTCGCATATCAGAAATTTTTCTCATTATTACCTTAAATCATGTGGGCAAAGCTGGAAATATAGATGAAAAAAACACGTGTTGAACGCACAAATACACATCATTCCATTAAAATTGTCCTCGGAGAGCCGAGAGTATATCTCGTTCGTCACATTTTGACGATGGCCGAGAAAAACCTCTACGCATCGTACGTGGATGTGATTTTTCATGGAAAGGTAAAATCTAGCAAGTAATAAAAAAAAGAAGAGAATAAAAAAAAATGGAAAATAAAGCACAAAAGTCGTTGAAATAACCATCCTGAACCAAATCGTATGCTTTTCAAGCTACCATACACAGACACATAAGCGAGGGACAAACAACGCAATAGCAGATAGAAAAATTAGATAAACGAATAACCGCAATAATCGCTTATTTTATCTGCGTTGAAATTCCCCAAACGACAAAACCAAACGAATGCATAAAAAAGGCGACAGCAAATCCCAAACAAATAATCAGGATGAAGAAAAATCAACTGAAATAAATAAGAAACATGTATTTGTGAGACTTTTCATATTTTTTTTCTTCTCTTTTCATTCTCAATCTTCTTCTTTACGCGGTCACTTCTTGAACAGAAAAGAGGCTTTGAGTTTTTTTGGACAGCAAGCAGCCAAGTTTGATGTTGAACGGGCAATTGTATGGTTAACATATTCAATTGAAGCAGTTCAACCAAACAAAAATTAGTTATGAAATGGACGCAAAAAAGAATGAAAAAGACCAACCATTGTCCACTGAAGTTTTGTGAATAGGGATTTTTACGTTGTCCAATTCGGAAATTCGCTAACGGTTCTCACTCCCACTCTTCTTCTACTCTCATACTATTGGCTTGATTTTTACTCTGTTTTGTAATGTCGATGTTCGTTTTGTTCGCCCACAATTCGTTTTTTTTTTTATATCAATCGCTTCAAATGGGAACGACAACAAATGTCCAGTCATTTGACATAATAGAAAAATCATGACAGCAGTAAAAGGAAACCAATATTAATGCGATGGCAAAATATTGCAATGGATTTGAATCCATCCATCCAAAAATAAATAATACTTTTGTCTCTCTCTCACTCACACTCTCTCTCTCTCTCACTCTCTCTCTCTCTCACTCTCTCTCACACACACACACACGCACAAAACAGAGACACACATATGCGAGCAATGAGCAAAAGATTCGATCACAAATTTTTCTATGCTTCACTTGGTGGCACGCTTCGATTCAACCTAACTGGTAATATAAGAAATAGAGCAAAAATTGTCATTTGTTGTTAACCGAACAACACAACATTGACACAAAAAATAAAATACGATTTTCTTGGAATATCCACTACAAACTTACTTCAGAATTTGACATCACATTGACTGGCCCGTCACATTACTTCAAACAAATCGGATGCCAATCATTTTATTTTTTTTTCTTATTTTTTCTTTCATTTCAACCACAACCACATGATGCCCAGTTCATATATTGTTTCAACTAGCACATTTTTTCACTACGTTTAGAGACTTTGGGGACCTTTTTTCGAATGGAAGTTTTTTTTAAAAATGTTTTCCAAAGTAAATACATTATCGAATTGAAGTGAGAAATAATAAACGCCCGAATGTATGTCAAGAAAATTTTTCAGATGCTCATTTAGCATAGATTATAAACAAAGATAAATGAATTCAAAAGATTTTTATTTTAATATCAATTTTAGTGAATTTTAGTTCCTTTTAAATCAAAAATTCATTGAGAAACTGATTGAAAATTGAGAAAATGGAAAGGAAGACAAGAAATAAAAGAGAATGGCAGAGAAATTGTATGCATTTCTAAACTTGTGGACCTCCAACATCTCGCAACTGTTGATTTATAATATCCACACCCTTACTTGTTTCGAAAGTCATCGAGATCCAGACTCCAATTTATGCTACCTCCAAGATTTTTATCGCGAATATATTGAGCTTTTATTTGTACTGTGTCAATCATAACCAATCCATTGATTGTTTTGATATGCATAAGGTCCGATACGATTTTGTTCATCTCGAACCACCCAGTCCATCCATTATTTTTGAGTTTATCAAAAGTAAATTTTATGAAATGCCAAAGTGCCGAAACTTGGTGTAAATTTAATTTATTTAATGGCCCATTTACAGCCTGCGTCACCAGGTTCATTGATTTATCCTGATAAAAAATTGATTATTTAATCAAAAAACATTCGACAAAAAAAAATGCATTGATTTGAGATACATAATCAGATTTCTTGAACTTGAACAATAAATAAAATCTGAATCTATAAACATTATAGTGAAAAACACAAACAAAAACAAAAACAATAAATATTGGCATACATTGTTGATGAGCATCTAACGTAAACAAACATAAACATGTGTTATATCAGTGACAAAAATATGTTTTCTTTTAAAAATTCTCCCATTTTCTTTAAATTTTATGTAAATAATGAGATAAACAATGTCTGTGCTATACTGATTCTTTGTGTTTTGTGAATAACAAAAAAATTTTCATTTTTAATGATTTTTTTAATTTTCTTTAAAATCCACTTCAAATCAAGTACAAAATTGTCTTTACATCAATCCATCATACTGTACAATACAGTAACATTTTCAAATTCTATGTCGTGAAAAAAAGGTGCAGTACTAGAGTCATGCGCACGAATGAGTAAAACAGCTGATAATGACAAGATACTGTCATTCAATACATGCCGAATAAAAATACGAAGGCCGCCACTTCAACACATCAACAGTATTATATTGTTGAATAATATTCGATTGTAATTAGTTGTGTATTTGTATCTTTCGATTAAGCATTAAGAAGTTTTTTGTTGTTGGCATCTATTGCGAAAATAAAATTATAATTTCCTTATTAAAATGAGCAAGAGTTGACGATCCAGTGTTAAAAGAATTTGTGAATTGTGTGCTACAGTATTTTACGGTACGTTCAACTGTGTGTAATTTTTTTTTTTTTTTTTTTTTTTTTTTGAAATGGTAAATATTGTGTAAATATTTCCTCACATTTTGTCTGGGTAAATGAAAATTGTATTCAAATATTTGAGTCAACGTTGGCTCCACAAGAAATCCGTGTCGTCAATTTGTTTCATGTTTCGTTTAATCGATTCAGATGAGAAAAAAAAAATTGCACTCAAGCACAAGTTTAAGTGGTAGTACGAGAATTGTTAGTTTGATTTTATGTTATAGAACCTTGAAATGTCTCATTTTTTTAACGCTGATAGTGGAATATTTTCTACTCAGAACGATACGTCGTTAAAGTAATCAATTCAAACAACTTTTTCATTTCCATGGAACAAGCAATGCTTTGCACGTATGAATTGGAATCAAACTCATTAAACTGTTTACTCATCATAATATTTGTGATTTTCTTGATAAACTGATAATGTGATTTAAATGAACGATATAATTTTTATCAGACAAGTGATGAATTTTTCAAGTTTATAAGAAAAAAGAAAATATTATTACAAGCAGAAACACATTTGAAATAAATATCAAACAGTTTTATTGATATTTTTACACAGTTTGTTTCAGTTGTTGTTGTTTTCAAACAAATGGAAATACGACTGACGTTTTACTAACTGTATAATAAATACAAAGAATTTCTCACACACAAAAGTCAATATTTTTTCAATCATCGTGTTCATTGTCATTATATAAGCAGTTGTGATTCTATGAATGAACTTGAACAATTTCGATAAATAAATGAAAATAATTCGATTTTTTTCTTTCAACTGTGAATACGAAAATATTTGAAAATCAACTAGGATTTTCAGTCAATCGCCAATTTTCATTCAGTTTTGTAATGAATTTCCGGTAATTTTCCCACATCGTTTCACACCTCGCATTCAAAATTGAAATGATAAAATGAAATTGAGTTGAAAGTGACGGCAATTATATGTCAATTGGTGATTTTGATTGTACTGCCGTGTGGTGAATGAATGATATTTTGTATACCGCAATCATTAATTTGAATTACATTTAGAATGAATAATTGCATAATATTTGTAATAAATCTTGGATTCAACTATGTAAACCACAAACAACAATCCGTTGTATCAATCGTTGAAACTGGTTTTAATGTTAGACCCATACATCAATGTCAGTTGTTGTTAAGAGTGAATGATATCACAATTGGATGATGTTTTCAAATTAATTTTGGCAACGTCATCGTGCATAAGCTATTTCAATGTTCATACTTTTGCTTTGATGTTGAAGTGGATGACCATAGTGTGTGTTATTGTTACAATGGGATGCCTATTGATGTGTTATCCAAGCATGTGGTTTTGATCTGACATTGTTTCATTGAAAATTTATTATTGTAATTCAGATTGTGATTGGCTGCGGTCAGTTGCTTATCAAACATTAACGAGTGTTCCTTATTACTCAGCACATTTCTTATTTCTGCCCAAAAAAAAAAAAAAATAAAAAAAAAAAACACTTAAATTCCATCATTTACTTTGGCACTAACTTTCTGATATCTACTTTTCTTCTCAAAGGTTAAATTAATTTGACGAAAACAATTCGACTTTTGATAGTTTAAGACATATAATTTGTATACAATGAAAGTTCCGTTAGCCATTTTCGGCACATTTCTCGGATGCTGTTTGAATGTGGTCGTTCTCGAGTATATGGTCAAGTGAGTTCAATTCGGAAAAATCGGTTAAATTTTTTTTTTTTTTTTTCTGTAAACTATTTTGGATTATTTTGTTTCAGAATGGACCCAGGTTCGGGTAATTTAGTAACATTTGCTCAATTCGCTTTTATCGCCTTGGAAGGATTCATTTTTACATCAAAATTTGGCACAGAACCACTTCGAATCGGTTACAAAAGTTACACCATTTTAGTCGTTATGTTTTTCATCGCTAGCGTTTGCAACAATTATGCATTTGATTTTAATATTCCGATGCCATTGCATATGATATTTAGAGCGGTAAGTCATTCACAGAAACTAAATCGAATTTGTTTTCAACAATTTCTTGTTAAAATTTCATTCTATTTCAGGGTTCACTGATCGCAAATATGATTATGGGCATCATTATACTGCGCAGGCGTTACGATTTCTCCAAATATTTATCCGTATTGATGATATCAATGGGCATTTTCATTTGTACAATCATCTCTGGCAGCAATGTTGTAAGTGAATTTCAATATTTTTTGTTTCTGCGTTTAAAAAAAGAAACAAAAATAGTGGACGAAAAAGCAATTAAAATATCAGCAAAAATTGAAATAAAAAATTTTGATTTCCAAAAAAACCTTTTAGAAAAGCACGGCAAACCCTGATTTGGGAAAAGAGGATACAAGTGGCTATTCGGTATTTTTCTGGTGGGTAATGGGAATCTCATTGCTAACGCTTGCATTATTCATTTCGGCACGAATGGGCATTTATCAAGAAGTTTTATATAAAAAATATGGCAAGCATCCACGTGAAGCGCTCTACGTCACTGTGAGTTCATTTGCTTATAGAATTCCATTTGAAATTCACTTGATTAACATTGAATTTTATTGATTATTTGAATATTTTAGCATTTATTGCCATTGCCTGGATTTTTGTTGTTATACAGCAATATTGCAGAGCATGTGGCAATTGCAAATGCCAGTGAACCGGTCGCGATTCCAGTGGTCGGTGTTTCGATGCCAATTTTATGGATTTATTTGATTGCAAATTGTTTAACACAATATTTATGCATCAGTTCTGTATTTGTACTAACAACCGAATGCACCTCCTTAACTGTAACACTTGTCGTCACATTGCGCAAATTCATTTCGCTGCTGTTCTCAATTGTTTACTTTAATAATCCGTTTACCATTTACCATTGGATTGGAACACTGTTAGTTTTTCTCGGTACAATGATTTTCACTGAAATGATGCCAACATTCACCAATAAAGCAACCAACAGCAAATCAAAACAAAACTAATACAATTACTGGTGTCACAAGTCACAAAATAAGTTTAATAGCTTGATGTGTTTTTTTTTTCTCTCACTCGGTGATTTTGATGATTGACAATTACCTCTCAACATATTGTTGATAAAATCATAAATTTTTTAGCTTAGGATTTGTTTAGAAAAAATTAACTTTATTTAACGCAGCTTGTTCAGCTTTAGATCGATTTTAATATTTTTTTTATATTCAGGATGGACCAAGCTCCTATAATAAAATGCACTGAATTTCGTTTAGATTTTAAAGAAACTGTAGTATAATCGATGTTTAAAAGAAAAAAAAAAAACTTGAACAGTAATTCGTAATTTAATAATTCATGTACAAAATACAGCTTTTCAAATAAAGATTTAAAACAAATGAAATGGTCGATTGATTATTTAAAAATTTAATTTCATTACATGTGTTTGATCTACAGAAGTATTTTCTACTGGCAGTAAACGTCATCTAACGGCCGATTGGTAAACTGAGTTGATTTGCTCGGTCGATCAATTGATGTTCATTTGAAATTTGAACGACCGAACAAATCAACTCAGTTGACCAATCGGCCGATAGATGGAATTAAAAGCCGTTATGTTTTAACATAACTCCCTCGCTTATTGTATTATTCAATTTTTTAATAGTATCCAAGTTTCAAGATATCTTCAACAACATCATTCAATCTAAGCTCTCTTTTTTCGCCTTTTGTCAACTGTACACAAACTTCATCCATTGACTTCCATAGTTTGTATCAACATTGTTGCTAAAAGCATTTTGAAAATAAACACAAACAAGCGAAATCAAACGTTTATTTCCAAGCGTTTTTTTCGTTGACGGTAATAAACTCGTTTTTAATCGAAAATAATTTACAAAAAAAATTATTTCGCTAAATTGGCAACATTGGGTTGTGAATGTCAAAATTCCAACCAAATTTGCGATATTTACAACAATGGTTGTGTTCTTTCTCCATAAAAGCAATGTTATTTTATTACAACTATTGTTGTAAATATCGCAAATTTGGTTGGAATTTTGACATTTTGACAATGCGAAATAATTTCTCTCTGTGTAGACGAATATATGAAAAAATGTTCATTCGCAAATTGTTCCATTCCCCTAGACTTTTTTGCACAATTATTTAACTAATTAACTTGGTAACTTGTAAGTTAACTTTTCCGAGATTCGACTGTATCGATATCGAGCATTGCGCCTAAGACAAATTACTCATAAGTGGCGTCACTAAGAATTGCATTAGAACTGTATTGTTTTTATAAGCGGTGGGAATTTGAACTATCAAATTACAACAACAAATTGTACAGTAAGACACACCCGAAATTAAAATTACGAAAACATTTAAAACGAAATTGAACTACGCACCAATGACAAAATTGGTCTCGCTTCCGGTCTATGTGCATTGTATAAATTACTTAAAAATAAATGTAATTAGACTAATGAGCCATTGGTATTGACGATTGTACATAGACGTCATTAGGGATTCCTGTTAAAGGGCATATTATGTTGATGAACTGTAGTTACCATAGATTTAGTCTTCTGTTTAAAACGATCAAATCAGTCTTAATCCGGACTTTGTGGTAAACATTAGCAAAGTGATAAAAATAATCCTCTTTTGAAAACAGAAAATTATTATTGAACAATGAAGTAAGTGTTTTTGTTACAATTTATTACATATACAAGTATTAGTAATGAAGAATTTAAAGAGAATACGAAAAATTGTAGGGACATTTAAAAAAAAAAATTATTTACTAAAAATATTTTTTCTTCTTCTTTCAGCAACATGAACCGTGACATTTATGCACCAAATTCAATGGATTTTCAATATGAAATCCAAAATATCCGGACAACGATAAATGATGTAAACAAAGCAATGGCTGAATTTAAATTTCGATTCAAGTATGAAACCAACACAAAATACAATGAGGACAATTTGATGCGTTTAAACGGAATCAATATGGAATTGGAAGATATGATAGCAGAAATAAAGAAGAATGTTAATTATACAGTCAATTGTCAACATCACCACATGTATTATTATCAATCCATAGAATACCAACAGCCTCAAAAGAAGGATAACTCGATCGATGTCCATGAGCGTCCATTGCAATGGACTCAAATTTTGGAGAATTTGACCAAATACAAACATCGAATTTCAGCACATTTTCGTAAAATCATTTCACATAAATCGTCAGTTAATAAGAATTTAGTTTAGGAAAATTGATTTTATTTTCGAACAAATATTGTCGTTAGAAATATTAAGTTTAATTTTTTTAACTTTATAAATAAATACATTCTTTACATTTAAAAAAAAAAATGAAATTTGCAGTATTAATTCGAAGAATATTTAGTGGAAATATTTTAAAGTTTTTAATGTCTAGAAAATCGAAATTTTTGCTCAAAAAACTCTAGCAATTTCGTATATTTTGAACAATTTTTCAGGGGTTTCTGAAGCATCAGAGCGGGGGGAGATGGATCAAGAGAACCTTGTGTCAGAACCTATGACTGATATGTTAGTATTTCATTTTGTCGATCTTTCACATTCACACGATCATATTCAGATCATGTGAATCCATTTCTTGGACATTTTTTTCATTAACTAGAAAGATTCTATTCTGTTGAGTCTCATTCAATTTGACTTTTACCTTCCGTAGTCTAATTGTGCAAAACAGTCTTAGAGTAAAAAAGTAAATCACTTCAACAACGCTTAATACAGAAACTCCCATAAATAAACCGAGTAAACCGCCACAGCTTGCGATAAAATCTCCAAATGTATATGTTTCCATTCGTTTGATTGCAATGAATTGAGGTTGCTTAAACGTTATGAACAATCTGCTTGTTACAAAATAACTGGAAAAATTAAATAAATGAATAAATCAGAAATTATTAAAAATATTCGAAAATCATGAATTCAAAATACGTGGTATCGTTGGGCAAATCGTTAACTTTATGTTTTGATGAAACCAATGGTGTCAATTGGGAAAGTTCCACTTCATAATTGATCGAAGTACAGTCTGGCAAACAATTGCACTTTTTAGCAAACACATTTTTTTCCGGATTTAGATAGGCTTTCTTCAAACACACAGAATTGATCATTGAACAAACACTTGTGTTCTTATCCTCTGGTGAGAGATTTTTATATTTAATCAAATATTTTCTTGTATCATTATGCCAGAAATACTAATAATTCTATTTGAAAGGAAGTAGCTATGGAAAAGGTTTTTCGGAAGGAATTTTCATTACTTACTTGGTAAAGAGAATTGAACACATCGACATGCATCATTCGTAAAATTGGCTAAACATTCAATTTCACAATGTCGAAGATTGTACGATTTAAAAAAACGAAGTTTACGTTCGGATTTAAAAAAGCAACCCCTCCGTTTTGGCGAATAGGTACGAAGTGCATTTGTTGTTGTCATCATATTTGGTTTAATTGAAATATAAACCATTCGATCCAATGGAATTCGCATAAAATCGTTTGGCGTTTGTGGTATTTCATCCGGCGAATGTAATGAAATCAAAAATCCTTGGGCATGTGATTCGCAATAATGTGCTGAATCATCGATGAAAGTTTTAACAATAACATTCACATAATGTCGATATGCAACGGCGAGCATACGAAATGGATATATTTCACTTTCAATAGTATTTTCTTCATAAGTATAGCCATTTTCTATGTTCCAGTGAATGGTCGGTGGATTTTGCTTTACTGTAAACATATCGGGCGAAATTCTGTAAACGTAAAAACAAAACAAACAAAGAATATGCTATCGTTAAAACCTTTTTTTGCTTTTAAATAGATTTTTCATACTCATTCGTATAAAGGTCCCGTGAGTTAAGCATATTGAATGTATAGCAAAGCCCTTCACGAGTGAACATAGGTTCAAATAGCCATTTCTTATTTTGTATTGTTGTTATGAATGCTTCAGGTGCTATATTTGGAGCAATATTTTTGATTGTTTCGTAAGTTGACACATTCCTTTCAGCATAATTTACACTTTCATTGAAAACCTGATTTAATTGATAGCAGATGTGCAGCAAGCCATCCAAATGATCTAGTCTATAATAATTGAGCAGTATTTAATTGACAGAAAAGAGAAAAAAGTATAAAAAGGCGAATTTGAATCATTCTTGATAAAAACCAACTTCGATATGGAACTCACTCTTTGGATGTTAAATTTGTGAACGAATCATTATGTCCTTGTTTGGTTGCGATTATTGCATTTAGCAAATGTTCAATGTTTACCTTTTGTTTAATAGTTTTTTGCGTTGAGCAAACTGTAATTGCGGGAAATGGAATAGCTGATATCGATGTTGGTTTTTCATTTAAAGTCACAAGCACCGGTTGTTGTTGCCATTTCAACCAAATATTTAGTGTAACATAAATACAGAATGAAGCTGATGATATGAATGCAATTATCCACCAAAATCTAGAAAAGAAAGAGTTCGTCTGTAATTTTGCAAATACCGACAGATTTTCTGTTAAAATGGATCGTACCTTTCAAACCAATGGCGATTTTGATCAACAAAATACCGAATTCCATGTACCGTTGTCTTTGAACAATAATCCTCAATGGCTTGCAATGCATACTAGTAAAAAATGTGACAATTTCGATAAAAAAAATTCAGAAAATTTATAAAAACAAACCTTTTTTAATTGAACAGTCATCGATGTCTTAGCTTCACTCTTCACTTCATCCAAATGACATTTCTTTGGTATTTCATTTATTTCCAAATCCATATTTAAGCTCAATAAATTATCGATTTTTGAATAATATGAAGTTTGATATGTAATTATTCGAATGAAGATGGAATAAAATTTCAATGATATACATATATCTATTGTCAACGATCAATAATTTATGAACATATTTTCTGATTCTATTTAAACTAACAATTTGTATGTCTGTTCAATATAATATATACGAATACTATGATGTGTATTGGTTAATATATCGTATAAAACTGACTTTATACAAATTGAAGTGAGTTTGTGGTACGAAATTATGGCTGCGTACTCGCCTTATAGTTCATAATGTTACAGTTAATAACGTTCTTGACTATTATCTCAACAGATACATTCATTGATACAGACGAAGATTGATTAACTTGATTACATTAATGTGATTGAAAGTGAACTAATATATATTTCAACAGTTTTGCGTTTTTTCAGGGACGTAAGTGTGTGGAGCATGAAGTCGATGATATACTCATGTAGGTAGTTGATGACATCAACTTGATGTGTCATTCATTCAACATGTATTTATCATATTAGAGATAAATTATTAACCTAGGTGGCGTATAGTCAACTTTTCTTGTTAGCCGAATAAATTGCCAACAAAAATATGTGAAAAATGCAAAGACTGCACTACTGACTGCTACTGACTAATAAATGGCAGTAGTATAGAAATGCCGGTTTCATCCTGCATAGCTTACTTATATAAAACTTAATGAGACTGATAATTTTATATTTATATAAATTAAATTAAACACATCAAAATTACATTGAATTCATTTGATTTTCTGTTTTTCATAGTAAATAAAGATTTTTTATTTCTTATACTTAATACAAATAGATACGTGGAGATTTTCGTTTTTGTATATTTTGAAACATATAAAAAAAACTGTTCGTATATGTCGATGGGTGAGATTGAGAGTAGTATATGTTTTTCATACTTTGTATTAGATAAAGGATAGTATGTTCGCTAATGCTATTTATTTCAATGTTTATAGAAATATTATCTTTAGCAAAGGTGTACAGATGGATAAGATAAATAATTTTTCAAAAGAATCCAATTAATTTGTTACCATTAAAATGCAATCTACAAAAAAGTACGAGTGAAACATTAGTTTATGTGGTGTCATTCTGTTGTTATCATTTGTCAAAAATATAATTAATATTCAAATGATACCAAGGAAAAACTCACTCGATTTTACTTTCTATTTTTTTTCTTCACGCACTTTCTAATCGTAGTTTTTGTTGTTTACTTATGCAACGCAAATCAATTTATCGTGGTTTTTCTGTCACAAAGATTCACTGAATTCGCTTTGAACTTAATTCATGTGTAACTCATACTATCGAAATATGCTGCGTATCCAGCGAACTAAGTAACGTATTGTGAGCTGAGAATAGCTGAACGTATACGTTTAAGTATCAGCGAATGTAAAAGAAACGGACGAAAGACTAAAGAAACCAATACATGAACACACTATATGTATGTATTGGTTTCTTTAGTCTTTTGCCCGTTTCTCTTACACTCGTTGATACGTGAACGTATGCGTTCAGCTATTCTCAGCTCACAATGCGTCACTCAGTTCGCTGGATACGCAGCATATTTCGATAGTATGGTGTAACTACCCCCAAGTGGTAAAACATCTTGCACAAGGCGATGAAACGAGGTACACGTAGTGCCTACTACGTGTCCGTTTGCACCACTGAGAACACATATTTGTGCTACCGAGAGCACATCGGAGCGCGCAATAGGCACTAATTGCACCTCGTTTCATGGCTCTGCAAAACATAAACGAAACATTGAAAAATAATTTATTTTTTGAAAATAAAATATAAACAATCGAAATATTGAGCCATAAAAATTATAAAACGATATTCTGTTCATTTGATATAAATTATTCTATTTAAGCAAATTTTTGAGTATGAATTCGCCAAAAAATGTAAGTGGGAAAAGAGCACATTAAACGTATCCATCCATAGCCGTTTGCAACTTTCAAACACATGTTATGTAACATGTCAAACCAAAAACAATAAACTTGAAAATTTGAATAGATATTTTGCAAATTGCAAATTGCAATTTTTATTTTAAATGGAAAAAGAAGAAGATCAAAAGGTAGAAGGAGAGTCGCATGTTTTTACATGTGGGGAGATTTCATTTCAAGACATTGACGCCATCTATACGATTTATCAATGTACGCTGACTATACCAACGGAAACGGCAAAATAAATACGATTTGTCGTTTGCATTCCGTAATGGTGTATGTGCAATTCAGTATATATGTGATAGAGATCGCTTCCAATGTAACGTCGCACGATTTATGCCGTAGTCCATTAGTCGATAGATGATGTACTTGCCCACGGCATAGAAGTCCACTTTCTCCAATGCAAAAAAACCAACTATGCTACCAACTACCATGCATTTATTGTTGCGATATTTCTGGTAGAATGACTTGGGCTCTTCACCACGTTCGGCCAATAATTTGTCAAATACAGCTAATTCACGTAACCAATGAAACGTCGCACGATTTATGCCGTAGTCCATTAGTCGATAGTTAATGTACTTGCCCACGGCATAGAAGTCCACTTTCTCCAATGCAAAAAAAACCAACTATGCTACCACCTACGATTTATCAATGTATATTGACTATACCAACGGAAACGGCAAACAAATACGATTTGTCGTTTGCATTCCGTAATGGTGTATGTGCAATTCAGTATATATGTGATAGAGATCGCTTGCAATGTAACGCCGAACGACTTATGACGTAGTACAATAGTCGATAGTTGTACTTGCCCACGGCAGGAAAGTCCACTGTGTGAACTTTCACAATTTTGTTTAATATTCTTGCAAATTCACACCATACTCGTAGAGATGGCGTAAGAAACATAAATTTCTTTGCTAAAGCGACTTCGGTTTTACTTCATTACTTTAATATGAAGAAAAGCGCTTCTGAAAGTAATTGTATTTTAGTAGAGGTTTATGGTAATCAAGCTCTAGCTCAGCCAACCTGTGTAACATGGCTTAAACAGTTTAAAAGTAAAAATTTTAACTTAAAAGATGAAGAACAGGTCAGAACACCAAAAAAGTTTGAAAATGAAGAATTGAAGACATTAGTCAATGAAAATTCATTGAAAACACAAAAAGAACTTGCAAATAACACTTAGAGTTACTCGAAAATTAACCATTGGATAGTCGATAATCGAAATTATGTAGAGAACATTAAAACTGACAATATTCAATTATAAGTATTTATTGATTCATGTTCATCTATAAGATCTTTTCCTACATCCCATTCAGACAGGAATCTATTTATTTGGAGTAATACTTACATTTTAGATGTAACCAAGTTATCATTTGCCTAATCTTGGTAATGATAATCAAAAAATGAGTTATTTGTTCAGTGGACTGGAGAAAAAATTCATCAAAATTCCATCTGACATTGCACTTATATCGTTCGCACTTATGTGCTTTGCAAAAGTCTCAATATTTAACTTGTTTCTATGTCTGACTTTATCGATTTTCGTATTAAATTTTCTCTGACAATGATCACAACTGGGCTTTACAGAACACTGATGAATAATATGCTTAAAAACTGAAATGGACGGAAGAATTTCTGTTTAGAATTTAATAAAATAATAATCTACCATTAATTTGATTACTTTATTAATAATGCTGTTTGTGTGAGTATCGATATCTTAATCTTATTGATTTAATTTCAGTCTAGTAATGTTAGGATATGACAGATTTTTTTTTTAAACACTTAAACGTTAGATAATTTATTTCTCATTTAGTTTTCACTTCGTTTACATTACAAATGAGTTGAAACTATAAATGACAAATAGTACATTAGATAACTTCCATTGACATAATTTTTTTTTTTTTTTTTTTTTTTTTCTTAATGTATCAGACAAAACTTATTCAATAGCAAAACTCGAAATAAAATTCATGACTTAATTTTTCTTTGATTTGATATTGGTCAATTTGTTGATTAACGGTGACATTATTTCAGTGAAAATCATTGTACCGAGAAAAACTAACAGTGTTCCAATCCAATGGTAAATGGTGAATGGATTATTAAAGTAAACAATGGAAAAGAGCAGTGAAATGAATTTACGCAATGTAACGACAAGCGTTACAGTTAAGGAGGTACATTCTGTCGTTAGAATAAATACAGAATTTATGCATAAATATTGTGTTAAACAATTTGCAATCAAATAAATCCATAAAATTGGCATCGAAACACCGATCACTGGAATTGCAATCGGTTCACTTGCATTTGCTATCGCTGCATGTTCCGCAATATTACTGTATAACAACAAAAATCCAGGCAATGGCAATAAATGCTAAAATATTCAAATAGTCAATAAAATTGCATTATTAATGAAGAGCATTTCAAATATAAATTCCAATCGAATCACTCACAGAAATATAAAGAGCTTCGCGTGGATGCTTGCCGTAACGCTTATACAATAATTCTTGATAAATTCCCATTCCAGCCGAAATGAATAGAGCTAAGATGAGCAATGAAACACCACACATCCACCAGAAGAATACTGAATAGTTAGATGATTGTTCGATTGAATGTGGATTCAAAGTTGGAATCTAGAGAGTCAAAAAAAAAAAAAAAAAAAAAAACAAAAACAAAAACAATGATAAATAGAGTTTTAATGAATAACAAGACAAATCTAAATCAACTTACAACTTTGCTGCCAGACACAATGGTGCAAATAACAATGCCCATTGTTATCATCAACACAGACAAATATTTCGAGAAATTATATCGTTTTCGAAGAAATAAAATCCCCAATAACATATTTGCTATTAATGTACCCTGTCAAAATATATTCATATTTATTTGGAAAACTATTAAAATGAACTAAAAACTCACTGAACGAATAATCATATGCAATGGCATTGAAATATTGAAATCAAATGCAAAATTATTACACATGTGTAATATGAAATACATAATGACTAGAATGAGATATTTGTTAAAGTCTATGTGAAGTGGTTGAGTTCCAAATTTTGATGTAAAAATAAATCCTTCCAATGCAACCATGGTAAAATGTGCAAATGTGACTAGATTTGCTGATCCGACGTCTAAACTGACAAATTTCAAGATAAATATTTAAATTAATTAAAATCTGAAAAGAAAAACCTTTTCAAAAATCGTTCTCTCACTTGATTATATATTCCATGAAGACGACATTTATGCAACAACCGACTAGTGTGCCCATTACCGCCAAAGGTACCTTCATTTTGATGATGTTTATGATTATGAATTTACAAATGAATAGTCAACTGAAACTGAGAAAATAATCAAAAAACGAAAAAAAAAAAAAAAATTGTAATAAAGATTGATCTAGAAAGGAAACAGTTTAAGTGTGAAAACAAAGTGAGTGCAGTTCATGATTTCATCCAAAAAGAAGAAAAAAAGAAAAAAATTATCGAAAATTCAATTCGTAACATCGTATAAAAACTGAATGCATAATGCATGCAAAATTAATTGTTACTTTATCAACAGCATATTTACAACAGATGTCTCAAATCAATTTGAAACACACCATACGTGTATTGTATAAATATTTCATACACACGTCAGACTCAAGTGACATTGATTGATTGAAATTTTATTTACTTTCATGCAATTAATAAAAATCTACTAACAATATCACATTTTCAATGTATTTTTTTTTTTTTTATATTCACAAAAAATCCGTTGCTTGAAAACAAATAAAAATAACTTTTCAACTATAGCAAATGTACGAAAATGTTTTGCTCGTGATAAATTAATACACTAAATGTTTATTACTCAAATTCCTTTCCATTTTGACGTGAATTTGATGCTTTTTCGCTTGTATGAATAAAATATGCGAAAATTGTAAAAGAGCGGGAGATGAATATGTGATTTCAATACAATCATAAAACTGTCATATTCTCATATTGTTGTCATTGATGATATTGTTGCTTCGCAACCGGTAATTTTGCACATTCCAATGTAATTCGTTGCTTATGTGTATGTAGTAACAACATAGTGTGCTCAACACATTTCAAATCACAACATTTGACAAACAGTGTCAAAATCAGCTGTTTATCTCAACAATTCCAATGGAAGTTTTCAATGGAAATTTTATCTTAATTTGATCAAATGTATTTATAAATGTCAATCGTAATATTTTTTTTTCTTTAATTTCTTCTTTTAATTATTGATAAATTATCATTATAAATAAAAATCATGATAATGAATTTTCCGTAATGTTTTTAAATTAAATGGACAATAAAGTGAGTCAATACAACATTATTTGGAAAAATTCAATTGAATAATTTTTGTGCAAATGCATCTAAAATAATTGAGTTGATCACAAAAACAATTTTGAATTAATTCTTACTTGTTTAGATTCAATAAAAAAATACATCTTGTTTGTTTTTGTAAAAAAAAAAAAAAAAAAAATGATCGTATAACGATTGATTGTAATTTCATTCACACGTTTTAAAATTATCTGATGCGAATCTAGACAGAAAAAATTGTGTCCGCAATATGTGCTAATGATTGAAAAGTAAAACAACTTGCATGATTTTGATAATTCCATATGCATATAATTAATTGCGTTTTATTTTCGTTTTTCTTTTCGTTTGCTATTTAATCAGTTTCATTGGCTGAAATAGTTTAACAGCATTTGACCCATTTTGCGACGGTCATTACGATACAATGATTAGAAATATACGCAATTAAATTTTACAAATTTGTATAACATGATAACTCTGAGTATTCAGTCTATTCGGCGGACATTGCCTGGCTGGCTGGTTGGCTGTCGAGCAATTTGAAAAGGTTATTTTCTTAAATTTCTTATTGATTTTTAAATAAAAAAATTTAAATTCGTTTTAAAATTAAATTTTTTAGACTAAAAACTACAATCAATGTAAGGAAATCTGACAATGTGGTGAAAAGCAATAAAGCAAAACAAAAACATCACATAAAAAATTCGAAAATTTTCAATTTTTATCGAATTGGTTGCGAAAAATAGTACCATTAAAAGCAGACAAACGAACACCAAACACCAAACACTAAATACCAAAAAATATCAACTGGAGCATCATCTAACGTCTAGGTATAATACCATTGGAGGGAAAAAAAACAACATATAATTGCAAGAAATGATAGAAAGAAAAGAGGCTGAAAAACGTAAAATAACATTGCTTCCAAATGATGATCAAATTACATCTGGTGAGATTCCAGTGAAAATGATGGCATCGCCAATAATGAAACTTGATGTTGATTGTTTCCATGAAATACTTGATTATTTATGTTTAGATGACATAATATCGTTTGGTTATGGTTGTAAGCGATTACAACATGTAGCCGGCAGTTTTATTAAGCAAAATTTTGCAGCAAAACGTAAAACTTGTGTGAATAATAATATTTATATGTGTTGGACGCCACGTCAAATTGGCATATTTAATCAATTTATTGATAAAATATCAATTTTTGGTGGATTTTCCAATCCATTTCAATACATTAGTTCGAATTGTTTTTATTCGCTCAAGGAAATTCGTTTGGCTCATGTTGAATTGACGGACATTGAAATTGAATGCATGACACAGATTTTACCGGATATCGAATTCGTAGATATTGATCATTGCCGTTTTAATTATGAATTTTATGCGAATTTTTTGAAATTATGTCCCAAATTGAAAAGTTTAAGTGTATCAAGATCATGTTATGACAGTGATAAAGCAACTATTATTGGAACGGGAAATGAATGGATGTTAGAAAAATACACAATGCTTGAGCATTTGGAATTAAGCGATTTGTATGAGTTGAAAAACAATGAATTGAATATATTATTCAAGCAAAATCCAAATGTTCGTAGTTTTTCGATTGATGCAAAAAGTCTTTTAATCAATCAACGCTCATTTTTATCCAGTGATGCTAAGCTTGAGAAATTGGCCATTGAATTTCATCCAAAAAATATAAATTCAGATGTTGAACCATCGTTTATAGTGAATTTACTTTACGATTTATTGATTGAATTGCATGAAAATGGATTTTATCAATGTTTACATTTATACATCACATTTATCGATCGCAATAACTGTTTGCAAAAGTTATTTTCTATGAAATCATTAGAAATGATTGGCGGTTTTGTTTTATCAATTGAAAATCCATCAAATAAATTTAAAGAGTTGGATATTAATAAAGGTTCGGATATTATCGATGTGGATACGTTACCAATTAAAATTCCAATGCTCGAACGGATTCATTTTACGGAAGCAAGCGCCAACGAAATTTTACCATTTATTCGACAATCAAGACATTTGAGTATTATGAAAATTGATTTACTCATTGATGGCACACATTTACAAAATGGCATACTCGATTTGATTGCATTGAATAATGAACGAAAACATTTGAATAAAGCACGAAAACTCATGATTTATGTAAATGAAACAGTTTATTTAGCCACCAAATGGGCAACGATTGACATGAATTTAAATTTCATTGAATTGCGACGTGGTGAATCTTTTGATTGCAAAAAATTAAATTCAAAACACAAGTTTATCAAGTCGTTTTGAAAACTTTTTCATTTATTATCAGAAAATTCCTAAATGTTTATGTTTAAAAATGTAAAAATATGTTCAATTTCAATTATATCGCACTTTGTTTATTTATCAATAAAATTACTCTAATGGGATTTTATGTCATTTTCATTTGCTTGCGCTATTTTTTAGGCTGATTCAATGATTACAGTGAGTTACTCTACGCATGGATAAGTATTAAAATCAAAAGAGAAATATCAAATGATCACTTAAAACTCAGGAAAAAGAAGGGTCACTAACAATGCTTGAGAAAAATGGCATCCGTGGCAACTCCATTCATATTTCGCATTTTTCCATTGCAACTTGATTGAAAGATCATGATATTTTGAGTCTTGAGAATTGATTTAAAATTCGTGACGTTTTTAGATTGTGCACGTCTCCTAACAATAAAGTTCTTTTTGCTAGTTTGTGTTTGATTTTCATAAAGGCACCAAACATAAATTTGTATCGATATTTTATACATAACCAAGCACGAATTCATGAAGACTTCAAAACAACAATTCGCCCTCTACGCGCGAAACATCGCAGATGCTTTAGAGCGCTTCATATTGAACGAGTACGGACAAAAACCTCAAATCTCATGTGCACATGATAAGCGATGTAATTACTTAATACACATAGTAGGAAACAATCAACGTGAAGAGGGCGTCTTTGTGTTTTAAAACATATTTTTCCAATGTATTAATATATGAACAATTCGTACAATAACTATTCATTGCTTTATTTATTTTTTAAAGAAAAGTTTATTATTAATTTGTTGTTACTCGAGTAATAGATCTATTGTGATTTTCCATGAAATTTTCACTTTTCGTTAAAAGTAAATTCGTTAATTAATCCAAGCCTCAAATGGGAATGCCATGCAAAATGCTATGTCAAGCTGTTAGTCGGTTCTTTGAAAACAAGTCTTTGATGTCATGTCCAAAATATGATTTTCATTGCGTATATTTTCTTCGCATTTACAGTATATGCAAGTTTAAATTTCGATATGTGATACATCTATTTTTCAATATTGTTGAATATATTTGAATCAATTGATGAAATTGACACAATAAAATATCACTTGAATGCATTTATGTGGACTGAACCTGAATTCAAAATTGAAGTCAAATCACAAGGAATTTTTAATATTGAAATGTAATAGGGCAATGGTCCAAAGAGCAAAGAACTGATAAAATTCAAGGCATTGAATCTGTGATAAAAAGCTTGTACCTATGTGTGCCTGTGTGTGCCTGTGTGTGTCTGTGTGTATAAAATGTGTAAATGTGTAAATGTGTATTGTGTTCTGGTTATTGGTATGGATTGCATAACAAGCGCAATCAATGTAATCAGGAAAATGTTGTATACTGCTCTGTGCTGGATTGTTGGTCTAAAACTGAAAATAGTGTTGAGAACACGACGTGAAACACACATTTGATGGGTTAGTAAGTAGAAAATCGATAAACCAAAACGCTTTCACAAAATTCCACATATTGCACATCATAAGGAAAGCCACAAGCACATAATAAAATGTTTTAACCGAAAGGGACTTCATTAATTTCATTTGAATGGAGTTGTTGATATCATTTTCTATAGATTTGGAAGAGCGTTTACTTCTTCAGTCATCCCACGTCGAAATATATATATATATATATAGATTTAGTTTTCTTGCTTTCTAACACATGGTACAGTTCGACGATAACAATAATATACGCATCGAGATTAGTTGGTATTTGAATGCGAATGGTACTGGTATTGGTGCTGCTGCTGCTGTTGCAGCTGCTTCTGTGCTATCGAATGGTTTTGGTCATTTTAATTGACACTTGGATTGCGAGTCGACGGAACAATAAACGACTCTATCCCAGCCGCACACACAATATCATCATCAGTTCACCAAATCATTAATCTTATCGGTGTCGTTTTAGTCGTTGCGGTACGAAAATTCCAGGAATGAATTCATATATAACATCATACATTTTGCACACAAAGGTGTTGTATTTCCATCGACTTGAAAGCTAAGAATGTTCGCTTCCGACAAAACACCAATAATCAACAATAATAGCAACAACACCAACACCAACACCAATATCAACAACAGCATCGCACATAACACAGCGGCCAGTTGATTTATTGTCATCGTAAAGCATTTAGACAATGTGCCCTGGGTCATTGACAAAAGCATGCATAACATTACATCATCAAATCAGATTGTGCAAACGACAAAACGAAATGAAACTCTGTGTGTGTGTGTGAATACAAGTGATAAAAGAGAGAGCAAGAGAGAGCAAGAGAGAGGAAGTGTGAGAGAGAGAGAAGAATGCTTTACATATCCTAGATTCAATGGCCAGCGCACTGATTTAATTTTCACTTCAGAAACTCAGACATCGGAAATGGTTCGCATTATTTTGTCATCAAGCGCCCATTTACACAACTTTGCGACCATATCACATTTCTCCTTTTTCCCATTCATATTTCTTCACCTTGTCTTTATTCACAAGAGCGCTAACATTTGGATTTGTTGTGCTCAAATGGATTTTTCTTTTCTTAGCAAATTATGGAATATTTTTTTGTTTATTGTTTTATCAGTACACATTACATGTCAATTTGATTGGATGTGATAAATGACCTAATGCTGATGAACTTATAACCCATCCAATCCAACATCGATCACAATTTCTTTCACATGATTTTCTCCACATTTCTTCCTATCTGAAGCAGCTCAATAACTTTCCAATTAATTCAAGTGTTATCAATCAAAACACTAATAAAATTGAAAAAGTAATTTTATCAAATGGCAAATGCCCTAATCTTTTAAATATGTATCAATTATAGTAAATTAATTTGAACTGATGAACAATCGTTTGTTTTTTTTTTTCTGAATATCGTTTGAATTCATCTAAACTAAACAAGTTTTGTTTTCAAATCCATCGATTAAAATTATAATTGAAGCATTTGCTGTTATTTCTGCTGGAATTATAATTTCATTCCTAATTGTAATTTCGAACAAAAAACCACACACGAATTATTCCAACATTTTGTGATGATTTTTTGTTTTGTTTTTTTTTTTTTTTTTGGTGCAAAAATTAAATATTCGAAAAGTGAGTCGTTAAAAAGTTTCATGTGCAATGTGTAGTCGTGCAATGACGCATTACGTTTGCTACAAGCGCTTGGTAAACATATATTTTTGGTTGAAAAACTTTATTGACCGAAAACTAAATGGCCAGCCATCACAAATTATCGCTGAAATTAAAAATTTCCGCATCATTGAGTTTAATTGTCGCTCAGCGTCCATTCACACGAAAAGCAAAAAAAAAAAAAAAACATGCAAAATTAAAATAAGAGCAGTGCACATAAAAAAACAAGTTATACGATTATGAATGAAAATTACAATGTTTCCTGATTTTCCGTTCTGTGCATTTGCGGGAAATTTCCTGACCGATTGTGTTTTTTTTCTCTTCTTGCGACCCCTTTTTTTCAATGTGCAAAAATTCACGTTTGTTCTTTCTGCTTACATTTTGTCTCTCTGTCATAACGACTATAGTTTGTTATTCGCATTTTGCCAAGGTAAAAATATTTAATTCAATATAATTGGTTGTGCAATTTATGCGTTACAATGTGAAGCTTTTCACGCGGCGTATGGATGTGAGTAATGTCGACATAATCGAATGCCTGAACATGTTTCAAAATGCCTCCCAATTTCCAAATTGTATGATACAATGTAATAATAATGGGCATCACAGTCTCATTCACATACGTCGTCAAGGTATGGCAAATATGCAATGCAGAAAATTAAATTTATTCCCCCGGTGATTATATAATAATATGTAATAATGGGCTTTGCCTGCAACTGCTAGTGTATACACAAGTGTAAGGGAGAACGAAAACGAGCGGAAAAGAGAGAAAGTCAATGTGGGAGAGTAGAAAGAAAGGGAGAGAGAGAGAGAGAGAGAGAGAGATCGACACTAGCATTTGATTCGGTGTAGCATAACATTCAACTAAGGCATTGCAACATCATAAATCATAGGATAATTAACGATATTTCCATATAAATATAGAAACTAACGGGTGGAATATGAATATATAGACGAGATTTGGCCAAGCAGAATGCAACTGTTACCGCATCGTTTCGCACAACAAACACACATGCATCCGGTTTATGTGTATGCATGTAATTAAGTTTCCTTTAGTTTCCTTTTAACTGGCGAACCAAATGCATCAACCATACCGAATGTGTAAACGATGCAAACGGCATTTTGCCATCGAATTCATTCATAATTAGAACACTCGTTCAATTTTAAGCCGATGTTTAAGTTTCGCACACAACAAAATGCCATTCAGTTTGCTTTTTGATTCAAACACTCACGCATGCAACAGCAACAGCAACAGCAACAGCAACAGCAACAGCAACAGCAACAGCAACAGCAACAGAAACAAAATTAATATTTATCTCAAAACTTCGTTTGATGCATGACGATAAAATCAATTTCAAAGTCATTAAAATTTACTCTTGTTCGCAACTTTGGCTTAGGTAGATGTTTAATTGGTATCATAATGTACATTATGCCATTGAAGCAACGTCTATAACAACGAAGCGAGACGACATTGATGCGACTATAATGGTGCAGTGACGGAAGTAAATGAGATAACAAAATTAAAATATGCTTGAAATGTTTGTGTTTTCAAAAACGTTCATTTCATTCAAGGCTTACGAAATGCAAATCATTCGGGTTTATTTTCATTGGTAAAAAGCTTTGCCGCCAGCTAAAACGTCTTGCAAACAATATTATAGGAAATCAAATGTCCGCTTTCACCTTTCTAAACAAATGCCACACTCTCGATTAAACGAAAAGCACCATGGAAATCTAAAGAATTTTCATTGTGTTCATCGCTAAAGATTCAATTCACAGTCGGAATTTGTTCCATTCGTTCAAGTCGACGGCAGTAAGCAATAGTTTCTTGAATTTCATAGTAGAAATACTTACTTTAATTGAATTTGATACAAAACTTTTTGTTAAGATTTTCAAAAATTTAGTTGGAATTTCATTATTTAATTGTTTAAAATACTTACAGATTAAATTACTTACATGTCTTTACTTCATTGTGATTTACTTTCATTGAATAATCAAATTCAAAACACATTCATTTAAATTCTTATTAATTAATAATTTTATTTTATTTATTGGTTTTGCTCATATTCATTTGTTAGTTGAATTATTCAAACGTTTGTATCAATTACATCATATCTTTAACCATTTAATTTGGAAATATGATTTTGCCCATAGGTAAACATCAACATTTTTTTTCTTTCTTTTTTTTTGCTTTCTGTTAACCATAAGCCATGAGCTATGTAAATGTGTGTGGTTGTTTTTATTTTGTCGTTACGTTAACATTTTCTTTTTTTCATTAAGTTCATATGAAAAATTTTATAAAATTTTTTTTAAAATTATTATAAAAAAAAAAATAATAATAATATTTTTATAATGTTAGGTTTGTGTGTAGTCCATACTAATTTTACATACACATTATTTCTACACATTTTATACTAATTATATTATTTTTTTTTGGTGTACATTTTGTTTTGTTCTTTTTTTTTTCTTTTTTGGTTTTCGAAAATAAATTACATGTGGACATTTTGGCAGACATTGATTTCTATTGAATATTATCCATTAGTCATTTGAGCTTAAAACCAATATATGTAATTGTATCTGAAGAAAACGAAAAATCATAGAAGAAATCCTTAAAATGATTCTTCTTTTCAAATTGCTTACTGCCGAATGATGAATTTTGTATTTAAATTATGATTGGTTGTTGCCATTTGTCACAACGAATGCATTATGAATAATATTCATGGAATAATTTACTATTTTGTTTAAAATTGATGACGATTACAATGGTTGTTGGATTGAAAAGGTGAAATTCATGGTATTGATATAAACTTATGGTCAAACAAAAGCATTTTTTTCTCCACTTTCAATCGTTCTTCTTTTTTTTTATTCAATTTCGATTTGCGTTCGATTGAAACCGACCAAAAAAATGATTCGTTTGACAATTGTTGAATTCTGAATACAATTAATTCTAGAGTTCTTATGAAATATTGGTTGGACAAGATGTTCATTTTGAAGAAAATTTTAATCAAATGTTTTTGTCAACAAGAATGCCAAAAATATCATTGAAAATTTCCTCAATATGGATTAATCGTATCTCTTGATGAATGTATTTTATTTTTGTCGTGATTTCTCATTTACTGATTGTTGTTGATTCATTAATGCGCACCATTTTGATGTTTTACCATTGAAATTTATTATTCTAATGTGATTTAATCAAAATCATCAAATCGGAGTTGCACTAGTTTCAGCTTAAATTGTGACTGATTTTTTTCTCTCACTACATTCCTGTGTATTTTTTTTTTTTTTTTTCATTTCTTTTGTCGATTGATTTAACGAAACAGCAAAATATGTACATTTGAGTAAATTTATTCTAAAACCTATTTATAATAACTGCTAACTTAAGTGTAATTTATCCATCGGCATTGAACGATGAATTGGTTTTATGTTCATCTCAAAATTATGAGAATTATATTAATTTGTTGCGCAGTTTCTATAGAATGTGACACATTTTTTTTTTCTTCACATGTGAATTGTGTGTTTCTGCACCACATACTCCTATATTGTATATTTGAGTTTGCCAAAACTGTTATTAAAAGACTGCTTGTTGTTTGATTTAGGGTTTTTTCCCCTCTTTTCAGCAATTATTTATAAACAAATACGTATATCAATTTATTTTATTTTATTTTATTTTTTGTTCAATGTTTGTGTTTTTAAATATTATTTCGGTTCGTTCCCCAATTATGATGTGAAAAGCCTAGCGGGAAAACAAGCACACATAGCACAAATAACATAAATGTTTCACATTCAGCTAAAAAGTTGGTTTAAAATACGCGTAACTTTTTTTTATTTGGTTTTTTATTTTTTTTTTTTTTTTTGATTTTTATCAATTTAAATCTTATTGAAATCTCTTATGAGTTTCTACATTTGGTTTTTAAATTCAAAATCACATGTCATACTGTTAGATTTTGTCTCATTCGCAGTCTGAGCATTTTCATTTATTTCAATTTTACATTGACAATTGTCCTTATAGCAAGAAGACTAATCTCTATCAAGAGATTTTATAAATTATTTCTTAATTCTTTTTTTGTTTGTTCTTTGTCATAAACACATTTTATTATCTACATTTAATTTGGTTTTTAAAATAAACTTAACGCCCTCTCAAGGTTCTTGCACTTTTTTTTATCTATTTCATGCTCTGATTGTAAATATAAATAGTAAAACACAATCCTCCTCGCTTTTTTTTCTCTCTTTTTTGCTTATTTTGATTAATAAATTACATATTTTCTTTAATTTTATTATAGCTCTGTGAGTCTGCATGTTTAAACATTACATTAGCTATAGATGGAGATACTGCTTGACTTCAATATTCTTCACATTCATTCATTTTTGCATCGATTAGTTTTATAACATTTTCTCTATTGACAAACTTTTAATGCACCAGCACTTTTCAATCTATCGATAGCTCTCAATTCATTAATTGATTTTAATCCATTCAATTCATCAACGGTTTTCAATACGCACATTTACTGGATATTTACGGGTAATAAACGTGCTGATGATCACATCTAGGATTATATGTCTTAAAATTTATCTGTAATTTTCATTTTTGTTTGGCAGTGCACACAACAAGTGTGGATGAGATTTGATGAAATACCTGACATTTTTCGATTTATAATCACTCCATTTCTAAAAATTAATTGTCCTAACATATCTTATGAGAAGCATGGGCCAATTTTATTCAAACCCATCTAATCTCAAGCTCTGACAGCAGTCATCACACAAACGAACAAGTTTCATCAAAACAATCTGAAATATTTTCTCTCTCTCTCTCTTCCTTTCTTCTCCTTCTCTCTCTCTCTCACACACTTTTCTCTTTCTCTTCAACTGTGACAAAGTTTTCCACTTTTCATTCGTATGTTGCGATGTTTTGACTTGAAAATATTATTTTGTTAGTGTCCATGCATCACGGTGAACTTGAGACATGAAAGCAAAAGTTCTGGGTCGATGTGGAGCCAAAGTATTTGTCATTTGCAAATGACGATTTCACATTTGTGAAATGAAACAAATTCATCATTCGAGTAGATTTACTGTGCTTCCTGAAAGTTCCTGTTGCTTTTCGCAAAACGTCCAAGTTGAAATGGTCAATTGTAACAAAACGAAAAAAAAAAATTATTTTTCACTTCCGTTTTTCTAGTTTTTGTAGCGGTGAATCTAAAAGTTGTGAAGAGATAAATTTTCTTTTTCCTCGGTTTGCTGGTGAATAAACAACACTTGACAACTTTTATCTGGATTTGTGCGGTGCTTCGGCATTGGTTACCGGTATGAGTTATAGTTTGTTCTTCGGTGTATAATCTCAACTTTTCATCATTGTCATTTGTTTTCTTCTTTTTTTTTTTGCTATTCAATGAGCGCGAATCGGGTCGGTTTATTCAATGCAATAGAGGCGACAATACTTGATTTTATGTAACGAATGTAAACATGAACTGAATCCGCGGAGAGTTCAGGCAAACGGCGAACGTCGCATCGTCTCGTGAGAGTGATTGGGATTCGCAGAAGCTATTAAATATCGCCATTCTAACACACAGAAAGAATTTAACGAAAAAAAAAAATATCCAAATCGCTTGCTTCTTTGCCATTGTTTTTGGCCACAAAAACACTGCCAACGAAAGTTTTCCAAAAACGAAAATGCAAAAGAACACGCACATTGTCGACCAAAGAATAAAACGCGCGCACATACAGATCAAATGAGAGAGAGAGGAGAGAGAGAAGCATCGTTCACCGACACCCAGCATATCTACGTTTACTTTTGGAGATTCAATAAAAACCATGTGTTCACTCCGGAAGTAAATTACTTCGAATGGAGATTTAAGTTGTGCAAAAGTTTTGCACACCAAAAGCATGTTCGTCCACGTTTTTGCTAGAGAAAGTTTGGTGGAGGATAGAGAACACAAAAACAGCACTGACGTGCGGCAAACATCAACCAAAATATGCGGCGTCAATAAAATTATAGTTTTGGACTGATGAGCTTTCCCGCAGTGTAACTGAACGTTTTTTCGCTAAAAACGAAAAAACAAAAAATGAAAATTACATGCAATTTATGCTAAAACAGAACAAGCAACAGAAAGAGAGAGAGAGGAGGAACTGAGAGAGCGAGGCTAGATTTAATAGAAGTGAGAGTGAGAGTGAAATAAATTTGTTGCGTTGAAAAGTGGATCCATCAACTTGTTCAAATTTCAAGTAAAACTCTTTTAATCGATGCTTTTGCACGGGTAACTTTTTTTTTTACACTTTCTTTTACTCTTTTTTGACGGATGTTTTATTAGCTCTTTTCCTCGTCGGGTCAATTTTTTCAAAATGTCCTTTCGTTCCATCTGCTTCAATTTTTCATAAATATTTTATGTTTTTAATGTTTTAACTATAAACTGTTCGTCATTTCGTGAGTGAATGAATGTGTTTACACAGCGCCATCAATCCATCAATTTGCTAGCACATGATGTGCGGTTCGGTACTGACTTTACCATCCTTAATATCCTTATACATAATTACATATGTTGTTTTTTTGTTTTTGTTTTTGTTTTTGTTTTTGTTTTAATGCCAGGTATAAATTTATATAGAAACTTATGTATGAGTGGTTGTGTTATTGTTGCCTTTTTGTCCAGGACCTTGTGTCCGAACGGTCGACATATCAGAAAATATTCGACTGTATGAGCATGGGTCGGCAAGAGAGGAAAGGGATGAGGGGAAAGCAGACAAGCACTCGTAGCATCAGCAGTAAAAGCACCATATTTTACGTTCACTTGCTGGATGATAATTCAATTTCGCTGTATTGTCATGTGGTGATTAACAGTGTAATTAACGTAACGCCAAAGCATACAATATTTAAAAAGCGATTAAACGACTTTCGTTGATATTCAGAGCCGGACGATGATGATGATGATGATGTGATGGCCGACGCTGAATATTCACCTGCATTTTTTTTTTTTTGAATTGGAGAAAGAGACAGAGAGAAAGAGAAAGAGAAAAGCATAAAATATAGTTCATTATTGAATATGGGCCATAAACATTTACAGAGAGAAATTTTTGAATTATGCATTATCGAAATAACCAAAAACTCAAAAGGCACATCACCATACACGTTTGACAATGTAATTATTGTTGGAATGATAAATATGTCCTTTTATAATAGAAAAACTGCAACACTGAAAAATGATTGAATAGAAATAGAAATAGAGATATGGGAACAGAGAGTCATAGAGTAGAAATAGGCAAGAGCAGTATTGAAGAGTAGAAAAGAGCGAGTTAGAGCAGTCAGAAATGCAGAGAGCGAGAGCTAGTGAAAAAGAGGGATAAAAACAGCGAGAGAGAGAGAAAGAGAGAGAGAGAGAGAAAGAGAGAGAGAGAGAGAGAGAGAGAGAGAAAGAGAGAGATAGTGAAAGTGAAATGGAGTGAATTTGTTATTTGGCCGAAGTTATATGTTGAACAAACAATTGATTATTTTTAGTCAACGGTTAATGATAATGGCATCAGGCATCGAACCGTGTGTAACATGTTCATTAATGTCACATTCGATGGAATTAAATGGGAAAATTTATTTTTCAACTAAATCAGGCTGTAAGTCGTGCGATTGAACATGTTAAAATCATGCGTTTATCGCATGGTTTGAATCGGCCAAATCTCGTTCACTCTTTCTACCTCCCTCTCTCCCGTCAACTGTGAGTGTGAATGGCTCTTTTCCATTTTTCCCTGTGACTCTGTTATTTTCAGGCTAATTGCATATTAACACGTGCATACACTAAATTTTATAGATGTAATTGAAAATTGTGGCGCTGAATTCCGTTATTTCGTGCTCGTTGTTCGCAAAATGTGATCGACATCGAAAATGCAAATTTGCCCACCGGCATCCAATCAAACATTCATTTTATTTAACATTCACTGTGAACAAAATTCAACCATGTCGCTTTCAGTTGGTTCGCACGCGCACATTTACAATTCTATTTTACCGATTTAATGGTATCGATAGCGTAGCAAGGTTGCGTTTTCAGTAAGTAGTCAAAATTGAATTTTATTTACTTTTGACATGAAAGGTATATATATATGCTCAATTAGACCCCGAAATTAGAAAGAAGGAAACCATTCAATCTTCCGGAGTTTGTTGTTGTATTTGATTTGGAAAATGGACACATTTCCATTTGGCCCAAGTAAAAAAAAAACTCACCGAATAATTTCCGTCATCAAATATTCAGAATTGTATTTATTATTTTGGACAAACGATATAAATAAAAATGAAATTAGTCATGTCAAAACGCATGACATTTATCCGTCCTAAATAATAACTTTCAGCTGGGTTTTCATTATACCACAATGTTAATTCACTTACCATTAATGACATTTAACACAATGGTGACGCTTGGACTGTTTGATGGGTAGCACGTGTAATTACCTGAAAAGGAGAAAAAAAAAACGGTTTTGAAAAAACTGCTTGAAAGACATTTGGACTATTTTGAAAGATGTATAATTACCGGAATCTTTTTTCTTGATTGCTGGTATATGCAAGGTGCCAAACTGAAATGAAAACGACAATCAACAATAGAAAATTTTTGGGCGGAAAAGTAACAAAATGTTAACATTATTATGTTTTTATGAGTGATTCAATGTGGAAATTGAGCAATGAGTATTTGATCGATTCAAGGTTGTTTTATCAGAAAATCAAGAATAAAATATTATGGAATTAATGACGAAAAAAGAACAATATAAAAGACCGAAGAAAATTGAAAATGTTGAATAGGAAAAAAACATTTTGTGGAAATTCAAAGCAAATTCCCGAAAAATAATATTTTTTTTTTTTTTCAAGAAATCACAAAATGAGAATTAAAAGGAATCTCAAGTGGAGAAAAAAGAGCAATTTACCGTTTTCCTTGAATCGAACATGGATTGTTGGCTCACAGCAAGTGCTTCATTTTCATTGGTCGATTTGGCCATTTTGTTTGAATGCACATCTTGATGTGAAACTTCAGTTTTCCAATGTCGTGGACTATCGGGGAAGATTTGTTGTGATCCATGATACCATATGACATACAATGGTGGATCGATTGCACCACTAATGACGCAATGTAACGTCACTTCGCTACCCTCTTTTACATAGCGCATTGTATCGCCCATGGGCTCTGTTTTCGGTACTGAAACGAGAAAAAAAAAAGAAAAAATTTAACGAATTCAAAAAATGTTGCAAATCTAAAAACAAAAAATCCAACACACATCAAAATATTTTATGAAACAATTTGCCAAAAATTATTCACATAATTTTTACTCACCGACTACATGCAAATAGACACGGGCGCTGATTTTTGGCTCAGCCGATATTTGACCTAAATGCAGAGAGGGAGAGAAAGAGAGAGAGAAAAAAAAAATTGTGTTTGTTAATCTAAAATGAACAAAAATATCTCTAAATTCTCCCATTGCATCGTAATCGATATAGAACTCACATTCATATAATCCAGCATCGCGAGCTTGAACGTATTTAATTTGCAATGTCCATGGTGCATTTGCTGAATTTGTATTGATGGCGGTTGTATTGTTGATGTTATTATGGTCGTTGTTGCCAGTTTTTTGTGTGACACCAGGTAATTGCCGTTGTCGTTGATTTGATAATGTTGACATGGCCGACGATTGAGCGGCACCATTTTCCGTTACATGATACGCATGAAAACGTTCATCGGCAATAAATGTGATTTGATCAACGGTCAAAATGTGATCATCCCTGACTCTCACCCAAGATACAGATTTGTTAAACACTAGTCTCACCTGTAAAACGCGGCAAAATAGTGGACAAAAAAAGAGAAGATTGAAAAAAAAAAAATGGTGAGAATTAGCAACAACAGCAGTAGCAACAGCAGCATCAAAATCACTAAAAAAAAAGTATTGCATCAAATTATGTCGGCTATTCCAAGAGAATATGTGGGAAACAAAGAGTGAGAAGAGTGGAAAGAGAGAGGGAAGAGCGAAAGTGTGAGTGTAAAAAATTGTGTGCAATTTCAGTGAATGAAAATGACGTCGTAAAACGATGAATTTGCACCGAGACCAAAATGAAATCCGCTTAGCTAAATGGTTATTTATTGAGCGAATAACATAATCGTAAAAGCAAATGCGATTTTTCTCATTGCTGGCGAAATGAGCGGTAGCGCGAGCGCGTACCGACTATTATGGCCAAATCGTTTCCAATTCGAGTTTTTCGGTAAAGCAAAAATTGTGTCTGTCGACAAAATATTCGGAATATAGCCTTAACGCCATTTCGATTGAAATGTGCGCTTAAATTTTCGGACCGAAAATGGTTGTGACCATTTACATGAATCTAATCTTATGGCCAAACGAATTTATGCTTTTTAATATAACGTGAGCGGAATGAGAACAAGAACAAGAGTGAGAGTGAGAGAGAGAGAGAGAGAGAGAGAGAGAGAGAGAGAGAGAGAGAGAGAGAGGAGAGAGAGTAAGAGAGAATTTCGATCCGAAAATTCTGAATGGCTATAAAAGCGGCACTTCACAATTCACAATTCACAAGTGTATGCAGGGTGCAGGCAACATTTGTTTAACAATCGACTTATGAAAATGCAATTTTATGCACACGACAGTATGCAAATAAAGAATTTCGTAATAATTTTATTACCTGAACAGTCAACACTCATGAATGTTGGAAAAATTTCAATTGAAACTCAGTCATTTAATAAGTTTTTTAATATCCTCACCTGCCACAACCATTCCACGACTCATCAAATACATTTTTAAATCATTTATTTTTTTCTTCTCTCACTTTTCTCTACGAATATAATTTAATAGAGCTCACCAGATAGCGCAAATGAATTCAAATTTTCCGTACTTTTATTTACTGTTGAGAAGAATTCAAAACGAATCTGTGCAAACAGAAAGCAACAAGAGATACAATATGAACAAAACCGGAAAAAAATAGTTTAATCTATTCGGAAACAATGAATAATTAGAAGAGATTTTCGGTTTTTGCAAGCGGATCATGATAGTGAGATATATAGAGATCTGACGAGGTACAGAGAAAAGGTTTACGTATATTTGACCGAGAGTGGAATCATCATGTTTGAGTTAGCGTGCGGTTTAAATATGCAGCAATTGTAAACGATATCCTGTGCGGTGTGTGAGTAAAAGCGATTGTAGCAGAGAGAAAAAGACAGAAAGTGATAGATGAAGATAGGGAAGGAGCGCACAATGAAAAGATTGAAAGAGAGAGAGAGAGAGAGTTGGAGAGAAAGAGAAAGAGAAAGAGAGAAAAGGGAAACAGAGAATCGCACCGTAAAATTGTCAAATGAAATTGTTTGAGTTGAGCGCAATTTGTAAAATGTTGGGTTAAACAAGTCAACTTTATCTTCTCGGCGCCAGTTAAAACTGAAATACAAACTGCAACCCGTCTCTCTCTCTCTCTTTGTATCACTGTTTGTCCCTTCTTTTCAGCTTGAAACTTTGGTTAGCATTGGCCGAAAACACGTTCCTCTTTCAACCGAAAGCTCATATAATCGCATTTCTAATGAATTTTCCAACGTTTTCACCGACCAATATAAATAACAACAACAGTGAAACCGCTTGAGTTTCCATAGCCAGCAGCGAGCAATTCAAGCGACAAAGAGACTAAAAAAAAAAAAAGACGAGAAATGAAGAAGAAGAAGAGTAGCAATCCACTGTGTAGCCACTGAGCGCAATACAATAGATTTAATCGTATAATAAATAGGCAAACAAATCGTATTTAGTTAAAACTTAAAATTGCATCTGCACAGACGCAAAGCATCTGTTTGTTCAACTGTTTTCCAATGCAGCGATTCTGCTCGCTACTTCTCTCAACATACATCTTTTGTTTACACAATGGATTTGGTCATCAGCATCACATTGACATTCAGTGCACACGCACACAGCTTTGAATGCTACTTCGCTTGTCCTCTCTTGGTCATCGAGTCGAGTTTATATTGTTGCCGAATTAGTATCAAACAAAACTTAATAAAATATTTTTTATTTTTATTTTTTTTTTGTTTTGTTTTCCGCAAACAAAAAACTAATGCGAGAGAGAAATCGATGGAAAAACTCGACCATTCACAATTTTCAAAGTTGAGTATGTACGTAATTCGAGCACTTGTCTTCGGATATGAAGAGCGAATATTTTGTGCACACACACACACACACACACACGCTTGACATCGAAACAAGTTGCAAAATGCTTGAGATGGTTTTGTATTTTTGTATTTTTGCTCATTTTTCTGTCTATTTTGACCCACCGCAATTTGTTCACTGTGTTGATTTCTAGTTGTTGTGTTATTTGGTTTTTTTTTATTTCTTTTCTGAAATTTTATTTTGGATTACGGTTTTGACTTCATCTATTTCCTCGTCGAACCCTTTTCTGATGCGCTTGATAGCAAACATTGTTTATTATGAGCAATGCTTTTTATTTCTCTCTCTCACTCTCTTTCTTTCTTTCTCCCTCTCTCTCTCGCTCTCTCTCTCTCTCTCACTTACTCACTCTTCGGTTCCGGAAAGTTTTTCGTCCCCATTTGAATATGTTGTGCATCATCGAAACCGCACAATACAAAACAAATGATAAAACTTGCTGGAAAGCAGACACACGCACATTGAAAAGAAAAAATCAACAAACCATTCGAAAAGATAAATTTTGGAATGAAAAGTTGCACAAAACCGAGAGATATTGTGATGTAGAGTGAGAAAGAGAGAGAGAGAGAGAGAGGGGAGCAGGAAAAAAATTATTTCAAGTATGAGTGTGAATGAGACTGTGAATAGGACTGTGAATGGGAATGAGAACGAATGTACTAAATTGCTTAAAATAGAGAAAGTTAATAATCTCATCTGTTGTTGTATTTTTGCAATGAGTGTGTACAAACCACATCATTTATTGCAAATTTATTATCTCTTTTGTCTTGCTGCGCTCAAAACAGAGAGAGTGAGCGAACGAGCGAGCGAGAAAGATAGAGAGAGACAGAGAGAGAGAGAGAGAGAGAGAGAGAGAGAGAGAGAGAGAAAGAGAGAGAGCAGATGGAATATTTGTTTGTAACTTTTATGTGGTACGGCCCCCTTTGGCCCATTTTCGCCCCCATAACACAAATTCGTATGCATTTGAAGAGATTAGTTGCGCTTTGAACATTTTCACTCTCTTACGATATGCGATGCGAATGCGGCCAAAGTGATTATGTGCACAATTTACACATATTCTGGATAATGAATTTCGAGTACGAACCGAATATCGTTGTATGCACACATTTTTCAAGTGGTTTAAATGAATTTTGCGAGATCACATTGCGAAGGAATTGTTATTTGTTTTTTTTTTCATTTTCTCTTTTTTTTTACAATTATCCACCATCAATTACAATGTTGGAATTCAAAAGTGTCGATTGGTTAACAACAATTCGAATGCTCCATCTAATTACGGAAAATTCCATATACGTTGTGTTGAAAATCATTGGTTGAACGAATATTTACCAAGCATTTCCGGAATGCCTTCAATTCAATCGAATTATAGAACATCATGAAAAAAAACTAAATCGAATCAAACGGATCAAAATTCGATTTCCAATCACAATTCACACTCGGAAACCATTCAATCAGTCCCAATTTCCAAAACGTCAAACATAAATACGAACAGATAAATTGAGGAAATAAAAGAGAGAGAGAGAGAGAGAGAGAGAGAGAGAGAAATTTGAGATAGAATGATGGAGAGAAATTGAAGGAAAAAAAAGAGGAACAGTTAATGATTAGTAAAATGTTGTTGGCCACTTACTTTACACGGCAGATATGCATTTGTTCCAATTTGAGCGGTCACATTTGTAATTCCGTAATCGGGTTTAATGATGGACGATGCGGACGCTGAAGCGGAAATGGATGGTGATGAAATTAATGCAGCTGCATGTGGTAAAAGTTGTGGTTGTTCTGTAAATCCGATTGTTGCCGCTGATGCAGCAGCTGCTACAGTAACGCTGCTCACCAATGAAAGCGTTGCAATGGCCACTGCCATTGTTTCAATTATTTTCGATGTCACTCGCATCATATTTGATGCACTTAAACTATTTATTCCTCTACGAAAAATTGTTTTGACCGACATTTTGTCATTCCTAAATCCACCTGCAAAAGAAACGAAAAAAAGGCGGTTATAATCAAATATCATATTCAAGTGGTTTCATTTTGAATATTTCTTATTTTTTTTTAAAAAAAAAAAGAAAAACAAAATTGCGGAAATATTACAATAATTACTTCCTACACCTGGCGACAATCAAGCGGAAAAATGCCCGTGTGAATGGGCGTTTTAAAACCTGTTTCCGCTCATTTGAAATTTTGAAAGCCAAAGACAAGCAGCAACTGAACAGCTACACTCTATGCATAGATTAAATACACACCCGCCCCTATGTGTTTGAACACTTCCGTGGGAAAATGCAACTGGAATATATCACCGATGCATGTGCATTGTACAAACAATGCAGCTTAAATAAACTAAGCATTTTCATCGCCTTGAGCAAATAAAGTGAAAAATGCTTGAAAAAATATTAATGAAATTCACCCAAAACCTGCTGAACTCAGCAAAGAATGCTGAAAATTCGAGAGAAAATGGAAAAAAGAACAAACAACGGGCGTTTTTCATCCAAGTTAGTTTAACAAAAATAAAATTCTTGATTTTTTGTGTTTTTTTCACAATATTTACGAAAAATTTAATGCCGAATAATACTTGGAAAATTCCAACAAAAATTTCCTTAATTGAATAATTACTGCATAAAAATTCCATTGAAGAATTGCTTATTCGAAAAAAAAAACACATTTTTTCGCATTAATTTGATGTTTTCATTCCCAACATTTCACGTTTTTATTAACTAGACATTTTGCGAGATATTATTTTCAGTTTTCCGTTATTTAAGGACAATAATACGCATGATATGCTTGATTTTGAAAATGTCGAGTAAATTGAGTAAATAAACAAAGAATTGTTGGCGCATTTCGTTAATTTACTTGTAGTTAATGGTAAATTGTTTGATGTTGTTGAATGAACTCTTTAATTTTTATTTTCCTTTTTTGCAACGAATGCAAATAAATTTTTTCCGTTTGCCGCTTCAAAAATTAGTCATTCTTTTTTTTCATTCTCATTAAAAAGTGCACTTTTATGCTGCTTTCGAATTGTTTTGCCAATCACAAGTGTGCAATGTGCATGCGGTAACTGGAAGTGATTGTTTGTTGGTGTAGGCAAATTGCGTGCTGTGTTAATTTACATTTTGGGAATTGATGGCAAAGTGAAAAAACCACTTAATAAATTAATGAGTTGGTGCCTCTCTCCGCATTTAAATAGCTAAAATATTCAACACAATAAACTGTTTTGCACTTTTTTCCATTCATATTGTTGTTATCCATTTCAAGTCATTCTAATTAATTATGTTGTTTCATCGCATTCATTTTCTTCAATTCTATCAAACGAAGCATATTTATACTCAACCGCAATTTGTTTTATTGGGTTGAGTTACATTCGCAGCATAATATTGAGTAGAAGAGCAATTGCGATTTTCTAGTTCTACAATCATACATAATTACCTAGTTTAAGTGGGTAAATTAACGATAAATGTGTAGTGTATGGTTTTGGATGGATGTAGTTTGTAGTCGACATGTGTCCATGTCGCACGAAAACCGAATGGAAAAATGGTTTTTCAATGCAAATGAGACTCCCCCCCCCCCCTCACAAATATCGATTAAATTTCCCTTTTTTTCGCTTTTCACTTTACGAAATGGCTGTGACAGGCGGCAAGAGGAATGGTTATTTTGCTTGACCGATGATTTATCAGTTTGAAATTTTATGAAATCGATGTTATTATAGAGTGTTGCAGTTTGCTAGTTGTGTGGCACGTGTACTGAATTGCAGTCACAACTGCATTCAAAAGGCCTTAATTTCCGTTCAGTGCATCATTATTAAATACACATGTGAATTCCGTTGAATAACAAACCGATCTAAATCGTGTTGTCCGACTCTGTTACTACAGTTTTTTTTTTTTTTTTTTAATATTTTTTCAATTCCCGTCGCCGAATCGTCCTCTATATTCGTTTTACCATAAGCGATTTTATTGACCGAACTGAATAACGTGCTAGTTTCATTAAGCGAATGGCAATTTATCGATAAAGCGAGAGATGTTAACCAAACAGCCATTATTATTTTCTATTCATATATTGCTGCAGATTACAACGTGATGCTATCACCCGCTCCAACATCTCGTACATCTCGGTTAAATTAATGAGCCAAACCTTGCAGCGATGCGACATACACAAACACACCGCCCCTCACCCGCTTTACTCTCTCTTTTTCTTTCTTTCTCTCTCTCTCTCTCTCTCTCTCTCTCTCTCTCTCTCTCTCATCACTCTCGCATTCTGTTTCTCTCACACATCGTATGTGTATCACATACGCTCTCAGTAAACAAACTGTATATCGCCAGTCAATAAATTCATTTTGCTTTTGATAGCAACCGTTTGGTGTTCATAATAATTTTTATACACGATTTATATCGGCATTCAAAATGCTGTTTAACAACCGATTCACCATAAATTTTCCACTTAAAATGGAAAATTGGATTGTATTAAAATGAAAACAAATTTCATTTAAACAAGATTTTTACACACTGATATTGTAATTGAACAGATTGCAATATCGGCTTTTTAACCGTCGATTTTGTTGAGCGATGTTCTCCCTCCAGCTTTCGCGTAGGATGAATTCGTTTTTTTTTCTGACCTTTCAAGAAATGATCATTTCAAAGAAAATCAAGCATTGCATGACCCCTTATGCATACAAGGTTTACACACACATATGCACGAAGTTTTCAAATATAATGCATTTGAAAGCATCATTAGACGAAAAAGAACAACAGGTACAAATTGACAATTCAAAATGTAATAAAAGTCGAACATTTTCTACTGAGTTAATCATTCATTTCGTGTTTTTTAAAGTAGCAAGTCGCTTGTCATCACAGTTAGCTCAACTCGAACAGTGTTAATCACAGTAAAATTTTAAACAGTTTTTTTTTTTCGTTTCGTCAAATTTAACAAAATAATTCTTCAATGGTAAGTTTTCTTCAAAAAACCCAAATTTTATAATTATTTTTAACAAAAAACCTTGAATTTCCATCATTTTCAACCAACGAAAAAATAAATTCATTTTCTTTCGTATATTTTCAGAGTGCAATAATTAGATTGGAAGCAGGCGATGGTGAAATTATTGAAACCGATTTGGAAATTGCCAAATGCGCAGGCACCATCAAAGCAATGTTGGAAAATTGCTATATAGATGAAGGACCAGGTGCAATTGTGCACCTTGAATTCAAGAGTGTTGACTCAAATATTCTGCGCCTTGTTTTGAAATGGGTAGAATATCATAAGGACAATGCTGTGGTTGAAAAAAATGAAAAAAATAAAAAAAATAAAACAAATGAACGAAAAGAAGAAGTATTGAGTGAATGGGACACTGATTTCCTCAATGTCGATCGGGGTGAGTAAATTTTTGAATTTTATAAAGAAAATATTTAATTTAGATTATCTTTCTATATTTACAGAGACTTTGCTTGAAATAATTTTCGTTGCTAATCATTTGGACATACAAAATTTGGTGCATTGTTCCAACATAGCGTTTTCAAAAATGATAAGTGACGAAATGACAGAAACCATTCGTAGAACACTCGAAAATGAATGATTTTACATCGTCCGAAGATAAACACAATCGCATTTAGAAGACATAACTTGGAGAGAAATGGAAAATAACATCACGATCGAACATAAACAAACAAAGAATTTCAATTTAACAATTCATTCACTTTAAACTTTTATTTGAAAATTGTTCTTAATTTTAAGAAACATTTAAAAGAATAAAAAACAAATTAACATATAGAGAAATTTCTACTTTTGCTTAATTTATTGTTACTTTAACCGTAAATGGAGATACTACAAAAGCCTGTGGAAAATTCCTTACACAGAAGTGAAAATGCAATTTTGAGCATAATTCGTAAGTCATTTTCGATTTACTTTAAACGATGAAATCCATATTGTGCCTAATTCATCTCACTTTGGTTTCACAAACACATTTCCTCTACAAGTTTCCTTTCCAAGGAAAATATCATAGTATGGGACTACTTTAGTTAGAGAATAAGTTGTTTTGATCATGGAAAAACATAGAACATGTTGATTTAATATAAGAAAAATTGAATTTATAGTTCGGATAAGTTCATCTTACGGATGTAAGACATCTTGTTTTACCCTGTACGCTGTACGCTGTACGCCAAAATTTCTTAACACGAGCCGAAAAAAAAAAAATCTAATGATGCAGAATTGTTAGAATAGTTCAAGAATAGAAACCATTAAATTTTTCAGCCATGGATGATAACAAAATAGGCATTTCACGGTCAACAAAAGTGTCCAAAATAGGCATTTCACGGCATTTTCGCCAAAGGAAGTAAAAGTCGTAAAAGTCAAAATTAAAAATGCAAAAAATATAGTTGGCGCACATTGAGGAACATGTAACACCAAAGTAATTACCGGCTGCAACGATTGCTGCTATCAATCGTTATTGAATTTTTAGGCTCATTTTCATATTTGGTAACAATGCATTAGGCAATAAATTCAAAGAAAAAAGTGTTCGAAATAGGTAGAAATTGTTTATATTTGATATTGTGTTAACATGAATCACCAGAAGAAAAAAAAACATTCATCGTCCATGCTTTTTCTCTTTACCACACTGTTTCAATGCAATGCGCATTCAATAAATGAAACAATAGAACAATAGAACAATACAATTTGTTGCTCTCTTGCTTACTGTGTAACAATTTAAAATATTCAATTGTTCTTAAAAAGCATAAAACATTGAAAGCATAAAACTTCTACAAAATGATTTACCTGGTTCTGAGATGGCGTAAGGTGTTCAACACGAATCCTGCACTCATAATATGGTTTATTTACTAAAGTATCATTACCTGTTCTAGGGTTAATTTCGAACAATCTCTGCCTAATTGCATATCAATAGGACTATTTATTAACATTAAGACAAATACACAACGTAATTTGCAATCGTAAAAAAAATGTGCAGAAATCAAGTCCTAATGAACATCCATTTGTTTATCATTATTATATGGCACCACACATTCAACAGTAAAAAGTCCATTATTTTTTCAAATTGTGTGGAGAAAGAATAGCAATTCATTAGCTCTATTTTTGAAGAGAAAAAAAATGATACTATTCAAAGTGATTTGAATTGTTATTCTACTCGGCCGTTCATCATAAAATTATTATTGTTTGGTATGGCCAAAAGGGTAGTAGACTAGGTAGTTGATAATTTGTACATATTTGTTTTGTTTTATTATGGTCATTATGGAGCAATAACTCAAACTCATAGTATGAAAATGCTAAATAACACTGCTCAGGAAAGCACTCTATATAGCCCTGTGCATAAGTATGTGAGTCTTCCCAATATTCGTCATATTTGACCGTAAACTCGAACTAAATTTACCAATATTGGTTGCATTTGATGATTTTCAAATAATAAAAAACAATTTAAAAAAACCGGCTGTTTTCCTAGAACAACGATCTCGTTGCCGATTATTTTTTGGCGTTCTAATCAATTTTCTTTGTCTGTTTTATTATATTTGACTATATATTATTTAGATTATTATGAATCGAATTACATTTTTGTTGTTGTTGTTGTTGAATAAAATATCTTTACTAAAGTAAAGAAAGCAAGTAAGATTTTCAATTGTTATTTTGATGATTTATGACTTTTGACATTATGTGAAAATTTGCATGTTTGATAACAATTTCGGCAAGCAGCATAAATCAATATCGGTTGATATCGGACTCAAATGAATGCTCAATAAAAGTTGCTTGATGTTTATGTTCAAGTTTAACAAAATCAATTTCAATATTTGGCCATGTATGTATAAAAGTGTTTTGTATCGGCGGGCACTTTATTATTTGGCAATTGCCCAATATTTTATGTATTGTAGTAATGATATATTTGGTTATTTCCAATGGATTGAAAGCATATTTAATTTCTCGATTTCATTTGTGTCATTGCTATTTGTGTGTTTCTCTCGGGTTTTAGGCGGAAAAAGTTAAAAATACACAAACAATTGAAAAATTTCCTTGTGTCGATCAGTATTCGACGCCTTTTTTATTTTCATTGTTTTCTCTTTAACTGTCATTGTCGGTTGTCCTTAGCTCATTATTTCTCGTTGAGTGATATTTCAACGTAGTAATTTCAAAAGTAATCATCAAATGGTTTAAATGAAAAAGCATCAATGACATTGTGTTGTTCCAACATTGAATTGCCAAAATGGCATAAAAAATAAATTCGTTTGCTATAAATTGAACATTAGTTTATATATCTCGATATCAATATGTATATTTTGATACTTGATCGGCCTGGGTATACACCTTTAAATGTTTTCAAATGTACTGCTTTCGATTTACCATCTAATCTAAATAATATATATTAATTTATATGGACAAACTGATCAAGTCAGCTAAGCTGAGGGGTAACGTAGTTTTGGGGGGAAACATTATCTCCGCTCTTGCATATGCAGATCATCTAGTATTGTTTGGCGGCTCAGAACAAGAGCTACAAAACAGCATTAGCGATTTAGAAGCGGCTTGTACGAACTATGGAATGACCATTAGCAGCTTAAAGACACAGGTTATGCATATAGGGAAAGATAGGAAACAAGTAAATTGTATGTTGAATGGAGGTGTGCTTGAGCAGGTGTCGCAATTCAAATATCTAGGATGCATCTTTTCGGAAGATGGCAAACTGGACAAGGAGTTCGAACATCGCAGAGTGAATGGTAATAAAGTGGTTGCACAGCTTAGGTCACATGTTTTCAATAAGCGAGAGTTGAGTAAGGAGACGAAGTTGATGATTCATGGGTCAATCTTCAGACCAACTATCACGTATGGCAGCGAGAGCTGGGTCGATTCAAATAATTTAATTCATAGTTTGGAAGTGGCTGATATGAAAATTGTGCGTATGATTGCGGGTGTGTCGCGTAGGGATCAATGGGATAATAGAATTAGGAATGAGAAAATACGTGAAGATTTGAATGTGAATTCGGTTGATGAGATAGCTAGAATGTCAAGATTGAGATGGTTTGGTCATGTACAGCGTATGAATGATTATCGTTTACCAAAGTTAATTTTGAATGCTGAAGTGAATGCACCGAGAGGTAGAGGTAGACCGCGAAGACGATATTTGGATTCGGTAAAAAATGATTTGAATGAAAGAGGGTATGACTGGAATAGGGAAACTGAAGACCTGGCTCTCGATAGGGTATGTTGGAGGAGAATTGTTATTGGCCGACCATTACAAAACAGACCAGACGCTGAAAGGCATTAATGGTCTTTAAATGATTGTTGTTGTTGTTGTTGTTGTTTTTTTTTTTTTTTTTTTTCTTCTAATATAGAGAATATCTACTTTTGAAAATTCCTTAGCTGAAATTTGTCGATAATCGATAAATGCAACTGTTAGAAAGCGTTTAAAGTCAAATAAAGTATGCCAGCACTTTGTGCTAGAAGAAAAAATATTAGGAAAAATAAAATAAAAATAATCAAATCACTTAAAGAAACGATGGTAAAGTTTGAAATAAAATGCTTTATGTTGATTTCAGGGAAAAGGGGCTTATTTACTTGATTTACTCTCTCATTGTTCGATCTCTCTGTGCTATCTTCCTTTTCCTTTTCAATATTTGAAAGCATTGTGCTTCACTGTCGTTTTGTTATTGAGAGACAAGCTGTGCGTGTGATGATAAACGTGTATTTATTTATTGAACACGTTATCGGAAATGAAGCAGCTACATCGCAAATCAAATATTATGTAATACACATCATTGATGTGGTACATGCACAACAAACACGACCGGGCGCCTGTGTGTGTATTGTCGTTTCATCGACTCGAGCATCCACTTGACAATGATACGCATCAATATTATTTCGTTTTCGAAAGCAATCACTTGAATGAGAGGCAGCAAGGAGAGAAAGGGAGAGAGAGAGAGAGAGAGAGAGAGAAAGAGGGAAAAGTGTGATAGCAAGTAAATGTACGTACATGAGTTGTTTGTGCCCAACATAAGTAGTCAATACAAAAAGTGTAAAGGTAAGGCAAAACCGATTGAATTTTTCAGTAGCGTATCAACATTTTGTGCTCCAAAAATGGAATCATTCATTAAATAAAAATGTCGAATTCAACGAATTTTTGATGATGATTGCTTGTCTAAATATTTTACACAAAATTTTCATCGTCGTTCCAAATGTGATCAGGCATCAACCGACCAAATATTGCGAACGACATTCCGTTGGAGAGAGCATTGCGGTAGGTACAAAAACAATCGAAATAAACGGCAATTTCAATGTAATTAATTAGCACTTGATTGGGATTACCATCGTTTACACTCGCACGAAACATAAATAGAGAAAGAAAGAGAGAAAGAGAGAGAAAGAGAGAGAAAGAGCGAAAGAGAGAGAGAGAGAGAGATTTTGTTCGAACAAAATGTTTGGAAATGAGATTGTATATAATTTCCGTGTGTTCATTTCAATTTAGGAAGCAAATACTCTTTGAACGTCAAATATTTTCACTGATTGAATTGGGTTTTGTTAGCGTTACCGATACACAGATTTGGAAATGGGCTTAAAAAAAAAAACGTCATTTTCAAATGAAACATTTCATCGGCTAATTGGCGCTGTTGTTTTCCATTTTCGTCGGATGAATTACGCGTTCGCAATTTACTATTATGATTACGTAATTTTTGATTATCATTGAGGCCAACATACGAAAATGGGAACGAAATGCCGAATCCAATTTGTGTTAATGCTATTTAAACAAATCGCATAGATAATAATTCTTTAACATTTTCTGACTATGTCAATGCCTCTGCCGTCTCTATTGCCGCTGCGTACGTTCTTTGTTTGTATGTGTGTGTGTGTGTGTGGTGTGTGTGTGCATGAATTTTCCACATTACACCGAACCATTCACTCCCATTGTTCGCTTTCACTTGTGTTCGTTCGCTCAATCACTTGAATTTCACATACGCACATTTCGGGCGATGTGCATAAATTTTAATCTTGCACATAATTAATGCAAACACATGTATGAATCGTTTAAGCATGATAATGTGCGCGGCACATTCGACTCGAGGACTACACCACTTTTAACATGGTAATGTATGATTTGAACAAATTTTCGAGTGCGGTCGATTCCCATATACATATCGTATATATATGCATGTTTCGAATGGTTGAGAACCGCGAAATCGCTTTGTGTGTGTGTCTTTTGACTTTGGTTCAACGTGAAAACACGCCGAAAACGCAAAAACACCAAAAAACGCAACACTAATTTCCAACAATTGGTATGCAGGCAAGTGAAACGTACATCACATTTTATTTTATAGCCATTTTACCTCGCGCACACATCACACAGAGACAATAATCACAAAGCATCATCAACTGTCTTCACATACAAACCCAATTTTGCCCCCTTTTAACCAATGTGATTGTGAACACCGAAACGCGAACTGTGTGTGTGTGTGTGTGTGTGTGTGTGTATGTTTGCATACGTGCATATGGAAATGTGGAACGCGTCAAACAAACATATGCGAATATATCGTGATTTTTTCAACACACAGGGTTTGTTTGGTCTCAAAAAACATGCCATTCTTATGCATTTTTTAAAGGAAAACAACAAAATCTTTCAGCCGATTTTAATCTCTGTCAACAACGTTCCTGCTACTGCTGCTGTAACAACAACAACACTTTTAATCATTTCCACTTATTCCCCAACAAATATTTGGAGAAAACGGAGCTTTTCGTTAATATCATTTTGATGAATATATACGGAAAATGTCACGCATTTCATATCGATTTTACATTGACACAGGAAAACATTTTCTCTCCGTATACATTTTGAATGGCATCTGTAAATTGTTCACTTCTTTAACCGCGAATTAATTTGAAATAGAACATTTGCTGCTACAATGAACAAACACAGACACGCTCGGAAATGGAATATTACCAAAATCTGTTTCATCATAATTATTTATTGTTTTTTGCGCATAAATTCATATTTTTTTCCGTAGATTTTCGTGTTTGAATAAATGTTTTTAAAATATTGAATTTGACCATTTCGAAAAAAAAAAACAAATATTCAAACATGTAATTGAATAAATTGATTCAAACAATCTTCGTGAAGTCTTTTAAATACTTGAATAATTTTTTGTTCATCTTGTCAGTTGTTCCAGTTGATTTCAGTAAAATTTTTCTCAACCCTTAGTCGCCATTTCCAATTATCATATCAAATTTATGTTCTTTCAACTTCCGCTTGAGCGCTATTCGTTTTATTTCCATTTCCATTGCCGAAAACAGTCCCTGCCTGCGTTTTAGTAACATAATATTTCTGCTTGTAAAATGCTAATTTTGTATCGTCGACGTCTTGGTCTTGATCTCAAATAAATATATGTACAGTGTGTGTGCGTGTTTCTTCTGTGTTCTTTGGCTCGTCTGTTCATTGGTTATGGTAAATGTATTATTTGTCACAATAAAAGCGGGTAGATTTATATTTAAAAAAATTTATGCTTTCGATATGATGGCATAAATTCAATCTTTCGACTGGTGGTAAATTCCTTTCTGAAGTGATATGGTAACAGCTCGAACCATTTGTAATGATTTTGAATTTGTACGAGATAATTTGCGCGTGGTTTGAATGAATGTGTGTGTTTTTTTTTTTTGGTTTCCTCTTCCTTTTCTTCTTATTTTCATTGTTTTTATTTGTCACTGGGTTGCTGGTTTTCGATTTGCTGACGTTTCACAAAAATGATGTTCTGTGTCGTCGGCATTTTGGCGAAATGAATTTATCGAAAAGCCAACAGCCGAAGGGATAAAAGGAAGGAAAAGCACAACTGAACCGAATATGAAATAATAATTTAATGGGCAATTTCCGCGTTGGTTGTCTTTGTGTGTGGCCGTTATCGTTGGTTCGTCGAATTTTGATTGAAAATTTTTGTTATTTCCATTATTTTCTTGTTGCATTCAAAACATTTATTACACGCGCAACAACAAAAATCTCAACTAAACTAGAGATTCCATTACAATGTCGAACACTCATTTTCTACTGCATAATACATAAGCCAGTTTGTTTTTTTATCTTGTGAAATATATATTTGTTTCAATCTTTAGCTATCATCGAATAGTATTTCGGCACGCGAAATCCCAGCAAATCCATCATCTGGTCGAACAGTGTTTTTCTGTGCTCTCCACTATCATCAAATCTGGGTAGTTTTTAAAATGCTCAAACTGGAAGCAACGAAAAAAAAAAGAGATGGAAAGCATGCTTCGCGTCATGAATAAATGATAAACAAACGATATGGTAGAAAAACAATGCCGAAGTGATTTGCTGAGACGAAATTTTTACGAACTCTGTTTTTTCCAACACTGGCTTAGCGTTCATGATTCTCAAGCATCGATAAAATTGTATTGGATTTTTCTTATTTTTTTTTTTTTCTTCGTTTTCCATTTTAACAAAACAACATCGAACCAATCGAAATTAATCGAGCTTTGACGATGATGGTTCGAAGAGGAGCAAAGTTCAAAGCAATTGTGTAAAAGTGAAAGGGTGAAAAATTATCAACCATCCGAAAGAGCTGGATGACGCAAATCGATATTCTCACTCAGGCAAAAAGACAAGAAAAACTAAAAAAACAACAACAACAAACAATTGATTGTTTAAAACAACTGCTCAACAATGTGAATTTCGTTTCACCAAAACGAATCTACGAGATAAAGATAAGAACCGTTGCCAGGTCATCGCTCTGTACTACAGAGTTCGACAATTTGAAATGTGTTAAAGCAAAATGGAAGAGAAAAAAAAAAATAGAATTGAATTGAAAGTGAAGAAAGACGTTTCGAGTTTGGCAAAAACAAAACTCAATTGATTGCAAGTGCATTGAGAGGGATTTGTCACAAAGACAACCATCTCCATTAAAAAAAAGTCTTGTGACTTCTTTATTGTGTCTGACTGTTTGTTTGTTGAAATTTTCAAACCAGATCTCTCTGTTTGGTTAATTTAAAACGGCATTTCATTTAAATAAATCGCACGAAATTGCTCCCAAACACACATACAGAAAGTGAAAAGAGAAAGAGAGAGATAGAGTTAGAGTTAAAGAGAGAGAGAGAGAGAGAGAGAGAGAGAGAGAGAGAGAGAGGGAGATACACCAAATTCAATGGTAAATGTGAATATGTTTTGATGGGCAAAAGTAAGAAATCGCATAAATATCGAAATGCCACGGCAATAAAACGTGCAATGTTCATTAATATGAAAAGCGTAACGCGCACACGAGACTTGTTCATCCAATTCCATGGGAAAATGGGAAAAATCGAATCGATTATGTTTGTGTGATGAAGCATAATGGCAAATCGACCGTTTGTGTTACGGAAACCGGGGCAAAATGATGAGAAAAACAGAGAGAAGAGAAAAGAGAGAGAGAGAGAGAGTGAATGCGATAGAGAAAGGGCGAAATCGTTCGGCTTTTTATTCTCAAAGAAAAAAAAACAGACTCACACTCGTCGAGTGCAATAATTTGGATAGATAAATGTTACACTAGCACTATAAATAAGAGTTGGTGGTTTAAGGGGGTTGAATACGCGTTCCGTTTTCTTGTTGGCCATTGTTCCTCATCTCAGCCCGTCGATGTTTTGCCACACAAAAGGTTGATTTATAACACGAGATTGTTGGAAAGCGCGATAACCGTTTCGTTTCGAACATTTTATGTTCGCGAAATATACATGTTCGCTCTCAGTTGTCTTTTTCATTCTCGTGTATTCGTTAAATGTCGATGTATTTTTTCCAAAATATACGTGCAGCGATATCGAAACGGATACGACCATAAGAAAGATAACCGGAAAGTGTTCGCTTCATGGGAGTGTGTGTGTGTGTGATTTTTCTGTTGAATGTTTTAGTTTTTGAAATCAGTTTGAGAGTGTTATGTGGTCTTGTGGCGCTGACAACCAACTATAGAAATCCGGTGGCTAAACGATGATAACAAATGTTCGTTCAAGTCTTTGTCGTATAGTTGTTGTAAGCGATTTCGTTGTTTTTTCTCCAGTTCATTCTCTCTATTTTTCGACTGACCCAATGAAAAATGAATCACTTCGATTCTCGAGCCGCACACAGATATATAAATAGATACAAAAAAAATGTTTTAAAACCCAAAGACCAAATTGCATGGCTAGCTCCACTGCCATTCACTCCAAGTGCCGTTCGCATTAAATCTGTAATATTTTATGCAAATGATGATGAGCCTTTTCTGGTCGTTCGTATGAATTACACAGTAAACGCATTATTCATTTGAGAAAGAGAATGAGAGACAGACAGAGAGAGACAGACAGAGAGAGAGAGAGAGAGAGAGACAGGGAGAGAGAGAGGGAGGGAGGGAAATATGCCGTATTTGGTTCGATATCTGCATGTAATTTTTCCAACAAATATCATAAATCACGTCATTCACATACCAAGCAGCTCAATTTTGCCGAACTATCGTCACAAACATTCAACTGATAGCCAATGGCAGTCACACAAACAACACTTTTGCTCTTTTCTACATTGATCCACTGTTTGACTGCGTCATATTGAAAAGTTGATGCTTTTAGTTTGAGTAAATTCGTTTGAAGAGGAGAAAATGGGGCAAAAAAAGGAGAAAAAAATCGCAAAAATGTGAAAAAGAAATAATCAGAGAAAAAGTCGAAAAATTTTGATTTAAGCCTGAAGTTCATTGTTTTTTTTTTTCGGCCAATGTCAGTCGAGATATTGCTGTAAGCACTTTGTGCGTCTCATCCTAGGTTCCTTGGTCTCATCTCTCAGTTTTTAGCATCGAAAACATTGAATTTGTTCGAAAATCGCTCAGATCAAAAGTGCATTGCATTTGTGATAGTCAAGCTTCATTTGTCCTTTTATCCAATTTGAACAAACTCATTTGTTTAGAGACTTTATCTCAAAATAGATTAAAGAGACTTTATTTGAAAGCATCAAATTTTCGTTGTCTTTTTAAAGAAAAGAAAATGTTAAAAATGGCAATTTTTAACTGAAATCTTTGGTTTATTGGTCACTGTCTTGTCGAGATAAACCGAACACACTCCAACAAAGTCTATATGTCTTTTGCTTTTGAAATAAATAAATTTATTGGGTCATTTCAAGACAATTTCATGTATGAATGACTGCAATTTTTCATATTCAAACTCCATCAAATAAGATGGTTTCAGTTTTAAGATAATCTCTAATACCAAAATTATTAAGTACATAAACTCTACATTACTGGCCATGTGGAATTATCGGAAATTATTTTAATGAATACGAATGAGTGGGGCAACATTTTCTTGAATCAACAGACCACTTCAATGAAGTATATTATCAAAAAAAAAAAAAAAAAAAAAAATAAAAAGAAATCAGAATGAATGCTTGTTAAATATACAATATTCAATATTCATGCAAAGCATAGTGAAAATACATTTAAGATATCTGCTTAAACCAAAACTTCTTAATTGCTTTTAGATTGATAGCATATCAAAGTGGAAAATTAATTTGGTTTTGAAAGCCGAGATGAAAGATTATATCATATTTTGTGTATAATATGGGAATGAGGGAGTTTTGTTGTTAGCACTTGTGATTCTCAAAATTAATGGTATGATTGCATATTTTACTTGCATTTCAAATTTTACACTATAATTTCGGGGTGCTTGTCTGTGTTGTGTGATTAAAATGTGTATTGTTTTGTTTTTGGCATGAAATGTCACACGCACAAAGCCCTTTAATAAAAATGTGTGACAATCGAATAGAGAAATACACAAGAAAGATCAAATTAAAGACAAAAAAGAATGACCAAATGACCATCAATGGACACGAACAAAACGTGTTCATGCACAACGCCAGTCAACTAGGTCAGTTACAGACACACACACAATACTATTAAGACATTTCATTGTTTACTATTATTTGGACAATATCAAATAAATTGTTGGTGTTCTCAGTATGGAATTTCATGTTAGAAGTTTCTCAACCAGAAATTTTGACCCATAGTCATTATGCATTTTGTAAAATGTATTAAAGTATAAAAAGCTTTTGTATTGGAAACAATTGAATGTTTGAGTTTTGTTGTCGAGTAAAAACAATACAGCTATTACATCGTTGATCCAATAAAAAATGTATGGCATTTTCCTATATACGTTGCAAAACTTCCAATGTTTCGAATTAAATTCTTCGTAAACTCGATTTTCCCTTGGCTATATTAGATTTTTATACTAAACATACTAAATAATTTAATATAAAATGCACTTTCATCTCATCCATATTTGATTCATTCTTGGAATGATGCTCATTTGTGCATATACGATGCACAACATTTCACCCATTCGAGTTTTGCTCGTTAAACGTTTATAAAACTTTTTACGATTTAATAAATAAAATGGTATTTATTAATTAAGAGTGAATTTGTATCAACATTTTATAATCCAAATGAAATCCCACACCCGATTTTCTGAATGGAAAAGCTTTCGTTTTGGATTTCATTATAAAATGGTCGAATATTCATTTGAGTCTATGGATTTCTGGATTTTTTTTTTTATGGAATTGCACGAGGTGCTTTGCATATGAATATTGAATGATAATATTTCCTAAAAAAATACGCATTAACTATGTCATCAAAAATGTTGCAAATCTGTCAAATTAAATGAGAAAAACCGAGAAAATATTTTCCATTTGATGACATTTTTTTTCCATTCAATTTTTTCCTGTTCTGCTTTTTTGTCGGCCGCTTTTCAAATAATTTTTTTTCGCCCTTCTTTGCATTCATTTCTTGATATTCATTCATCACTAATAAATTAGGTAAAATATGTTTTTTTTTTATATGTTTCCTCGGAATTCGAGATCGTATTATTATGAGCATTAAATAAGCTTTCTCACAACAACAACGTGCATTGCATTCAACACACAAATACCAACATTTAAATTGAACAATTTCATTTGCACGCCATTGAGGTTGGATGTGAAGAAAAAAAAACACACACACACACACCTAGTGCTGGTAGAAAATCTAAACAAGTCACTTATTTTGATTAGTGCCATTTTTTTCTACCCTCCAGCAAATTCTCGTCGCATTATTTTTTATTTCATTTTCTGCATTCGTTTTTCTCTTCACTCCCTTGCGTGAATTGGACATGAAAATGTAATAACTGACGGGCGGTTGTGCAAAGAAAACCAAAGAGCAAACGATTAACTTTTTAGTCTGGCAATTCTCCGTCGACATTTTGCGGCTTGATCGTGTTTATTGGCAAATGGTAACAGCAAGTTGATGTGTGTTTTTAAAAAGAAATGTGAAACACGAAAATGCGAATACGGTGAAAAGAGCGAGAGTGAAAAAAAAGAGAATGAAATGGTGTGAGGGCAAGCGAAAGACGGAGATAGATAGATAGACATCCAAATGAAATAAATCTAATTAGTTGGGAATACATTTCATTGTGGTAACGATGAATTAAAGGATTCAACATTGAATGGCATACACGGCAGTTAAGCTAATTCATTTCACCTTTATTTATATTTATAGAATTTAAAAGCGAGAGACGATCGTGTTCGCATGCCATTTTCAATGTGCATAGAGATTTGGCATTGATTTGCGCCTCGGCTTAAGCCATGAAGAGACATGGGTTGAATATATTCGAAAGCGAAACGAAAGAGAGAGAGAGAGAGAGAGAGAGAAAAAAAAAATAAGACCGAAGACATAGAGAGACCAATATCAACGACTGGCAACGACATATCAAATTACATACACGAACGGCAAAGTGCGCGCCGCAGTAAAATGAAGCGAAAGATTTATTGTGCATTAACCTGCATATAAAATGCGAACTAAATCCAATTTTACTGACGCAATTCTTTTCATTCCATTGCATTTTTGCGCACGACCATGTATCAGACATATACAATATGGCAAAGTCGAACCATGGCAAACCGGGCCAACGGAATTCGTCAGTTAAAATTTGAATTACATGCTTGTCCGAAATTAATCTTGGGATATTTCATCAGCATGCATTGCAATCAAATAAAATTGTTGTTGGAATAATCATAAAAACCATCACATAAAATTGTTATGCGATAGTAAAAACAAAGAAAGAAGTTTCATCAACGAAAATTTCTCGCTCGTAATCCATAATGAGGCGCACTCAATTTAATGTGTGCACTTTCGACAATGACGACGACCACGGCTGCCACGAAGGAAGAAAGTGCAATGACTCGACAATAATTCAGAAAATTCAACAATGAATTTTGTTGCTTTTCGAGCCATACACATACATTGAGATCCATTCGATTAAAAACCAAATTTGAGTAATTGGTTAATTGAAATTCACCGGCCGATCTATTATGAGCCGAACGCATTCGATAAAATGAGATAAAATGAGACAAAATTCATCAAAGCGTTTGATGTTTTTTATGGCAACAAAACAAGGCATTCCATAGCACTTCTCATCAGCAAGCATCCGCCACACGTGCTGGCAACGCCAATTCAATCACATTTAATTAGGCTGTTGTGCCATTAATGTCCGTTACATTCGTAATGGAATTACCAATTAAAATACAATTTTGTGCAATTGTTCGTATTGCTCTTGTCAATTAAATGAATGACGGTGGCGGAGGCGGAGGGGGGGTGGCGTTAAAATAACTTGAATACGTTCATTTGGCGTGTTTTTCCGTATGTGCGTTTGTGTGTGTTGTGTGTGTGTGTGTCGTGCCTCCGTCAATTCAATTTAATGTGAAACTAATTAAATTTTAATTAACAAATGCGCATTCCATTTTCTCATTTGTTTCGCGAAGAAAATCACAAACGAAACGTGGCAAAATTCTTACGTCTATTTTCCTGATTTTTTCCTTTCTTTTTCTCTCTCTCTCTCTCTCTCTCTCTCTCTTTTTCCTCTTTTCATTCATTCTTCCCCCTGCAAATTTCTTGCTTCCTTCCTTCCATTCGTTCTCTTCCAAATGTTCTACATTCTTCTCATGCTTATTCGTTCAATCTCTCTCCCTAATTTCGGTTCCATTCGAACTGAATATTTTCGTAAAAAAACTGTGCGAAAAAAAGTTATAGAGCCTAAACAAGTTTTCGTCGAAGAGCAGAGAAAAATGTTACCGTTTGTTGCATCATTTCTAAATGAATGTCATCGTTTGATTGTCAAGGGAAATCAGTACTTTGGCGGATCAACAATATCAAATAAGCCTGAAAAAGTGCTTGCGCGCTCACTCGTCCGCATACAAAACTATTTTCCAGCAACATTTTTGTTAGTTGACTTTCATGAAAAAGTATTTTGCCAACTATACTATACTTTGTAGCAAATTTGTTTGATGAAACTATTTTCTTTTTTTTTTTTTTTTTGTTTTTCTTGTGTCACGTACCAAGGTGAAATCATTAAAAATGTTTTCTTTTTTTTTTTTTAAAAAAAAACGTCTTCTCCTTTATGTATGTGTATCGTCATTAACGAAGTTGGCGCCCTTTGTGTCAGCGACCGGAAAATCTTGGCAAATGTTCGATTGTGAGTTGAAAATTATCAAGTTTTGAAAAGAAAGTTATGAAAAGCCTGCAAAATTTATTCTATTTATATTTTATTAGTAGCGTGTATTCAAATTGCCTCGAAAATTGGCGCACATTCATTTCTGCCCAGTTAAAGTAAAGGGAATAGACGTTTAAATTGTGAATGTCAATGGAAAAAAGAGAATCTGTACGAACGAAATTCTCGTTACGAATGCAAAATGGAATCGAAAAACAGGAACAACCACGACGACAACAACAACGACAACAACAAAGAAATAAGCAGTAAAAATACAAAAGAAGAAAACGCTTAAAGTAAAACATTCACCAAGCTAGAGCATGATGATGATGATGGTTTTGCATGTTTGAAAGAGTTTTGTTCGCCGAGGAAATGATTCGGTCGTTTTCATGAATGTGAATTGATGGTGCGTGTGGTTTTCAAAGTTGTGGTTGTGACGATGTGCGCTTAAAAGATCTCTCGAGCCAGTGTGTGTTAAGGCAAAAAGACGACAAAATATCTAAATTGTGTCACATTCAAATAATAGAATGACAAACAGTCACACATTCACCAAACAATTCGTTGGTTGCTAAATCAATTTTACATATCGTCTAGTTGATGATTGTGTGCGAGCATGAGCATGAGCGTGAGCGCGGCCGTGTTTTGTGTGTGTGCTATTCAAGTGAGTTGGGTTTCTTTTTTTTTTTTCTTTTCGCGATTCTCTTTTTGTTATTGCAGCCGTTGCTACTGCTGCTTGTCATCGATAAAATTAACAAAGTTGAGTATGCTGTGTGTGTGTGTGTGTGTGTGTATGGTTTTTTGTTTGTTATTTGCGTTTCAACCGAAAGTGTGTACACACATGAGATTGTATGAGAGACACTGTGCACTAAATGTGAATGTGAATCGAAACAAAAGGAATCTCGTCAATTTCGCATTTCATTTTGTTGTCGATTCGGTACAAACTTGCAGGCATTTCACAAGTGAATTTGCTTAAAACGCACGTGATTTGACTATCAACGCCTCTCTATTTTTACCTTCGTTTATTTTTTCATTTTCGCATTGGAGTATAAGCCATTTCTTCCCTATTCAATAGGTGTATGGTTTTGTGTGTGTGAGTGTGAGTCGCGCTCCTGAGCACGAACCAACAACTTTAGCCATGCCATATGTGAAATCTGTCAACGTTGACGGTTCGCTGACACAAACACGAACCATTTCATATGCTTACACATACGCAATGGCAATGTCAAACGTACGTGAATAGAAACATATACCAGAACAACAGCAATAGCAACAGCAACAGAGAAGAAGAAAAAGAATAATACGACGGCGATATAGCAACAGCAGCAGCCACCACACACACATTTCTACTCGTTTACCTGTTCTCACGCACCAATTCTCTAAATCACAATTATTCGTCTTTTATTTGAATAGCGCTTGACGGGTGCCTCGCTTCGTTCACACAACATGCCACACTAACAACACACTCTGGCACGTACTCATGTTGAGGCATTGCAAATATTTCGATTGATTCGAAGCACGAACACCAAATTTTAACATTAAATCAAATTCGATGCAGGTGAGAGAGTGAGAGAGAGAGAGAGAGAGAGAGAGAGAGAATGGAAGCGAGATGATAAGAAATGAGAGTGCAAAAGGAAACATAAATCCTTGCTTTTATTTAGGTAAAAACCATTTTTGGCATTCAGTTTCGCAAATTGTGTAAATAAAACATCTTATTTGCTTTTGCCAAAAATGAAAAAGAAAACAAAATGGTAGGCTGGATTTGTTTTTCTTTCTTTTTTTTACATCTCGTAAAACGTGATATGAGATTTATTCATTTGAAAATTTTGCGCAACATATCAAATGATATTTTCCAGTTTCTGACCCAAGACCATCCAATGAATGCACAAAATGTGCTCTCGACATGATCGACATAAAAACACACAATTTTTGGTATTTTGCACGCTTCAACCTTCTGGCGAAATTTAAAGCTCTGTGTTTCTGTTGAATTTTTTTTTGTTGCGACATTTTCAATAGGGAAAAAAATCTACATAAATACGCACAAGAATCCGTCTGATTGAACTGAATTCGTCTGCAATCAGAGCAAAAACATGCAACACAAATCGGAAAGACGCATTCATTTAATAATAACAACAACAATTGAAGTGACTAAAATAGCAAACAAAAAACAAACCAGAGAAGAGAAATGTGAATAAAAACTGACTGGACTATCCTAATGTTCGGATAGTTGTCTTTATCTAGACCGTTTGTTATTGGCCCATCGCAGACAATGTAACTATCATTCTCAATTACAAAATTCAATTATACCATTTTGTCCGTCTGGGCACGCTCAACGGTTCTAATATTTACTTGAAAATGCGCGCATGTTTTGCTCTGTTTTTGTTTTGTTTTGTTTTGTTTTGCTTCGTTGGGACTGAATCACATAGCCAAAGTAAAAACGTACGAAAATCAAATTGATAATGACAGGTGCAGAGTAATACGGAGCAACACGTCGATGAAATTGAGGGTGATGATTATTATCCAAAATAATGATGAAATATACCTGACAACGTTCATTTAATCGAAACGAAGGAAATGTACGTAACGCGTTACCACGATTTAAAGGTGAAAAAGCCGATGAAAGTTGTGATTCTCAGTTTTCACTCACTTTCGGTTCAACTCCAACTCCATCTCCCATTTTCATTTATAATATCTCTTTCCGCTTGCTCTTATTTCTATTCTCACTTTCTTTCTGTGCACATCTCTTTGCGTCGTCTCATCTCATTTCATCACTTTCAGTTTTTCTCCATTCTGGCGATTCGTTTAAGTGGAAATAATATGTAATAAATGAAAATGTTTTTGTTATTTTGGATCACCGGTGTCGGTTATTATGAAATGTTGTGCCTGTGAGACGCCTAAAGCGCAATCAAAACATGACACTAAACTGGTGTGAGAATATGCGCAACGACAAAAAGAGACCCGCTTGGAAAATTTGTAATTAATTTACCTGTTATAAAGTTTTCTCGGTTCAATCATCGTTGGAGTTTCTCAGGTGACACGATACGTTTCGGCTTTGAATGGCACTTTTGAAATGCTAAAAATTTCTCTGATGACATACCGAATCTGTATCCGCGTCTAACGTCGCATATATATATAGGCAAAATATGGTATTTTCGATTGAACTTTTTATGTTGAGTTGACTCTACATTTCCTCATCCCCTTGTTTTCTTAACTTAAAATCTCTACCGCCATTCGATCAACTTTAAGCTTTTGCAATCTCTTTTCATGCATGAATTTGCTTTCATAAAGGAAACACTTTTAACCGGATATTTTTTTAGAGGTACATTTCCACGGGCTACCGTTACTCTCTCTCTCTCTCTCTCTCTCTCTCTCTCTCTCTCTCTCTCTCTCTCTCTCTCTCTCTCTCTCTTCTCTCATTCTATCACTCTCCTTATATCTCCCTGTATGACTTTATGGAAGGAAGAAAAAAAAAATTTATGATTTATACGAAGGAGCATTCCGTGCTGAATGGCCAACACACAAAAAAAGATGCTGTGTCCTTTAAAAAAAGGGCGGATTTAATATTTGATTATTTCAATACCGGAAAGGAGAGAACCGAAGAAAAGAACGGATTTTCAGTTGATTATTATTAAATTTGTTTTTGAGTCGCGTCTTTTGTTGGTGCCAGATGTTGGGACGAAACGGCACACACATTTTATCATACTATCATCTTTTTTCGTTGTCACTGAATCTTTATCCATTTCTTCATCACGCTCTCGCTCTCATTTTCCATTTCCAATTCCTTCTCTCTGTGCCCTTCTTATTATCTTTCTATTTTTGTTTCACCATATCATTCTCTTTCATTCACCCACTCTCTCTTCCTCTCCCACCCACATTCTCACATTCTAAGTACAAAACGTAAGCGAAACAGTCAAGCGATAAAAATCTTTAATTTGTCTTTTGTTCAAGAGAATTTCGCAGTCTTTTGTTTTTGTTTATTCATAGAAGTGCGACTGAAAAGCCAAGTCTAGTATTTTTGGCCATGCAATTTTAATTCGAAAATCTCGTTATGAATTTTAAATCGCACCAAAATGGGGTACAAATAAACGGACTCCGAAAGAGAAAGAAGAGAGAGCGAGAGAGAGAGAGAGAGAGAGAGAGAGAGAGAGAAAGGGAGAGAAAAATAACTCCGGAATTTATCACTCGATCGATGTTTATCAACTTTTCGAGAGAAAAACGATGCCCGAAAACAAAAAAAAAAAATAAGCACCGAAACGAAGCAAATCATTTTCAACGATGCAGACAACCAAGATGAATTTATTTTCTTAGATTCTGTTGAAAGAAATGAAACGCTTTGATGTATTTCACAGTGATCAAATTAAATATGAACAAAGTTAGCAGAAACCAAATTGAACATTTTCTCATTTCACCATTGATTTAGATGCTTTTATAGAAAAATTTTCGTTCGTTGAAATGATATCAAGTTCCCTACCACATTCCCATCTCATTAAATGTGATTTTTTTTTGTCCTTTCTTTCTTTCTTTATCGAAAAGCAGGATTTATTTACAAGCACAAGAAATTCATTTTTTTGTTGGTTGACTCGTGCCGAGTTCATACGTGTGATTTTTTATTTTAAAACTGATATTTGTCTAATTGCAAACGAAACGCCCTCACATTGGTTTTGATGATGAAATCTCGATTTCAATGGATTACGTAAGAAAAAGAGATTATTATCGCACTGTCGTTCACTAGAGCAAAAAAGGGTTTTTTTTTCACGTTATAATGGTGGCATGCAAAAGGGATCGGAGTGGGATTGTTATGTACTCGTTATCACAATACTTAAAGTGCAGATCGGATTATCCTCAAACAGTGTTTTATTTCTTGTTTTTTTTTTTTTTCAAATTCACTTGTAAACACTGAATTTGAATATATTTCGAATTGGATTTCATTCGGCTGAAGAATGGAAAAAAAAATGTGCCGCTTGTTACGAAAGTAATGAAAACCGATTTTCGGTGCCTTCAAATTGGAGGCAAAGTCAAAGCGAACTATGGACCGAGACTGTATGAGAAAAGAAATATAGAGATCGAACAGTAGAGAGGGACTATGGGAAGCATAACAGCGTGATTATAACTTAATATCCTGCTTGTGATTGTGTGTCTGTGTTTGTGCGCGTGTGTGCTGATTTTGGGCCGACGTTTTTTTGTTCTGTTGTTATGCAATTATTTTCAATTAATTATGATTTTCATTCGCGAATTTGCTGGATAATCATCGAAGCATTTGTTTTTCGGTCAGTGGCTGAGCTGGAAAAGCGAGAGCTTGCGAAAAAAGATTGATGAGAAATCTGTCTGCCAAATTGGTTTCGCATTATCTGTTTAAAATGTTCATTTTCGAAAATAGTCGATGTTCGAGCGCAATCATTGAGCCCATCATTTCCATTCGGTCGATAGAAAATTTCATTTCATTTCTACCATGAACTATGAATGCGAGATTGGACGATTGAAAAGAATGGGTGAAGGCAACCACCATCTATCTCCTCGCACGAAAATGGAAAACCGATTATGTTGAAAGCGTTTCAATATTTGCGCTAGCTACGCAAATAGAAAACCATCATTTTCACCGAAAATGAGCCGCATTTCTTTTTCATTTTTCATTCTTTTCGCTCACTTTATATTCTTCTTTTTTCACAACACACTCGCAATGAATTAGGAACAAAGTGTGCGCAAAGTTTTAACTTGATACCGGACTGACCCAAGATAATTGCTACTGATTATATTTCTTTTTTATCTATCCATTTCACTCTCTCTATTTTACTTCCTCTCTCTCTTTCTCCCTCTCCCTTTCGCCCTCTATCTCTCTCTTTTGCTCTCGGTTTCCATTTTAAAAAAAATGTTTTTGCGGCAATTTCGCGATTAAATTTTCGATTTGAAGACAGGTACAAAAATTCGCATCTGGATTGCGTCCTAGTAATATCCAAACATGCAACGTGAAAAAATAGAGATGTATGTGCCAGTTACATGTTCCATATGCGACAGTATCGCCATCGGCGATAACAATCGTACATCACCAAATTTATGTTTCGACTCTTCCAGCTTCGAGCAGCTTGGTTAATTTACACAGAGTAATGTAAATGACGAGAGAAAAGGAAGGAGAGAGAAAGTGGGAGATAGAGAAAAAAAAAATGTAATTTGCTGTTGTTTGCTGGGCGTTTGCACGATCTATTTCTCTTTCTCTTCACCTCTCTCTTTCTCTTTTGTTCTCACTTGCTCTCCATCATTCTGGCACACTCTGCATATGAAAATAGCGAACAAGACGAATTCAAATTATATTTAAATATTATGCAAGGCTTTTGAAAGTCGACATTAACCAGAACAACCGCCTGCTATGTGATAGTGCACAGGCGAACATGGAATTGTATACACACACATACACACACAAGCACATATAATACACACGAGGATGTGAAAAAAATCCAAACACAAACAACATTTTCGCAGAAAAACAACGCGACTCGATTTCACAACACGCGTCAAATGACTACATCCATGAGCGAACAACGAACAGCGACGCACATTACACATGGAATATACAATATTTCATGTTCATTTTGGAATTGGATGCTTGAATACATCAGGGCACGATTTTAAATATGCAAAAATGGAACATATTTTGAGAGCAAACGAGATGACTTTAAATGGACCTTATGATTGAAACAATCATTTTTGCTCGATAAATCGATTTTTATCGTTTCTGTAATGAAAACAAAGCTTTGATTGAAAGATCCTGAAGATCAGGACTTGCAATTGAATTTAAAAAAAAAAAAAAAAAAAAAACTATTAAATTCATCAGAAGTCAGTATATTTTTAGTTTGAAAGAAGCCCTGATTTGTGCCAATATGCTAATGTTGAACGATGTGATGCAGAAAAAAATCCCAATTAAAAACATTTTCTGTGGAAAATATGCTTGATGTTCATATGGCATATATCACCAATCGCGACCCCATTTTAAGCTCAGCATCAGCTATAAACAGGAAACATTTTAGTTTCTCATTCAAAAGAATCAAATTGAATCAATTCAATGTATAGATAGGAAAAGACAAAAATGTTTAATATTTCGTGAAAATGTAAGTGATTTAAGCGAAGGAAAAGTGGATTTTCTTTTAGCCAGTAGTCTGCGGTCATAAAACTGAGTGTATTTCCGTGTGTGTGTGTTTGTGTGTGTGTGTGTGTGTGTGTGTGTGCAAGAGTGTCTTTGCCATTCGTTTTGAACATTTTATGTGGTGTCTAGTAAATCATTTGTAGCCAACAGCACATTGTTGACGCGATCGCTTGGCGGTACACTGAACAATACAATTCCAAGCAAATGTTGCTTGTTTGTAGATTTGTATCAAGGTTTTGATTGTACCTAAGTTTTCAGATTCTCAACATATATTTTTCGTGCTGGCGCTAAAATAAATTTCATGTTACTGTTGTTTGTGAGCCAGGTACACACGGCCATTATAACCGCATATCATCATTTAAAGAAAAAAGAAAAGAAAACCAAATATTAGCTCAGTGCCGTAGATGTTCGGTGTTTTATTCGATAAATTCTTCTTTTTTTTCATTTGCTCTTCAGCGATTTTTATTGCTTGTTATTCGCTTGACTGGCGTTGGCGAATCTTGTTCTCTAAATGGGAAAATTGTACTTTTTTTTTTTCAAAAAAATACATAAAACGTTCGAGGTGCCGCAACATTATTGGCCGACGGAATAAAGGAGAAACTCGTAATTCATATTACGTTCATTTTTCTTAAGCATTTTCCACAGCATTCGTTTGCATTTTGTCGGCAATTGTGTTTCATTTTTTATTTTTTTTTATTGGTAACATACACCCGATTGTTAAACCATGTTACATATTTATTTTTTATTATTTTGAATCGGTGTTGCGTTGCGTTAATGTGACATGATTTAATGTTTGCATGAGTACTTTTTTTCTTTCACCCAATGTATGACGGTGATGTTGTTTATTTAATTCGTTGCTTATGGGCTTTGATTTGTTGAATGCGATAATAATTTACATTATGTTGTTGTTTTGTTTCTGTATTTTGTTTAAAAATTACCTCGACGACGATAAAGATGGCAGAAACTCACCCTTTTTTTTATTATTTGCGATGTTTGGTAAGGCGGAATGAAAATTCCTCCGGACGCAAATATATGATTGCCATCGCTTTATTTCGGTGATTGGAAAAAATGCGCCGTCTATCAACACACAACAAAATTGTTTTTTTTTTTTTTTTTTTTTTCTTTTCTTTGTTTTCTTTGGTTCGCTTCCTTTGTTCTTCTATCACACTCGCAATATCATGCTGCAACATTTTTATGTGTCGTTATTTGTTTCAGATGGTAAATGTCACTGAAATGGCAGAGTGCAAAATAAATGGCAGCTCATGAATCACGTTTAGTGTTGCATTTGATGGGCGAATCATGTAGAAAATGTAACAATGGAATGTTGTCTGTTGTAGAGATGAAATCAAATTCATGTGTGTTTGCGTGTGCGCGCGTGTGTATTTGTATGCTTTGGCTTGGTTGGATTTCATATTTGTTGGTCGTTCAGGTGGAACAAGGACGGATATTGGACGGAATTTTTGTTCATTTTTAATTTTGTTTTTCGAATGGCCTTTTGTTCGATGCTGAAAATTCTCTTAAAATCTTCAATATCCGTTCACTAGATGGGATCGGGGTTGATGGCAAAAATCTCCGGCTCGGATTCCGGCAAACCGGAGATATTACTATGTTTTTTTTCCTCTTTGTTTTCGTTGTTACCTTTTATTATGGTGAACTTTTGCAAAGATTATGATGAACAGATTGATCTCCATCTACCTGAGTGACAAGAAATGCCATAAAATGAGGATGATGGTAAAATGCTTTACGGGCAAATTCGAGTAAGCAAACGAAGTATAATGCACAGTGTGTTGTCTATCGGCATGAATGTTGCTTGCGTCGACCGAATTCCCATTTCGATTTATATTGAATGAAAGAGAACAAGCACATCAGGCAGACAAGATGCCTCATAAAATTCGTATACATTCTCATTTCGCTATGAATTGAAAGTGCTCAAAATGTGAAACGATGAAGAGCGAATGAGTGCCAAGCAAAAGACGAACCGAAAATGGTAACTAAAATAAATAACTGTTTGTATATATATGAATGGTGATTCAAAAGCAAATAGTTAACGCTATCGTTTGCCATCAATATGCATGACGATTTCGAACCAACCAATTTGTATGGCCAACGCATTAAATGAAAGCACAAAACATGAGAAAGACAAGAAAATGGCATCACACACACACACACACAAGAACTCAAATGTATACACATAGACTCGCATATGCGTCACAAATTGAAGTGTGCAAAAGACAAAAACACAAGAAATACAGAGAGAACAGAGCAAATGGCATCGATTTAGAGAAAACAAACGCATGCACAATATTCCAAATGATTACTTTGGATGCGAACAAACGAAACGCAAACAAACGAGATAAAGAACACACGAAACCCATTAATAACGATAACGGTAAACCAAATAGATCCATTACAACATATATACATACGCAACAGTGAACAGAGCAAACGACAAAGAGAGAGAGACACGGAAAGAGAGCGAGATAGACATAGAGAGGCAAAAATTGTGGATATGGAAAATCATCTAAACTGCAAGCACATTAATTTATGAAAATACGCTTTTTGTTTGTTTCTTGAAATGCTATCCGAAGCCCATCATGCTTCCAGAACCCTTAGCCGAGCGAAAAATTATGATTTTCCATTTGTGATTGTGTGTGCAAGATTATGAACGAGAAAGAGAAAATGAATCTTTCTCTCTCTCTCTCTCTCTCTCTCTCTCTCTCTGTATTTTGCTGTGCGTGTTGCCTGTTGTCGTTGTTTTATTCGATTGCCTTATTCGAATGGATCACGCATTTATGGAATCTAATATCAACACCGAATCACCAGCTGAAGCTGTTGTTTATTGTTGTTTGTGATGCCGCTGCCGCCACACACACACACACACACACACACACACACATACAAACCCATTGTAACAGCAAGTCCCTCGCGTCGCAAAACAAATGGCTTCAGCAACAAAATTCGAATATATTCGCCGATTCGCTCTCATCATTTTTCTTTCCCAACGTGAAAACACCAAAATGTATTATGCACATCAAATGCCTTTTATCGTCAAACATTTTTATTTTTATTACGTAAATAATAAAAAAATATGTCGACGCTATCAGTTTGAGACTGTATATGTCTTTTTCTTGGTGTTTTTTTTTTTATTTTTTGATATGCGCTGCACACGAAGATGTATGCCGATAGCGTTTGTTCACAAATTTATTTGCAATGTATTTGACATTTGTACCAACGCATTTCTTGTTTTCTTCCTTTTGGCACAAAGTAACGAGGTGAGATGACATGAGTTACAATGTTTAAGTTAAACTCAAAGACGATGACGAGAAAATTGCAGAAAGGAAATTTTAACGATTTCTTTTTCGTTTTTTCTTTTCTTTATTTTTCCCTTTAGCCGAAATCAAATTCGATTGCTTTGGAAAATCACCTTTGAAACGAATCGATTTAGGAGCACAAAAAAATAAGAAAAAAAATATCAAACAAAACCAAACAAAACAGCCTCCGGTCATCATTTGCATTCTACCTTCTCTTCCAACTCTTTTCACATGTAATCGCAAACATTTATCGTTGCTCCATGTCGTTTTGATGTTTATCAAATCTCTGTTTCGTTTCATTTCGCTTCCCCAAAAAAACACCGGCTTAATAAATGGAAGTGAATTCGGTGTTTTGTGACGCATTTTCATGTATCGTGTCGACCCTGCCGACATTGACATTTCGTTTGAATCTCATTTTTATAGGCATTATGTTTGATCCACAGTATACAGTAAACAAAAATTTGTTTATATACCCGATGATGTTGATGATGATGACGACGATAGAGATAAGGATTGTGTAAAGAGCCATCACATCTTTTCGTTTTTGGCTTATTTGCCAATGATTCGTAACTAGTAAATAACAGCCCAAACAAAAAGAGAGAAAAAAGAAATATCTCAAAGAAAAGCAAAAACACTTTTCGATATTTGGTTTGATTACATTTTCGATATGTGTATGCGTGTGCATTGACGAGATCGGCATCATGAGCAGGCCTCTCTCAATCACGTCCACAAACAAATCACACAACTTTGAACGATTTTTCCGTTGTCGTTGATTTTTCTACTTCTTCTTCTTCTTCTTCTTCTTCTTCTTCTTCTTTTCTTCTTCTTCTTCTTTTCCTTCGTTTCATATGTCGACTCAATGACTGATGTCAAGGTGTCTTCACATTTTATTTGCACAAAATCATACAATGTACTATGGATATTGGACACACATAGTGTCAGTACCATTGTGTGTGTATGAGAGAGAAAGAGAATGTGAATCATTTAAAATAGTTTCCAGCTGTTTTCCATCTATTCTGCCTATAAATCTATACATCATTTTCATTCGATAGAGATCTTATCACATCACAATATACTGAATGTAATCGAATCTCATGTGAATTTGATGAGTTTGCATAATTGTAAATGCTCTTAATTTTCGGTTGACGCTAGCAACTGTAGTTCAATAATATGAGAATTTTGGCCCGATGAAGTGATAACAGAGAGAGAGAGAGAGAGAGAGAGAGAGAGAGAGAAAGAAAGAAAAAAACTTTTTCCATTTCATTATAAATGCTTTTACCGTCCAATGATTAAAGCAAAGTCATAAAATAACAACCGTCAAACTTTACGTCGTAAGAATTGGTCTTAATGAAGATAATTTCTTTTGGCAGATTTCGATATGAACTTCAACGATTTGCAGATATACACATCAGATTCATAATCACCTATTCATTTAGACGCTTAAACGGAAACAAATTAACATGAGATATATTTGACGAAAGAACAAAATATTAATCACATTTTTTATCAATAAATGAATTGATGCTTCACAACGGAACAATATGAAGGGAAAACAACATCCAAGTTTCGTGTTGAAGAAACACAAACAATTTCCATAATATTATTACGCACATGAAAATCGTGTTCTAATTTACACCAAAAATCAGTATAAAGGACAATTTTAAGATAGAATAAAAATTAGGGCTCTTTCATTTTCAGACTCACATTGAAGAAGCACTTTTGCTTTTATGAAATTCAAAACAAAACATAAAATTTGACGACAAAAGCGAAATGTGTGCTGAAACACCCACTACAAATGGAATTAATTTAAATTCTTACCATGAAATTATTGATTGAATGTCAAATCATGTTGCCTTTAGCTTTTATAACTTCATTTAGCAAGGAGGATTCACATTTCAAAATAATTGCGAACAACAAATCTAACTTATAAATTAAATCTGCACGCTACAATAGTTAGCTGCAGGCTAATAAGTCGTTTCATATAATCAGTGAAACGTTTCATAATATTCGCCATTAATTAAAATTGCCAAAATTATTAACAATTGAACATCACATTTGCTCTTCCAATTCTTCTCGCTCTAATACTCTATTTCTCTCTCTCTCTCTCTTTCTCTCCCTTTCTCTGTATTTTATAGAAAATGAATTCTATTGCGCAAATTTGTTGAATTTATTTCAAGGCCAAAAAGGCATTATGATATTTCTGTTGGCTTGTTCGAGCGTATATTCTATAAACAAATCCAATTAGCGATCTGAATTCATGTTGAAAGCTGATTTTGCTTAAAATTGCACGTTATATCATGAAAACTATATAATTAAATTGAATAACGTGCCGTATGTGATTCATTTTGATGTATATATCTGTGCTTTCATTCATAACCTCTGTGCTTCGTCAATCAAAATACATATCGTGTCAATTTCACAACACATCCTAATTAGCTGTCCCAATCTCTAAATTGTTTTCATTACAGTTGAGATCTCTGCGACTGATTCACCGAATATGTTTCATCTTCATTCAGCCGCTGTTGCTCATAACTTTGATAAAAATATATCGTTGTGAATATGTTTCTCATTTTCACGATCCTTCAATTTTCGTATTTACTGGAAATTTGGCACGATTCGGATATTGCGTCAATAAAAATGGATAAAAATGTATCGTTTATCCAAGTGAAATTTTTTATGACAAATTGAAATTGCGTATAAATTTCTTTGAGATCCACATGGACAATTTCTATTATATGCAACAAAAATTGAATTGATGTTTTTCAACACATCTTAAAATGGATGAAACAAAAAATTTTATTTCGAAGAAGGAAAATATAAATTGATTCGCTTCCTTTGAATGAGCTTAAGATGTTTTTCCGGCGAACAAATGGAGAGAAAAGCATATGAAGCTTTTGTATTTATTTTTAGTTCATTTCGTAATAAATTTATCAACGACGATGAACAGGAGCGTTAAAAAAAGGTTTTTAAGAGAGACGACGGTAGATAAGTTTCATAAATAATCAAGTTTGAGTTGATCAGCATGAGTTGTGTTGGCAAAATTACAAAAAAAGAGAAAAAGAAAAAAATAACAAATATCTATTTATAAAAGGGAAAGTCGGTGTAATGCGACTGCAAAACAAAATTAAGAATATTTGGAAATTCCATCATCACTCGGTCTCTGAATGAGCACAAAGCGAAAATTGCGCCCATTTTATCAAGAAAAACGGACCAAAAAATAGAAATGTGTTACGAAATGTTGTTTAATTCGATTTGGACAACATTTTATCAAGCACAACGAACATGATGCGAACAAAAGACGAGGAAGAAAATGAAAATGAAAACAATGAGCAAAAAAGCGACATAGTGGCACAAAAGATGCCATAATCTTTCCCAATAGCGAGGATAATGAGATTTCATAGTCGTTGCCACCGTTACCATTTTTGTTTTTCTCTCTCTCACTCCCTCTCTCTCTCTCTCTCTCTCTCTCTCCCTCTGTCTCTCCCTCTGTCTCTCCCTCTGTCTCTCCCTCTCGCTCTCTCCCTCTCTCTCTCTCCCTCTGTCTCTCTCTCTCTCTCTCTCTATCTCGTTTCGTAAAAATCCACTTTTGATTCATGTCAGCTACTTGTCATAAGACACAAAAAGATCGTAGACAACGCACCAAAATACACACAAAACTCCAGCGAATAGAAGCATTGAGGCGACAAAGTGAAACATTTGAAATGGCAAGGCGTTGACGACAATCAAATTGTGTCACACAAACGCAAAATGCATTTGAAAGTTGCTTAAATCCATCGAATGCGAAAACTAGAAAATTCACTTAAAACAACGTTTCACAAAAGAGAAATTCCTTTTTGGGTAAGGTGAATTCCATCAAATCCCAACCAGGGGGTTTTTGAGAAAAAATTTAATTTCTTTTTCTTCTCTTCGTATAAACGTAAGAAATTACCTCAAAACTGATTTTTTTCAAATGGTAAATAGAATATTTGAATTTAGATTTGATGGAAAAATTCGAGAATATCTTGGGAATTTTTGTTTTGATTTATTTCTTTTTTGGTTTCGTGCATTTCAATCAAAAATCTCATTTGTGGAAATCTTCATTGAAATTCCAAAAAAAATTGCAGTATTATAAATAGCAAAAGAAAAATGATTCATATTGTAACGAAAATCCCCTAGTTTTGTTACGATTTGGTGGAAACGCGCGCGAGCTCGTAATCTTGCTGCCATAAAATAGACTTGAGATAAAGACGCACACAATGCAATAAAATGGAATTTCTATTTGCTGCACTATCTCAGACACGCGTGTGTATTTCGCATCGCAATTTATTTCGATAAAATCCTTTGAGCTTGTGTCGCATTTCGCTTGGAAATAACTTGATGAAATCGCATCAGCCGAGTTGTGTTTGACGAGAAGATAGACAGAGGGGAAGAGAGAGAGAGAGAGAGAGAGAGAGAGAGAGAGAATGTGTGTCTGATGGAAAGAGAGAGAGAGAGAGAGAATGTGTGTCTGATGGAAAGAGAGAGAGAGAGAGAGAAAGAGAAAGAAAGATCCGCGGAAAATGTTTTTTTCATCTTACAAGTATAATTGGAAGAGTGTTTAGGTGCTCTCGTCACTCTCATTCACTTTCCTCTTCATACAATCACAGTGTGCAATGGAATTTACTCTCGCTTTCTGCTCTCTATACCGTTTTCAATTAGCAATTTCACTGACATAATTATAGACGAGTTTTGTGTTTTCTTTTTATTTGTGTGCAAGTTTTTGCACTGCTATTGAGTTTTGTTTGTTAACTGTTTTTGTTTATAAACACATTTAGATACGTAGAAAATATAGAATGCAATTTCTATTTACCGTGTTGTTTTGAAGCAAATTTTGTCGAATTTCTTTCTTTGCACGACAACGTAATATGCGGAATTTTCGTGTTTTCTTTTTCTCTCCCTTCGCTCTTTAGTTTGAATTTATTATTTAATGAAGTTTTTATCTATGGAATTATCCACAAGTAATGCCTTCTCGTTTGTGTTATGTTTAGCTACAAAGAAAATTGGCATTACATTAGTCATAAGACTCTTGACTTATCGCGTTAAATCGTATATAAATTGTTCCCGCGGCACCCCACAAACATACATGAAGGAAAAACCAACCGAAAATAATGAAGCCGCTGGCTTGACTTTTAAATTAGTATTGTGCGTAGGTAATGCGAAACCCAAATTGAAATTATGAATATTCATTGTGGTTCGCATTCATATTTTAAGCAATGATTTTAATCAGTGAATTCGTCAAATGCTCTTGATCAATATCATTACATTTTAATTTACTCGATTTCCCCTTTAATCAATGAGCTGACCTAAGGCCGGTCGCAGTTTTCATTTTTCATTGCACAATGTACAAATCGAACATGCGCCTCTCTCTCTCTCTCTCTCTCTCTCTCTCTTGCTCTCTTTCCCTCTTAGTATGTGTTTGGCTTGAGCAATGAAACCAAATGTTGAAATAAATATTTGTATTTCATCAACGATAAAATTTATCGACAGTTGTTGAGATAGCCCACCAGCAACAACGAAAAATCATGCACACCGGTTTTGTGTCAATATTTTGTTGTGACGGCCCGACCGAGTATGATATCAAAGAATAAATAATAACGTAAAAAAAAATATCTGAAATTCCCTTTTACGATTCACAACTCAAAAATAAAATTTAAATGAAAAAACAAACCATCTCTACACTCAATTACATTTTATTCACGCATTCACAAAGTGAATGTTGCTTTTTTGTTTGTTGCGTTTTCGATGGGAACAAAATTAATTTTACAATACTCATTTTTTACGTTTTAACGTTAAAATGTAAAGTTGATGATATAAATACAACGATGAAAATAAATCGCAGCGATTTTAGTTTGCGATAGAGAGATAGAGAGAGAGAGAGAGAGAAAGAGAGAGAAAGAAAGAGAGAGAAAGCGCAGGAGAGAGGAGGCGGGGGAGAGAAAAGCACTGAAAATGAATAGAAAAAAAAAGGCATTTATTGGTTATAAAAATACGGGCCGTGTCAAAGAGCAAAGCGCTCAAATTCATTATCCAGTTATTCGACGATCGAGTACAGAGTTCGTTTATTTGCTTTTCGGTATTTCGAGAAGGCAATCGACAATTTTCATTCGAGACTTTGAAGGCTGATCAAATTTGTCTAAATTAGAAATAAAAAGCAATGTAAAAAAAATATTATATTCATGTATCGGCATCCATGAGTATAAATTCCGCAAAATGAATGCAATATCGTTGTGCTTTTAATTAAAAAAGCACAAATTTCTCTTTTAGCAGCAACACGCAATCAATTTAAGAATATTTGAATGTTATCGATTTTTGTTGTTTGGCATTCTCTCTCTCTCTCTCTCTCTCTCTCTCTCTCTCTCTCTCTCTCTGTTGTGTGTGTGTGTGTGTGTGTGAGTGAGAGAGTGTGTGTTCGGCTCGAGGGATCAATTTTTTATTAAAATTGAATGAAAAATTGTTTTATAAATAGATGCTGTTGATGCCAAGCAACGCGCCCGAGCTTATATGTATATATTAAAATCTATTGATTGAATTGATACATTGCGTTAGACGAATATTTTTCATTTTTCGTATACGGTCGAATACATTCTTGAAACATCTCGTTTCATGCAACCAACCAATTACTTCATAAATCAACACAATCACATAGCATACACACAGCACGCTAAAAATATTTATGCAAGAAGGAAAATGCTTTTTGCAATAAAACGACGCGAAAAAAAAAATATGCTATGAAGGGAACGTTGGGAATGCTGTAGCATAAAGTACACATGCTTACGAGTCCCGACTGAATTTGCGCCACGATTATGTTCGCATAAATCGAAGAGTTATTCTCTTTCTGTTTTTCCCCCCTTCCCTCTCCTTCTCTCCGTCCCTTTGTCGTTCTCGCCTCTTTTTCTCCCTCAATTTTTGGCCGGAAATGTACATGCACGACACAATATAATCGAATTCCAAACCAAAGAAATGCCAAAATATTACGATCAATTCGTTAATAAATAAATAAATTGAATGAATTAAATCCCTCTTTGGACGTCTTCTTTCTATCATTTTTCCTTCTTCTATTACAGTTGAGAAGAAGATTTCTCCATCTCCCTTTCAATATACAAACACATTCATTTGTAATTTTGATTCTGGTCATAGCCATTTGTTACAGTAACAATAACACAAATTACACCATTCCAATATACGTTCACATTATTTGGACAAGAAATTTTGCTGAAACAGCAAACAACCAACACCAGCCGCACTCAATAAAATCATTCGCAAGCATCTATTTACTTACAGATAACAACAGTACAGTCCCATTTCTAATGTCAATTTTTTTTATAGATGATTTGTGACAAACGTACCCGGACCAGCCGATTCAAAATATATCAAACTGAATTTATCTAAAAAAAACAAAAGAAAAAAACAATTTGGAACGAAGCTGAGAAAAAAGAAAATTATTGACAACGATGTATGATGCATATGATCAAAAGTCACCATGTTGCCTGGCAATAACAGCATCCGTCGTCAAAAAACGCTCAAACATTTTTTCCCGTTCGCTTTTACCACACTACCGTTTGGCTTCAAAGTAAATTAAATCCCCATGCAAACGACCAAATTTCCGCTTTGTGATGATAACGCACTATTTTCTCTCAGTCCCTCTCATTGATATGGTCCATCTTCCTATACTATCAGTAACTATTACGCTCGTTCTCTCTTTCTCTCTCTCCTTTCTCTACCTCCCCCCCCCCCTCTCTCTCTCTCTTTCTCTCTTTCTCTCTCTATTTTTCTGATTTCTAACGCATTCATGCTTTTGTTTACTTTGTATCCATATGAGTCTAAATAGAGCATGCAAATTAGCTAACTTTTATTGGAAGTTTAACATTACATTAATGTAATGCATAAAAACGGGGAAAAACTGCATTAAATTGCTTTTCAACTTAATGATATAAATGCCTTTGGCAAACCCACACTGCAAATCTTAACAATTTTTGCATTTTCATTTAAAAAATAAACATTTCTCGTGGAAATTCATACAAAATGCTTAACATTTTTAACGCCATTCCGTATTTTTCAATCAGTCTGGCAACGATCAAATAGATGATGTTGATTTAACTGTGTGTACTATATTTGAGTGAAATCAAAAGAATAATTTCACAGTGAGAATGAACTATGGTGGGAAAATATTTCAAATAATTGGGCGAATACGTATTTGCTAAAAAAAAATCCGTAAATACCAAAAATTGCTTTTAACTTTTGCAGCAATTTAACCTTTTCACTTTTGCCCACAAAATCAACAGGAAATTTTCGGAACCGAAGTTCAAACTCAAATTCATTGTCCATTTATTGCAACGAATCAGTCGTTTCAAACAACCTCCCAGGCCGAATGGTATCGAACTACAGTTCAGGTGGAAATATACCAAATTGGCTGCATAAAATATGCAAAGACCATTTACGAGAAAGAGAAAGAGAAAGAGAGAGAGAAAGAGAAAGAGAAAGAGAAAGAGAAAGAGAGAGAGAGAGCGAGAGAGAGAGAGAGAGAAAGAGTCTCTCAGAGAGAGTGTGTGTGTGTGTGTATTATTGCCTGTAATTCCGGATGTCGGTATATTGTATATTGTAAGTTTGTTTGACGATAGTAAAATTTCATTTCACGTTTCATCTACTGGAACAAGCAATTGAAATTGGTGAAAAGCCGAAATATCATCAAATGCAAATGAAATGTAAAACAATGAAGTCGATTTCAATTTAGTGAATTACATACATAAAGAAAGAAAGAAAGAGAAGAAGAGCAAGAGTGAGAGACGACACATATCCACAGACAAAATGAAAGTGCGATACGGTTTTCAATGTTATTTTTATGGTTGTTTGAATAGCGCGAAACAGTGCATAGAGGATGTGAATGAAGCGAATGGGTGTGAAATATTACCATCGTAAAATAAAACTCAATGACGATTCAATTGAAAGTAGTTCGGCTTTTTTTTTTCCCGCTTCTTCTCTTTTGGGTGAAATGAGACAAAGGGAGAACTACAAAACATTGTTCATACAATTGGCAATCGGCAATCTGCCGCATATTTTCTAGTAATTTTGCTATTGAATGAGGATTGTCTTGGCATCATTTATACCCATATCAACTGCTTTCAAGCCAGAAAACTCGTTTGGCGCCAATGACACAAAAAAAAAAACAATATCTTAACGTTTCAATGAAAATTTAAATTAGCTTATGGAAAATAAAATTCGCACCATAAACGCAACAGGATGCGTTTGCTCGCAAAACAATACCAAAGATCGACACAAATTGGAATGCATTCGGTAACTATGAGCGATAAAATATTGTCAATATTCGATTTTGAATTTGTGTTCGTTTGTCAATTCCATTGAATTTTGATCATTGCTTTTCGAATGCGCGCGTGTGTGTGTGTGTTTGGGTTTCTGTTGCGCGAATTTACATTTCAATTTAAAATAAATAGGAATTTCATGTCATTTTATATATTTCTGTTTGAACATCAACCCGAACGCATTTCCCTGTGTTTTGTTTTCAATTGTCATTTTTTGTTCTCTCACATCACCATCATCGTTGTCGTTATTGTTTTTGTAGTCGTCATTCACGCCGTCAACGTTGCCGTTGTCGTATAGTTGCTGTTTCTGTCGATGTCGATGTCTTATTCAATTTATTTTGACGGTTATTCCAATTGGTGCATGAATTTTTGATGCTTACGCTATTCAATGAAGTTTGTTCGGCACACGGCTCATATGCATGATAAAGCCATCGTATTTCTTTTTTGGATTTAAGCGATGATTCATTCACTTTGAAATGGAAATTATACATTTTGAACCGATTTCCAATTGATAAAATCAAAAGATAAACGATTTTCATTTGGTTTTGCATTTTTTTTTTTTCGTTTTATTCATCGTGTGGCTGAAACATTCATCGTTCGCAGTTTGGAAAGATAAAATTTTTCAAAATAAATATGAGCGACTGTGGTGAAATGTCGTTACTGAAATTTGAGTCCTTTCTCTCTCTATTTCTCTCTCTCTTTCTCTGTATATGTTTTTTTGTAATCCAATCAGTCAAATTACATATTTTCCATTTGAAAAATGAGCGCGCTTTCTTTTCTCAGTGGATCATTTAATTTGTTGTTTATATTCACAAAGCTCCTCTCAACTTGAAATGAAATTCGTAAAGTTTAATTCGAAACATAATATCGATTTTTATATTTTTATTTTTTTTTTTTTCATCTTCTCCTGTTATTTTCACGAAAAACTTAAAATGGAATCAAGCATCCATTTGAAAAATGTTGTTGAAATCTCAGTAAAATTAAAACTTGGCATTTTTTCTAAATGCCAAAATCCTCGACGAATCTTAAAACCAACAATAGAAAAAGGAAGAAAGAAAAAAAAAGAAGATGTTGTACGGTCATTTCAAATGAGAGTAATTCCATGAGATGATGAGACATTTTTCCGGCTTTTCGCAACATTAAAGAAGTTGAACATAACGCAGCAAAGCATCGAGTGGCTGGAAAATATTCATTTTCTCTTTGCAGCAAGTCCCTAAATCGTTTTGGCAACATATCCTTCTGTGCGAGAATGAGAGAAATAGTGGAAAAGAAGGAGAGAGAAAGAGAAGCATGAGTGACAGAATTGGATCGGTCGGTTGGTTGGTTGGTCGGTCGGTTGACTGCGGAGAATGTGTAAGCAATATGCAATTCGTAGCTAACGGAAATGGAATTGTAAACTATTGTTGATGAAGAGGATGAAAAATACGATGTAAGTTTTCCATAACATATTCGACAAAAGATAAACTTTTCATTTGCTTTCTGCGTTCAACTTCAATGCTGTATATAAATTTCCAATTCTTGCTCAAAGCTAAAAGCTCCATACACTTCCATACAAATTAATTTTGCATTGAAGCTTGCTCTCAATTTTCTATGTGAACAAATTAACATATTTTTTTTCTCTTCTGTTTTTTCGTCTTTTTCTCTTCTTCCTCTTCGTCTTTTGTGCAAGTTATACATTTTTTGTGTTGACTTGGGCTTTTTGTGTGAATGACATGTATTTCCGTGTCGTTGTATGTTTTTTTTATTTTTCTTCTTTTTGGGCGCAAGAGGAAAATCCATCTTTTGTGACAAACGTACGCATATATTTTATGTAATGACGTTCAGTCGTCAAGTCTCGAGAACTCATTTAAATGCGCACTAATTCTTCGGTCGCTGCACAATTCGGCACGATTGCAGTCAGTAATTTTGAGTGTATAGATGCAAAGAGGAGAAAGAAAATGAAGAAATTGATCACACTCTCGCTAGAGCGAAAAGGACAAAATCAAAAGTGTAAGAGAAAAGAGAGCGTGAGAAGAAAGCTTACGTCAACTTAAATCGTTCCAAGACGTTGTTCCTTAATTACGTGCGCATTGTGAATGCATGACGATTTTCTGTTGAGAAATGTACGTGCCAATGAAAAGGAAGTCGACAACAACAACACGTTTTTTGTATATGTCTGTATGCCTGTGTATTGTGAACGCTTCTCACTCGCCGCATTTATATGATATCATAACGGCTGCTGTTGCTGTTGCTGTTTCTGCTGAATAGAGAAGATCGCAATGAGCCAAAGTGAGAAAATGTGAAATAGTTTTCAAGTGCGTGGCATAACATATATTCCATTGTTCGAGCAATGTTCTTTACTTGTTTCAATGGGAGAAAACACATAGAGAGGGAAACCTTTGTCAAGCTCAATACAAACGAGCAAAATGGAAATGAAGTTTTCTTGGTCTTTTTTGTGAATGGCGAATGAATTTGTGTTTGTGTGAATGCGAGTGCGAGTGCTAGTGTGAGAGAGTGTTGTATATTTATTATCAGCTATTGTACAAAAAGAGCCGGAGTGAGCTGTCATATGCGCTCACCAGGAAGGTTTCACATCATTCGCTCCACTGAATCAAATGCTCAATGTGGTTGTGAAACCAGGTGCACAAACTAAAGACCTAAACAAATCGAATCCACATTTCATTCACACTCATTTTATTATCTTCATGTCGTCTGATTTAATATGCACTGCTGATTTTCTGCCTTTTCTCTCTCTCTCTCTCTCCCTCTGTATCTCTCTCTCTAGCTCTCATTCTCGTTCATGACTTCTCTCTATCTCCGTTACTCTTGATAATTTTCAGCCTCTTTTGAGTCAATTCTATTCAGTCTGACCCATTGCCAACTGTCCAATTAAAATCAGGTGCTGACACCGTGCGAATAATTGGGGTTTTTTTTTTTTTTTTGCTCCATTGTGACAATGATCATTTTTAGCTTATTCGCTGTGTGAATATGACAGGCCAAAACCATTTTAATTGCACCAAAAATGTATGTGTTCAACAACAATGTGCACATGCAGATTTAAACGTTTTTTCCCTCTCTCTCTCTCTCTCTCTCTCTCTCACTCACATTGTATCTCTTTTCCTTTCGACCCCTTACACGCTTTCTATATTGAGCTTGTGTTCCGTTCCATTCCATTCCATTCCATTCTCTATTTCCGCTTTTAAAGTTGTATATGCAACATGCTTCCGTTGCTCACTCTCGTTCGCACAAATCACGATTTTAATTCAAACCGCGTGCGCGTGGCAAAAAGTGCAACGGCAAAATTATTTACAACTGGCTCCAGAGCATTTTCATAAAATCATGTTATTCATTATAGTCATTATTATGTGTGTGCGCTTCTGTTCCTACTCTCTACTTCTCTTCATCTCACTTTTTCTATCTTTCGGTCTCGCTTCAATCTACAATATGCATACACGAATATAGAGTGGAAATGCTTTTCTTCTGCCTCAGGAGATCAACGGGAAATCCTATGAAATCACAACAAATTTTCATTTAATCATAATTATTTTGTTCGCTATCTCTTACTCTCGATTCAATTGTTTGACAGATATTCAAGCATTGCAGCTATTCAACAAGCTCACACACAGACAGAGAGCAAGAGAGAGAGAGAGAGAGAGAGAGAGAGAGAGAGAGACATTCACAAAAACACTATCCCCATCGACTGAATAATTTGTCGGTATTTCAAGAGACAACAGTTTTAATCATGTTTTTTTTTTCAGTAGACTTTATCGAAAATGTGTAATGAGTTTTCAAACACTGAAAAATTATATGTTTTCGTTTAATTATTTTGTTTTATACTGGAGAAAATTCATTCAATTTCAACATTGCCGAAAGAAAGAAATACATTCACAGATACACATACGCGTTCATGGTAAATTTCATCCTTCGTAGCTTCATATTTTGAAATGCACAGAATCGAATTACATGTGTTCAGTTGACTTTTCCATTGTGAAACCATACACACTTTTGTGTGACAAGTTTTTCTTTTCAATGTTCAAACGGAGACGAATTCCATTTTGAACTGAGAATTTTTAATGAAATGTGCAAACTTTATACATTTTACAAGGATTTCTTCAACAGTTGGATTAAGCTCATGCATTTGCGTAATGAATGACAAGTTTCTTCATTTACTCAATGTTTTGTTATGGTAATTCATCATTTTGTGAATTCATTTCAAAATTGTCTTAAGCATTTCAGTGAACAATTTGTCCAACCGTTGATGAATTTTCATTTTAGCATTTGAAATACTTTATGACGAATGCGAAATTGAATGAACTAAATTAAATCTAAGATTCGTTTGAACAAAAAAGAAAAAAAAAATAACAATTGTTACAGTGAGCGTGGAAATTAGAATGATGAAAATAAAAGCGAACAAAAGAATAAAAGTGAATATAATTGAAGAAACAAAAAATTAAAATTCAAAACAGACTAACAATTTTTTTTTTAAATATGACGTACAGTATGTCAATGAACAATTCACAATATTTGTAATAATTAATGAACAAAATTCAGATTCATTTTTTGAAAAGTTCACTGCAGTTGTTAAAAATGTAAATCACAATGCAGTTTTTCCTTTATAAAACGTTACAAATGGTTACAAAGCTACGAGACATAAGAATACACAACTGAAATATTCTCATTTTGAAGCAATGCAAAGTATGCTGGAAAATTGATTTTTTTTTTTTTTTTGTAAATTTTTGATTCACAAATTTGATTGCAATAAAAAAAACTTGTTCTGCATGCAGTTAAATGCATCGAGGTAGTTTGAAAATGGTGTGAAAATTATTGATATTCACTCTTTCAAAATAAATACAATGCCAGATAACCAAATCTCATTGAATATTTTAAAATGGAATAAAACAAATGATGAAAGTTCATTTTCATGGTTGTGGAACTACTCGACAAAATGTTTTTTTTTTAATTGTTGAGAGAATGTAAATGATTGAAGTAAATTGGTTGGTGGTTGTCCGTTTTTGTTGTTGTTTTTCTAGCACTTTGTGACTCGCAGTGTGTCGATGTTATTGTTTGTAAATTGCAAATGTGTTAAATTTGCACATGGCATATAAGAAAATCAAGCATTAAATTAAAGTGTATGAAAGTGGTTGGAAATGTGTCATGGCCAGTGTGGGATAAAAGCAGCGCATAAATGGCGTTGATATCTCATGGTGTGGTGTTTATTTCATTACCGCATCGTCATTTAATTCAATTCTTTCACACAACCATCAAGATATCGTGTCACTTAATGCAGTGTGTTTGGTCTATTAAATCCTCTTTTTTCTTCTAGAAATTTCAAACTTCACTTTCCTCAGATTTGCATTTACTTCAATCTATCTGATTCTTTTGCTTTCACAAACTATTCAGAATCTATTTCCTTCTTCATTTTACCGCATGCAGTAAATGAATGAAAAAAAATTTATGTACTTATTGCTCATTTTGTTAGGTGAATTTCAATCTTTATGAAAATTTACAAAAGCGGTTAATGTTTCTCGGGATGCACTTAAGCGCTCCTTTGGTGCTGATAAACTCACTGAGAGTTCATTTCACATCTTATATGTAATAAGTAATGCATTTGTTGCAGTACAAACCGCATTCGCCACCAAAATGCATCTGCATATATATGTATATTTTGATCGCTTTCTTGATGGCAGCTTTCTCTCTAGCAACACATGCGGTTGTGGCATTTGCAAAATTTGTCAAAACAATATTTCGTTAGTCAAATGCGAACGAATAAATGAACGAACGAACGAACGAATATGGCACAGAGTTGATATGGTGATTTGAGTGGAAAGATGATAACAGTTGTCATGCTATGGTTTAAGCCAAACATTATTTCAACAATGGAAGCAAACTGAAGAGAAAATGGAGGGTGAATGTGATAGAGAGAGAAAGAAAGAGAGAGAGAGAGAGAGAGAGAGCAGGAGTTTGTGTGTGTGTAAAGAAAGGTAAAGACTGAGTGTGTCACTTGGATATACTTGATGTGACCGACATCGAAAACTGCTTCAAAGTGCTTGTTCAACACAAAACACTGCAGTAAAAGTCCAGTTCTTACAGTTGCAATTTCCATCGATTCCGCTTAACTATGCACTTCGTAATGATAAAGCCTGTTTTAAGCGTCAACTGTATATAATTATTGAAAGTGTAAGGTAAATTGAATCTCCTTTGAAAATGATTCAGACTCTTTTGTTGACCAAAATTTTAATTTGATCAAAGTATCTAGACTTGACATTTAAGCAATTTTCAGTCGAATTATTTGTAATATCGTTTAGTTAAAAAGAGTGAAATTTTCTTGGGAATCAAAATTTTTAGTGAAAAAGAAGAAAATGGCAAATAATTGTGCAAAAGTTGGGAATAGTCGTAAATATGGCAAAAATTTTGTATTTACAAGATGGATGGATTATCCAGGCCCATTAAATATAGCAATGAACAATAATTTCAAATGTTTTCAAAGGGATATTCGATTAGAACAGCGTGAGAAATTAGGTCGATGTATCTGTACTAACGAACAACTTGAATTTGGTGACATTTTATTTGAAGAAACTGCATTCGCTTCTGTAGTGCAATATAACGAGCTTCATCGATATTGTTTAACATGTTAGAATACTGAAAATCTCGACACATTCATTCAATGCACATCATGTACGGTGATGTTTTTCTGTTCATCGCAATGCAGAATAAATAATGAAACACATCAATATGAATGTGGGACAAATTTTCACACAGGATTTTTGAGGGACGTTACTTTGAATCAGGAAGACGAATTAGATATAAAATGCACCATTCAAATGCTGTTCGAGTCAGGGAATCGAAATCACAGCAGATCAATGGCAGAATGCAGTGTCATTAGTCGAAGATAATGATGTACAGAGTAAACTTATAGAAAAGCTCCGAAATATCAATATGGTACCATGGAATGGAGGCGATTGCGCCAAACTTTGGAATTATATTTGGCATTCAAGTGGATAAATTGTTAATTTTTATTGTGAATAATGAAAGATTTTGTAAATGAAAAGTCACACTAATAAATTACGTTTTTTTCTAAAAATAGTTACCAATGTTTCAAAATGATAAAAATCCTAGAAAAAAATCAATTTTTTTATTTCCAGATATTGGAGTGAATTCAGGCGACTTTAAGTAGTGACCAAATGATCAAAGAAAAACATGTCCTCAATATTGACAGTAGTTTAGAGACAATCATGTCTTTTTGTTTTCTTTTTTTTTTCGTTTTGTTTTCGAATCAAACCTCTCCAGTATTTACCAATGTTTTTCAATGTTCCATTGTTAATCGTTGCAACATGTCGGTCGTCCGGCTCATAAGTATGTTTCAATAGTCGTCAGTTGAACCGCATTTGAAAACAAAATAATTCGCCATTGGCAAATTCCTTTCGATCAACAAATATTGACAGCCATCCACCCACTGGATTTATGTGTATTCAGTGGTCACTGCCCACTGGTATAAGTCCATAATATTGAAAATACTATACTCGATTTTAAATGATTTGGATTTTAGAAAATCTCATTCTCAATTCAACCATCAAAAGTTGAAATGTCACAATGAATTTTCTATTTGCACACATATATACGTATCTGTATTTGTATATTATATAGCCTCAGTCAACTGAAAACATGGTTTACATTCAATATAAAAACAACAAACCAAATTCGAATAAAAAATAAATAGAGTTTTAAACAGACAAAAAAGAAAAAATAGCTTCGTCGAGAAGCAGACAAAAAATGGAAACTAAAATACAATTCCGAGCGTTGTTTGTAGTTGTTGTTCGCTACAATGTGCAGTGCAACTTGATTTGTTTTGGGGTTTTTGAGTGTCATTCAGTTTAGGAATTTAGTTAAAGCGGAATCAAATGAAATGGCCAGAGAGATTATAGATAAAGAGAACAAAAAAAAAAAAAAAGAAAAAAACAAAGACAGTGGAAGTGAGTCGATTTAAATGAAGGGAAATAACAGCCAAATACTCATATAAGTTTGAAAATTGTATATTTCTTACATTCATTGTTCGAATCGATACGAGAGGGAAAAAAACTAAGCATTGGCCTGGATTCACTACATAATGCTCAAAAGTTGAATCTTCTATTTACCATAAAAAAAAAACTGACCTTTTTCAGTCGATATCACTCGATGTGACTTTATATATGGATGCGGCGACGTTCGTTCTTTTTTATGGGCTGGCGATGTAGATTGGCATTTTTTCGGTCGTTATCGTCGAAAGAAGAACGAGAAGAAAACAAAAAGAGAAAGAGAATAGAATGGGTTTTAGACAAACTCTTTCTTCGTTCACGTTTTGCATTTAGTCTCTTTAGCTCGGTTGGTGTTCAATGGTTTTTCTGTTCGTATAATCCATTGTCCAAATGACAAACGATATATCCCATCCGAAATCACCGAGCCGCTCTTGAGTCTTGAAAAAGGGCCCACAACCAAAACAATAGTCCAAAAGATTCATGGGCCTAATTCATAAAAACATTTATATATTTATACGAGGCATCGTGCAATTTTACCGTTTCACATTGACGAAGAACGTGAATAGAGTAAAAAAAACAAAAAAAAAACAAAAATGAAAATCTAGAAAAATACGCGTTTTGTATATGCTCTTGAAAATAGTGAATGAGAGCGCTTGATTTCGATCCATGTGTGTATATATTGTGTTTGTGTGTATTTGCCAACATATTATCAAAGCCGTCTTGGCATTTTGTCGTCGATGAAAATCGAGCAAATCTCTCTATTGGTTAAGAAACTATTTCAGAATTTTATAGCGCCAGCACATACACACCAGCGCACGCACACACAATCAAAAACATATACTACAAATACAGCGTTGTTCTGCGTAGGCGAAATACTTTCCTGCATATTTATTTCGGGAATTCTATTGAGTGTAATATTCTTTGTGGAATTTTAATGTGCTTTGTAACTATTGCCAACGAATTTGCTGTTGGCACACGACGAAAAATACACGGAAATGGTTTTTACGCTAAAAATGCCTTCAGGCTGATGAAAACACAACAACGATCGGATCCGATCCGATCCGGTTTGGTATTTTTCCATGAAAAACATTCGGTTTTGTTGTTGGCTTTTGCAAGATTAACATTGCAATTACATCGAATGAATGGGCCTTTTAGTTTTGGTGGCACATTTTATCAGATTAGTAATAAAAAGTATTTCTCTTTCTCCGTCTTTCGTTTGCCTTCGTTCGTAGTTCTCGCATGTTCTCAAAGGAATGAAAAAAGATGAAACATGATGAACTATGAGCAATGAGCATTCAACTAAAATTATATACCAATACACACATGCGCTCATACTTTCACCTAAATCTAAAGATTCACATGCAGATAGTATCGGTATCGTTAGCCTTTTTGAATGCGTTGCGATGGCATAAAAATGAATATCATCGTTTCTGTTTTCTTCTCTTTTTTTTTTTGGGAAAATGGGCATCGCATGAAAATCTAAGCAAATTCGACTCCGTTCAGTAACACTCTTTCAGCATTTCTATATAAGTGCGAGATATGTTTGCCTGTGCATATCACATTTCATAGTTAAATGTTTTAGTTTCTGTCGTAAATGCCATTTAACATGTGCATTAACATACTGAGTGAGCTAGAGGGCTTTTTGAATAGCTTTCCACGGCAAAATAAATACATTCAATGTCGTTTGATAAGCAATTTTATATGGCAAAGCCACTCACAGTAGCTTTGGATCATACACATTGAACTAGTTATTCTCCCTTTCTCTCTTCCTTTCAATGTGTGTCTACTTTCTCATTTCTCATTCTCTCGCATTCCCTTGTTTTTTGCTCATTCTCTCGCACATTTGCAACACAACTGATATATTCATGAGACTCTCATCATAATCGTTTGCTATAATTCTGCCTGTTTTTTTATAATATCTTTCTTCTCTCTGTTATGCTCTATATACTATAAATGCTTTTCACTCGTTCACTCAAACTTAATGCACATTGACATTTTCCTCTGTGTAATGTGAGTCCTTATTGGTTTTTCCATGCAAAGACTTTAATGAATTAACATGGATTAGCCCATTGTAGTATGATTTCGAGCTTTTCACCTCTCTCGCTTTCTCGCTTTCTCTCTCTCTCTCTCTCTCTCTCTCTCTCGCTTGCTTTCTCTCTTCATTTCTCTCTCGCTTACTCTATCTCTATCTCTCTCTCTTCCTTCCTTTTATTTGCATTGAAATGGGTCGATTTATTGAACTCAATGCGCATCAGTTTCACTACGGACGTAAATATGAGAGAACGAAACAATGAAATGAAAAAAAAGAGAGATGAAAAAGCAATAAGAGTGGAATAAATATTCGTGCAAAAAGACAAAGAGAAAGAGAGATAGCAACTGAATTCGACGTTTCGATTTTCATGTTCATTGCAAGCTGCATTGCAATCCTTTTGTAATCCATCTTTAAGCGATTCATTTTCACCTGTCATTCCATCGTGTGGCATCGTTTTTTTTCCCACTCTAAAGCATATAAAGCTTTTAATTGACCCAGCGGGAATCCCATGAAATATGGCTGGTTGCAATGATGATAACTTGATAACATTTTCCGTTTGATGCATTCCATTGAGAAGTGCACAAATACACACACACTAAAACTCAAACTCGAACTCAACACACACAAACAACATTCATTGAAGTTGTAAATTTTCTTTCGACGATTTCGAGTGTCGATTATGTGTTTTTGTTTCGCATGAAATGGATACTGTGTTGTTTGAAATACGTCGAACTAGAGAATGATGTGTCTTTGTTCGAATCGCATATAGAAACCGAGCAAAGACCGTAGAATAGATGTAATGGAATGGGAAATAGGTGGAAAAGAGTGAAAGGCAACGCACAAAGCCGGAGAAAAGAGACCAAAAGCGATACGAGTACGGTATCATTGAAACCGCAAATCGGTTTAGAATGGCTACATCAGACGATGGAAACCAAAAGAGAGCTCTAAGCTGACGTGGTTGCCATTTTTAGTGGTTTTAAATGCCTGTTTCACATCAAATTTGTCACTCATTTAGCACTAACCATTTCACAAAAAGAAAAAAGCAAAATCACAAACTTTCAATCGATTCAATGCCGTTCTTTATTTCAACAGACCACATTCAAGTTTCAAAAAAACGCCTTTCGAAAGCCCTTTTCAACACTTCAAAAACATTCCAAATCGATGTTTGAAACATTCCAAGTGACAGGCAAACGCACACCTTATCAAATTGACAAATTTAATTGTATTTTTGTTAAATCGAAAAGCGGCTGCAAACAATCAAATCGATAAAATCCAATTGACGCGAATTCACCATCACGAAAATAAATTGAATTCTTTTTCTTGTTGTTTTATTTTTGTTATTATTATTGTTGTTGTTGGAAAATCTTTGTTCAACTTTGTATGCGGGTGACTTTACTTTTTAATTAATCCGTTTTTAAATCAATAAACAATGCCAAATAGAAATGCCAGCATCTTTCATTTGAAAGAAACATTGAGAAGAGCGTTCGCGAAAGTTTTCAAGCCACCAAAAAGTGTCGTAGAATCAACTCCACTGAATGCGGGCAATGATAAACAAAAGCATGTCATTCGTTTTCGCTACAAATTGGAAAATCGCACCAAAATTCAACTGAAATATGTACACACATACATACACACACATACACATACACAAATGGCATTCCACTGAACAGAAAGTAAAAGAAAGAGAGAAAAACGACACTGAAATTGACGTGAAATTGCATACGACACGGCGGCTTGAGGTTTGTATTGGCTCGATGTTTGTGCGAATGTGTGTCGACTGAACAAAGCAAGTGTGACGGCAAAGTTTAAATTGGTTTACCTTCTAATTTTCTTTGACATCTGTTGGTTTTGCGTCTCGTTCTCATTTTCTCTCTCTCTCTCTCTCTCTCTCTCTCCTTTCTGGCTGAACGTTTTTGTTGTTTCTGTTATGCTTGCATCACAGTCAGCTTATCAATAGACGTACAGTGAAAAAGGTACGAAAATTACGAACAGACAGAGAGTATTTGCTTTCAAAGAGGCGCATAGTTTGTGAAAGTGACACGACCGGATGTGTTTTGGGTACTTTTTGTTGCGTCGAGCCGATCGATGTATTGTGCTAGCGTTACTGGCAGGAAAAAAAAAACCATAAATAGACCGCAGCGCTACAGCCACATTTCCAACGGAACGTGAACGATGAAAAAATTCGATGCCATTTCATTTACGGCGGTTTTCTTACTTTTCTGTCTGCTTATTTTGGAACCTGCTTGTGTTTGTTTGTGTATTGATTTGTACTTCATTCTATTTGCAAAAAGTGGAAAGTTAAGAGACTTGGCATTTTCTCTTTTGCAGGTGTTTCAAACATCGTCTTAACCCATAGTTCACATGAGCGATGGGAGAATCAAGAAGAAAGCGTGAGATTAAGAGAAACAGAGTGCAAAAAGTAGAGATTTAGAGAGGGAGATTGAGTATGTGTATGTGAGTAAGAGAAACAAAAAATTGAAACCAACCGAGAGAACGAATAGGCGAAGAGATAAGAATTGTGTGAGCAGAAAAAGGTAAAAAAGTATAGCCATAGTGCCTCATTTAATAAAATGATAACACACTTGGTGTACTAGTATAAATTTAATCGTTAATTGTCGCTCGGAGAACGAGTTTCTCATCCTCTCTATCTCCGTCTGTTACTCGCTCTTACTCTTGCCTATTTATATCTACTTCTGTCTCTTTTCATTTTCTTTAACCACGGCGGCCGTCATACTGCACATGGCGATGCACATTTTCCCATTAAATCCAAATGGAAATAGCTGATGGTTAAATTGTAGCACTGGCAACATAGATACAAAGTACGACTGCAACATTTTTTGCCTTTTTTTCTTCTATTCATTCTTCTCATCGCCCACCGCTCGTTTTTCTTCCTTTTTTTTTTCTTTCTTTTGCAAACATCAACAGTAGATTTCTAGCATCAAGCATTGTCGCATTTGCTACCAGATGAGCAAGAATTTAATTAATTTAATTAGATTGTCGCAAGGAAAAAAAAAATGTTCTTTGGAACGAATTTAAAGTTGAATGAGATACATTGTCGTGAAGCTTGAAAGACCAAAGCACATTTTCTATTTCTTTTCATGGTGGCCAGACGCACGCAAAACTTCGATCCGATTTCGATGAAACAACAAAACTTTACCAATTCAAATGGAATGCAAGATTCACACAAAGTCGACACACAGTCAACAGCATGACGTTTGATATTTATGCGAATCAGTTTCGTTTCGACAAAAATGGTCTTTCTTGCGTTGTAATAAATGTGTCAGTGTAATGACAATTCTCTCTTATTTCAAGTGAACAATGCGAACATGTAATTTGTTTTTGCATGAAAAAAAAAAACAAACAAACAAACTTGAAGAATTGCATTCATTTTCATAAAATAAGAAAATGCCAAAGATCAAAATCAAATGATGGAAAATTGTCTTGAATTTAAATTGAAGATTCGATCGGCGAAATCTTTTATTGTACTCTATGAGGCACACACACCACATACACACAACCATGCATCCGGCAAAATGCTTCACTATATAATTAGTTTTCTAAATCAGAAAATGCGCCAGCAAAGTTTTGCATTTCAAGAATTGCAGCAAATTGAAAAAAAGAAAAAAAAAAATAAAAACGTGAAACGAAATGAAAATGGAAAAACAAAAGTTTGTCTATTCATTTTTGGTTTGTTATTTGATATGTTTGTAAACATGAAACACTTTTGAAACAATAGACGATGCTACCTAGTTGTCAGGTGAAAACTTTTCCAACGCTACCATCCAATGAGAGTCAATTTGTCTGACGATTTTCGATAAACATCTTGGAAAAAGTTACAAAATCCAAATTGAAAGCAAAGGAACCATCATTTGATTTGCAATCGCATCACTCCCTTCCTCAAATATCTGTTGCAATTATTTTTCAAACGAATGTAAAGCAGTGCACGGATATGCAATTTTATGAAACTTAAAGGGAAAAAAAAAAACGATTTTGTTTCAGTTTGTTTTCGAAAAATATATGAAAGTTGATTTGCGTAATTGCAATGATGCCGAATGGAGCCATCTTAACCATTAAACCCAAACTTATGAACAAGTTTAACAGTTCTAGATTGGGCTTACGATTGGGTTAGTTGCATCGAATATTTCAACATGAATTATGGAAAATAAAAGTCAATTTACAAAAAACAAGTTTTTATTTCATTCGGATTTTATCAAAGCTACTACTTTGATCATTATGAACTCTGAAGACAGAAATCTGGACACAATAGTTGATAAGAGAAGATGATCATCTTTTAGTGCCATCTATATTTTCTTAATTTTCAAAATTTCTTTTAATAATGCAAAGAGAAAGTTCATCATCGAAAAGGTCAACATTTTCTCAAAATTGAAAAAAAAAAAAAAAAAATGAAAATATTCTGCAGTAACAAGACTTGGATTGGTTTTTTCATGAAGAAGCAAATTAAAATGACGTTACCAATGTACGTGACTTTTCAGACAGAAATTCTCAAGTTGTTTGTAGAATTCGATGCTAATCATTGTATGGTTCTCGTGAAATTTCATTTTCACGCGTTGCTCATTTCCATATTTCATTTTGTAATGAAACATCTCTTGGTGTATAATTTCAGTTCACAGACAAGCGCAAAACTTTCTTCTGCATAGAAGAAAGAAAGAAACAAGACACACTCGATTCAATTACGTGCGATTTTGTGTTTTTTTTTTCTTGTTTTGGTAAACGTAATTCTGTTGAAAATAGTTTACTTGTTTATCGAATAACAAGCAACAGACTTGTGAAAATATTGAAAATTATGCGTCGATTTTAATTGGATAGCAAAAACAAGAGAGTTTTTCATTTCAAAATGTCTAAGTATAAGTGTTTACTACGTTGGTTTTTTCACTCTCTCTAGTTTTGGGGTTCGTTTCTCTGCATTGTGTTTTTGCTTAAAAACAAGTTTAATTTGGAATCTTTTGTTCTTTGCATTTGTTTATTTCTCTTGTGTTCGCGAAGTAGTTTCACCTTTGAGGGTTCACGTGTGTTTGAAATAAAAACAGCTAACAATGCAGCAGCAGCTGCTGCTGCCACTGATGTTGTTGTTGTTGATGAAGATACATGAATAACTCTCGAGCGCATGCAAATAAATAAGCAAATTTCAAGAAAAACAGTTTTTTTTTCGGCGCTTTTATAGAACAACAAGTCCTTGATGAAAATTAAAGGGAATTTTGAATGCGCTTGTTTGAAAATGAGACGGAATAGAAAAAAAAAAGAAGAAGAATAAGTGTGTTGTGCTAGCGAGCTTTCATCATTTTCAAGCCGTTTGAGGTGTTGAGGGTGCTTTTCCAGCTGGGAACAAGAGAAACAGTGACAGCAAGAGCGATGAGGGCAGTAAGATAGCTGAAAAGAACAGGAGATACGTATCTGTACAGAAAGACTGGGAGAGGAGAGGAGGGGAGGAATAGAAAGAGATATATATATAGATAGATAGAGAGAGAGAGAGAGAGAGAGAGAGAGAGTGAGATTGAGAAAGAACAATTGCATTTTGCTGGCTTGGAAAATTGTGTTATGTTTGAAGTAGCCGTTCGCAGTAGCTATTCAATAGTATTTAATTAAAATGTTCATTGTGCGACGGGATTCAGAATACAAACAGCATTGAAACTATCCCGCTGCTTGTTGCTCTCTTTTCTTTTCATTCATTCATTCTACATTGCTTTCCACTCTGTCATTGTTCCACTTCAACGAACATTCATTTTTCGGGCATACAAATATACAAACGAAAATTTGCTTGCGTAATTACAAATTATTATTATTTTGCACATTTTGTTTGGTCTCTCTGTGTTGGTACATGATCGAGATAGAGTGAGAGTATCTTTGGAAAACATTTCGATGAATGAGTATGCAACGTCTTTTACTCGATTCCATTGCAATTTCACTCCGGGAAAATGCTCTCTCATTTGCTCATTTCGCTCGGTATTTAACTTATAATTTGTACAAAAGTAACCAAATTGTATTTTGGTTTTTCACAATTCAATTGCTACATCTGCAAAACCGCCATCATTGTGTGTATGTGTTTGTGTGCTCGTGTGTGTGTCATTATGCTTGCAACGCGTTCGCACTATTTTTGTTTTGTACGGACCCGCTTCCAGTCTCTTCATGATGTGTGTATAGTTTACTCATATAAGCTCTCCCTCTCTCTCTCTCTCTCTCTCTCTCTCCCTCTCCCTCTCCCTCTCCCTCTCCCTCTCCCTCTCCCTCTCCCTCTCCCTCTCCCTCTCCCTCTCCCTCTCCCTCTCCCTCCTCCTCTCTCTCTTCTCTCTCTCTCTCTCTCTCTCTCTCTCTCTCTCTCTCTCTCTCTCTATTTCTCTTGTTATAAATGCGGTTATTTTATGAATTGCACTTTACCGAGTGGATATAAATAGAAATGTTCCATCAGGCGAAATTCCACCAACGAAAAACGAAGCGCACCAGATGCCAAATAAAGCTCACTGAGCACGTTACACAAAATCATAATTAAATTTGATTGTTTGATATTTGAATTTAATTAGTGAGCGGATTGTATGTGAATTTGCATGGCCTTGTGTTACGACGTTTCTTCAACATTTCATATTATTCTCACAACCATTACCATTCCCATTCCCAATTCTATCGTTCTCTTATAATAATACATACACACTATTCCCATCCCATTCCACTCTTACATCTCCTTCCCTTTTCCTTCTTTTTTTTTTTTGTATCTCCAACTCTCTGTCACTCCTTTCAATACTCATAATTACTCGAATTGTGCGGGTGTTTTAATCAATTCAATTATAAGTTCTTCAAGATATGATTTGAAGCATCTTCTGGTTTTCAATGCATTCAAATTTTCGACACTTGAAACTTTTCAACTGAAACACGTACTGTTTCAAAAACGACAGCAAGAAAAGCAAATAAACAAAAAAAAAAAAAAAAAAAAAAATGTAGAAAATAATACAAATATCCAAAGACTTGCTTAATTAGCCGTACATTTATTGAATGCACACCAAACTCAGTTTTATTGCATTTGACGGGTCGATGATTCGCAACAGCAGAATGGTGTGAGAATGAAATGCGATTCAGTTATAGTCAAAGGCTCATTTCATACTTTGGAAATTGCTTCAATTAAGAAGTTTTATGTCTTTAACAGTTTTGATAGCATTTCGGTCAATGTTTTTCCATGTTGTTCAGTGTGCTTTATATCACAATGTTCAATTCAGATTTTTGGTCGATGAAAAGTTTATAATGCAATGTGTGAAAGCGAGCATTTTTTCCCGTTTTTTCATCATTAATTTTTAATTTATTGCATTTCTAAATTTCGACGGTTAATTTTTTTTCGTTCCGAATATTGTCGAAATTGTATTTTTTTTTTTTTTTTTTTTTCGAAAGAACCTTCCTATTCAGAGATAGAGAGAGAATTTCTATCTGTAAACATTTTGTTTTTTCATAAATACTAGAGTGAAATGTGTTGCCATAAAAAATTCCATTAAAAATAGATTTTGCGAGGCGTTAAAATTGTATGTCGGACGTTGTAATTGGTAAGATTTAATTAGGATTGGCAGACTGATTCGTTTTGGCAGACAGTTCAAATAGAGAGAAACAGAGAGAGGGTGAGAGAGAGAGAGAGAGAGAGAGCGAAAGAGAGAAAAAAGCATTCAAAATTGTTTGCTGAAAACAATCGATCTATTTCGGTGGAATGTGAAATAAATTGGAGTCCCGGTCACCTAACAGATTCCAATTTTGTATCGTAAATTATTAAAATGCTTCAGTGAAGCAAGAAAAGTTTTAGCCCCATATATTTTTAGTTGAGTTTTTTTATTGGTTCTGTTCATTATCTTCTTTCAGTTCTTCGCTATGGGAATGTATTTCTCAATGTGACAAATGAGTATTGTTGGCATAAAATGAAAAAAGAAACAGAAAAACGGGCTACCATAGCAATGCTTGCAATGGTCCAAACTGAAAGTCGCAAATTATTTTTAATTAATTCGGATGATTCGAATTCCAAACTTAGTTGTTTGAAGCACAAATCTCGTAATAAACAAAAAACAATAAAAACACTCGGTTTCAAAAAAAAAAAATCGGCATGCATTTTAAACGAGAGCATAAAAAACCACTGACAATCAATTCAATGGAAGAGGGAAAAAGAGAATGCAAGAGAGAGAAAGAAATATATAGATGAAACGACGAATATGGTATGGCAATGATCGCAATATGCTCTATCGCACACGACAAATGGATTTTATCCGACGAACAGACACAATTAAAATGATGATGAGAAATGCAAAATTATGATATAACGCATGAAAAACAACAAGCTTTGATTGTTACAACTTCACTAGAAATATGACTTAATATTTGTGCTACATGGCCTATGAACATGATTGATTGTGGAAAAAATACATATTTCAAAGAAAACACTATCAAATGGAATTTCGCGCAAAAAAAATTGAAATAGAAAATTGGATTTTTTCCACGAATAAATGTATTCGAGTACGCATTTGCTAATTTTGTTTAAAATAACTATTGAAATTACCATGAATTCATATGACAGAAATCCTCTTTGCATTTTTAATGAATGTGTTAGTTCACCATTTCTATTTCTCTCTCGCTCTCTCTCTCTCTCTCTCTCTCTCTCTCTCTCTCTCTCTCTCTCTCTCTCTCTCTCTCTCTCTCTCTATCTCTCTTTCTCTACATGGATTTCATATTGTTACATTATTTCAAATTTGTGTTCATTTTCGAATACCAATTCTATTATTGAAGCATTTGTATGCGAGTGCAATGTGTGTGCTACTTTCAATTGTATATTTATGGAAAAATGCCAACAAAGCATTTCTATAAGAAAATATTGAAGTTTTGTTTGCAAAACCAATGACTTTTCAATTTTTGTGTTTTACTTCCAAACCCTTCGAGTGAAGCATTCCATTATTTTTTTTTTTCTTAATTTTTCCTTTGGTTTACAATGGTTTTATACTTTCACAAAGGTAAACAATGTTTTTGGCATAATTTTGGGAAATTTTATCTATTTTAAACTCGAATGGCCCAAAGCAAATTGGAAAAAGGTGACCTTGCTTGGCCTCTCGTTGGTCAAAAAAAAAAAAAAAAAAAAGAAAAATAAACGTCAATAATCGGTTTTCACAAAATTCAATTTATTGAGTGATTTTGTGCTTTTTTGGGTATTGATACACATTTTCCCGCGAGAAATCTTGTTAATCCTCTGAAACAACAATACCGATTAAATTAAAAGCGTAAACAAACGCAATGGCCAGAGAAGAAAAAACAGCAAACTCTTTAAATTGATCGAAATCTGCCAATTCAATGTAAAAATTAAATAGAAATTCAGCGGATTTTGTGTTACCGTTAATCAAAATTACGAGCAATTGCAATAGGGATTTTTATGCTAGGATCTCTCACTTGTTTGAGAGTGAATGAGTGAGAGAGAGATTGAGAGGAAAGAGGAAAACTCAGGCGAATGAGAAAAACAAGCTGAGTTGAAATGCCATATATTTGTTTTGATGACCGTCCATAAAGCAATTTATGTGCCAGTTACTGTGGAGCCATGACTATATTTGCTCACAAACAAGGCGAAAAATGAAAAATGTTCGGTTCTTTGTGCATTCGCCAAAAGAAAAAAAAAACAACAGATTATTATTATTTTAAATAACTTTTGGCATTGGGTGAGAGAACATTCTGCTCTTCGTTCTCTGTGTGTTTATTTGGTTGAGCGTTTTCATTTCATTTATTGCAGCGCATTCGGACGATCCAACAACGGCCGCAATTTTTTGCTTTTATTTTCATAAATTGTATTTTTTTCTCCCCTTTTTCTTTTTCTCTTTCTCTTTCTCTGTGCTTCTTGCATTCTCTTTCTCTTTTTACTTCATTCGTGTAATAAAAAATGGCACAGAAGCGGCAAAACAACGCGGATTTTCACGTTTGCATTTCGTTCATAAGCAGTTTTTTTCCATATTATTCTTTTCATGGTGTTCATTTTTTCCTTTCTGTGCAGTTTTATTACGTTGGTCGCATTCATCGAGAGCAGTTTATTCAAATTTTTTTTTTCTGTTTCGTTTGTTCATTCGTTCTTGCTTGTTGGGTGCAAATGCGTCTCAGTCGCTTTATTTGAGGGGTTACTTTATGTACACATGTTTTTTATTGATTTCGGTTCTCAGGCGCCAGAATATAATAATGTCTATGAGCCTTTTTTTTCTGTTGCGTCTGCCAAAATATTATAAAGTACATACGCACACATAAAGGGCTATGCTAGTTTTACATGTGTCGTGTTTAAGTGACTTTCAGGGTGTTCTAAATTATCTTTGATTCTCTAAACGCAGGCAGAAAATCCATTTTTTTTTTCGTGTTCACTTGTTCGCTCGTCTATTTCATGTCAAATATATTTATGCTATTGTTTTGTACTTGTTGATAACAAAAAGTCTAGTGGAAAAGGGTTTCGACAATTCGGCTGTTGAACCGGATTTACAGACGTCAATAATGGATTAAACTTCGGGTGTTTGAGATAAGCGAAAAAAAAAGGTTTTGGTTGATTTGGCTACCTGCTCTTGCGCTTCTTCACTGACTACAAAAACGGACAAATCGAACTCAATCAAACAAAACTGATAGCTTCCCGTTTCCTATTTCCATTCAATTGAATTTCATAAATATTTCACATTGCATTGAATTGAGTGTGATGAAAAAACATTCGCTTTCTCGCTCTTACTCTCTCTCTCTCTCTCTCTCTCTCTCTCTCTCTCTCTCTCTCTCTCTATCTCTCTTTTTATCTCTCTATCTCTCTATCTCTTCTTAGTAATCGACTTGCCATTTTTATCAATTCGAACAAAAGCAAACGCAATCAACACGATGCCAATTTTTGATATAGTTCACAATTTTTGTATTCATTCCTGATTACAACATTTTCCACTTTGTATAAAGAATTGCAAATATTTTCACTAGAATGTTTTCGTTTTGTTCCTCTCATCCGGTGAAATACTGTTTCAGCGAAAAAGATGAGAACCAAAGAAAATACATGAATATCGAAATTTCTGTGTACTCACCATTATAAATAATCAATAAAAATGATAGTAGCAATAAACTTCCTGATGTCGTCATATTTGTCATAGCCTTGCTCTGCAAATAAATGGGAGAAAAAAAAAATCGAAATAAGTGAGTAAAAAGCACCATTACAGAAAAATCAAACACACAAATGATTTAGCTTAAGGAGATTCGAAAGCAAACGAATGCGCTGCACAAATTTAGGATTCTGAACGAAAGGGAACAAAAATTCAAACGATGATAAAATGAGGTAAAACAGGATTGAAATTTGACTCAATGAATTCTTTTGAGAACGAAGAAAATGATAAAAAACAGAAGAGAAAGAAAATGTTAAAACATCAATTTCATGAAGTTTGATTAAATGACACCATCAAAGGCTTTTTTTTTTTTTTGAATATTTCCACAATGAGACAATTTCAATTGCAATTTTTGTGAGAAATTCGGGTTTTAAACTGAAAACAATGTGAAATAAGGAAAAAGAAAAGGAAAAATCTTTTATTTGGAAAAGGTCATTCACTAAAAAACATTTTGTGAAGCTCGTTGTATTTATAAAACCGATGTAATAACTGCTACCTTGCCATGAAATTACTGGTATTGAGAGAAAAAGATTTAAAGAAAACCAACTATTTGTTCTGGGAGAAAATGTTGACTTTGGTTAGGTATTTTCTTTTTTGTGCATTCAACATTGATTTGCAGAGGAGTGGGCTCTATTTTTTTTACACTCTTTTTCCTCAGGACTGGCAATCATGATGAAATCCGTTCTTTACGCTATTTATTCATGGAAATAAAGTTTCCGGGTGAAAAAGCTGGGAAAAAAATCGCAATCATTTCGATCAATAAATCCCCCAAAAACCATGTTTGAAGGAAATCAATGTGTTTTTTTTTTGTCATTCAGTCTTGTTCGTTGTTCGAAATATTTGCTAACCATTGATGACGAATCGAAAAATTATCAATTCGTCGCACAGTTTAAATTGAGTTGGGCAATATCAATTAAAAATTTGCTTGCGGCTTTTGTCGATATTATCAGTAATATTTTATTCAAAAAATTTCCTTATTGTGGTGTGAGATGTTGAGAGGGTCACTTGAAAAAGCGAGTAAAAACATTTTTGATGGATAAAAAAAAGCAAAGCAAGAGAAAAGCGAAGCATTTCATAACACAAGAAGAAAGAAAAAAAACAAATGACATAAACTTGAGCAAAAAAAAAAGATGAATCGTACGCCATGGAATCAATTAAAAATCAATTAAATGCAAAACAGCCTCTCGCTTGTGCAGTTGACGCTAGGTGACGTTGCCACCATCGAAAACTTGAGATGCGAAAGTACGCACCAGAAAAGGCGAGAAAGATGAAAAAAAAGCAACGCAAAACAAAATGAAATGAAATGAGCTCAATGAATAAATAATAAAGATGTGAAAGTATGACAGAGAAAGCAACGGAGAGTAAGACAGAATTGGTAATTTTTTTTTCCTTGTCGTTTTCTGTGTGTGATGAAGAAAAGAATTCAATGGAAAAAGTGTCGTTTGAATTAATCATTCCAAGTAGTGATTACTTCTTCAATGCCCATTCAACAGCAGCGGGCTACTGCAGCTCAAGAGAGCGAAAATAAAGCTCCATTTTACTCGTTCCCTTGGATTGTTGACGAAAGAAAGAAAAAGAAAAAAATGGAATGAACGAAAAAAAAAACATGGGCCATTCGCACAGAAATTCTAATTAAAATTTACTATAGGAAACAATTATGATGTAAATAAATTCATAGAGAAACGGCAACGATGATGATGTTGCTGCTGTGTATTTTCATGTGATATCTTCGCTCTTATATTTAATTTTTCAGCAGGCATTCATTTCGAGTTTTTTTACGATATTTTGTACTTCAGTCGAGTGGTTTCTTCGTTTGGTCGCACCCGAACAATGGCCACATTCGATGGCATACAATGCTTAAATTGAATCACCAAATATCTTGCGGCGATTAATTTCATTCAAATGAATTGTCAATATATATTCACGTTTCATTGCTATTGGCTGCCATCTTCGATCAATTTCATTTATTACTTTATTATTCACGCAAATATGCCACGCTATTGAAATTTAAATGAAGTGCGCTGGCAAACGCGAAGAAGCGGAAAAATAATGTTGAATGCCAAAATTAAGTTTTGCATTGCGTTTGCGAAATGAAAATGCATTTTTGAGTTGACAACGGAAATGCCATCGTTTCTATGGCAACGAAAATACAATTTGCACGGAGCAGAGAAGAAAAAAAAAACACACACACACACAATCGTTTCAAGCATTTTGCTATTTCATTGACAAAAACCCATTGAAAACTAATCAAGTCAATGCGCTTTATTCAACACATGAAGAAATGATCGCGAAATCGATTCGATTTCGTATGAAACCAGATTCATCATGAATTTACTCATTAGATGCATTTTAAGCAGCAATCTGATTTCTTATTCACGATTTCCAATCGTGTTTTTTCATTCTCCTTTCTTTCTCTCTTTTCTCTCTCTCTCTCTCTCTCTCTTGTTTCGTCATCAAATCAATGGTTCAAAATAAAAAAGGAATGAGAATGTTTCCTTCTCATCAAAATAAACAAGGAACGAGACTTTCAAAAGCGAAAAAAAAATCTGTCAATTTCATCAAATATGCAGGTACCACATGCAAGTTTCGCAACACCTTTAGCTAGAATGTCATTGGGTGTTGTCTGTGAATGCGCGCTTTTTAAGAATTAAATTGACTTCATCGTCTTTACTTATTTCATCTGCACCACACCTCCATCTCGTCTCCATCACCATTATATCATCATTTCTCTCGCAGGCATATGAATAATCTTGTGATAGCGCGGCGGATTTTGTGTTTGATTCGATTCAAATTTAAAACTTCATGCATTTTTATTTGTTTCGTGATTTATTCATAGCGATGCTGTATTCTCATTCACTGTCGTTTCACCTGTCGTTTGCATTTTTCTGCATCATTCGTGCAGCAGATCCATTTTCTTGTCACTCTCCTACCATTCCATTTTTTTTTTTTTTCATTTTGTCTCTCTTTCTCTTTCTATTTGTCTACCAACTGCTATGATCCGATTACGCTGCGATATGGGACGCATTCAACTCTCACAAACTAATATCAAATATGTGTGTGTATGTGCCTCTCTCTCTCTCTCTCTCTCTCTCTGTGTGTGTGTGTGTGTATGTATTTGACGCAATCATTCATCAAAAACATACCAACAACACTGTTTAAAAGGCGAATTGTGTCCTACCACCCCATTCCCTTCGTTGACGCATTACGTGTATAAAAGCCAGAGCGCATATTAAAGCTAAGCAACGTAATGCAATAAATATTTACCTTTCTGCTGTTTCGCAATTTGTTCGACTCGGAACGCGCACAGTTACAACGGTACACCATGTTTTTTTTTTTCAAATCGAAAATGGATTCGTGTTACTCATAACAAGCTTCGTTCGAAATGCTAAAAACACAAAAAGATACACACATCAAGATAATTTACATAAATAAGTTGATTTTCGTCTCTCGCTATTTTTTTCTCCACTCATTTTGCAATGTGTACTTTTATCGTGCGTTCGTTTTTTCTCAGTTCTTTTTTTCTACACCGAAATGATGTTTTTTCTTTCTTTTTTTTTTCTCTGTTTATGTGTCCCGTTCTTTTTCTCTCTCTTGAATCGTTGATGCAGAGACACAAACACGATATTTTGTGTATTTTTTCAGGTGGATTTTTACACACATATGTCGAATGCAAACACATTTAATTTGTGCTTCACTACACTTCACTCGCGTTCATATATTTGTTTGCATTTCGACGCAAAGAAGCGATATATGCAAATGCCATGTATGTTCAAATTTAAACAATCTCACTCACCATCCTCAACATCACCATCACCACCAGCATTTCTGCCATTCTCGCTCATTTTCTCACATTTTCAATGGAAAAAGTTTGTCTACACAAAGCACAGTACAGACATTGCACAGCAGCAATTATAACAATTGTATGAATTGGTATTTCTTCTTCTTCTGACATTGACTCATACTTTGCTCTATCATCAAGTGAAATGAATTTCATTTTCAATTTTGTCAAATTACAACCAAACGCAGCCGACTTTTTGTTGCCATCAGTTATTATTATTTACATTGAATTGAAAACATATTTTTTCGTCTTATTGAGTTTCGGAAGCTTATCAGCCAAATTTGTTAACAAGAATTCAAAATTATCGCAAAACAATTGTAAAAGAATAGAGAGAAGAACAGATGAAGGTTTAGACGTTTGTCTTTTTTTTTCATCGTCTCACAAATATTCCTTTCATGTTTGCAAAAAAGAAACATCCATATTTTTGAATGATTTTCTGAAAACAAAAATAAAACTCGTTCACATTCATTCCTTCTTTTCCATGGAAAATATTATCAAGATTACATAATCCAGTGTTTAATGTTAGAAGTTTTACGTAAATTTAGCTGATGAAAGAAAGCTTTATTGGCTAGACTTGATGGTACTCTTTGACAGCGTAACTTTTGAATAGAATCACAGTGAGCAATTCTTGAAATTTGTGAACAAATTGAGTTTAAAACGAAGTAATCATGGTAAACTGAAAATAGCATCAAGTCAACAATATGACTATTGCTCAAGCTTGCATATGTTTCGCGTAATGGATCCCAGTTAATATATGTCGTTGATATATTCTCTGTAAGGAAAAAAGAACAAGAGGGGAGAAAAATCAAATTAAGGAGACGCCCTTTCAAATCGGATTTTATTCGTTTTTTTTTTTTTTCATCTTTCCTTTTTGTTGTGAATCAAGCGATATTTTTTTTCGGAATCAACAACGTCTTTGATTCACCGGAATCGAATTAAAATGTAAATAAGATGGTACGAATTCAATGCAAAAATGAAATCAGCATATCTACATTTGCTTGAAAAACTTTACATTGAAACTTCTAAATTTGATATTTGCAAATGTATCTAAAATCCTAGCTTTGGAGGAATTTCTTTTTTTTAAAAGGCCCAACTCTGAGTGCATCCGATTTTAAGGAAGTGGGTGTAAGTGTAGATAAGAAGGGAGAGCAACCGTGTGTGTGATACAGAGCGAGAGTTAAGAGTACGAGACAAAGAGAGAAATTGAGAAAGCATCAGGGGAGTTGAAAGTAAAATTGAGCGAGTGCGGCAGTTGAGAATGGGCAAGTGGGTGCAAAATCATACGTAAAAAATGGAAAGAAAAGTGAAAAGTTCATTTTCAAATTAAGATCGAAGCAAAAGTAAATGGGATACTGGTTCAAATTTGAAATCAAATAGATGAAACTAAATGTTGCGCTTCCACTGGGATGAGATCACCGAACATCACTTTGATAATTCCCAGCCAGCTAGTGAATGTGAATTCAAATACACATGACAGAAGTCAAAAGCATTTAAACAACAGCAGCTCAGATCGATATCACATGCACATACATTACCGATTGTCTTCAATTCCCATTCATGCACTCTCACTCTCATCCTCTCTCTTGCTCTCTCAATCTCTCATCGTCCCTCTTTCGCTCAATTTCCCTCCATCTCTCACTCTCTCTCTCTCTCTCACTCTCTCTCTCTCACTCTCTCTCTCTCGCTTTGCCTGTCTCTCCTGCTTCCGTACAGTTGCACAATAAATACCCAATGTGCACATATATATCGACTGCCTGCAATCGGAAAAAGTGAAGAAAATAAGCCCGGCAACCGACAGATACGTAGAGAGAGAGAGAGAGAGACGGTTAGCAAACGAACATACAACATAGAAAAGAAAAAACAAGCGGCGAAGAAAGAAGAAAATAATCGAAATTAAATTCCGATTTAATTTCAGTGCAATTTCTATTTTGCATCGTTCTTTCTTTTCCGTTGTGTGTGTGTGTGCAAGGCGCACTGTCGTGTTGCTCTCAATTTGAAAAGTGCTGGCATTCCATAGTTGTATACTCGTTCTCAATATTCTCCGTTGTATTCATATTTCAGATGGAAAGATGTGTGCGTTTGTTCATCTCTGCCGTTTCTTATCGAAACCAACTCATTCGGTGTTGTAAAGACTTCATTTTTTTTCTCATTTCACTTCGTTAAAAAACTTTTCAATAAAATGTGCTCTCAAGTTTCTTTTCTTTTCTTTTCTTTTCTTTTCTTTTCTTTTATTGTGCGCACATTTCGTTTGCATGTTTACAACCGCTGATGGTAAGGATTGAGTTGCAGTGACCGAGACACACTTACACAAAGTACAGAGATCATCCGATTGCATGCTGTCGGAAACGTTGGCAAAGAAGAAGGAAAAAAAAAAAACTTTCATGCCAGCGGAGATGAAAAAGAAAAAAAAATCACAAAGCAATAAGTTGTTAAATCAATTTTTAATGCATGATACAAAAGATTTTACTTGTAATCTGTTCGCTTTCTTTGCACTGAATCATATCGAATCGTCGTCACTGTTTGGCATTATCGTCACATTTACTCGCACTCGATCCAATTTCATCGTAATTGCAGCACAATAACCGGAAATATTATTTGTTGATATCATTTTGAATCGATGCACTGTCAAGAGTGAGATTAGTTGTTTGCTTGGCTTTTCAACAACTTTTCGTATACATGATGCATCACTATGCAATATAAACTACTGTCGGAGCATTCAATTTGAAACCCAACTCAACGACGTAATTATTTGGAAATGTTTGTTTTGTTATATAAAAATATGATAAACAAAACTCTAGACAGAAATATAGCATTTTCAAGTGAATCTTGTTCGTGGACAGAATGTATCTCCATTTCCGCATATTATTTGTAATGTACAATAGAAAATACAGCTTCGATGTATTAATATATCATAGATGTAATTTTGAATTTAAATCATAACGATTAAAACTACTGCAATAAACTTTAACAATTGTGAACAAAAAAATAAAATAAATCGAAAATTCCAATTTCTTCCATAAAACTTATGAAAACGACTAAAAAAAACGTTTGATATCCGAATGTAAATCTTGCTTTTTTTTTATTTCGTAGAAAAAAGTGTGATCGAACATCATTCAGACAATTCTCGTAAGAAAATTGGAAAAGTTTGACACAAATCACAAGTTAACGAATGAATTGTGAATGAAAAAAAAGAGAGAATGCAAGAAAGAAAGAAAATCAACTCAAACATTGCGTTTCAATGATGTATGAGGATAGTATGAAATGGACCCAACTGGCCAAAAATTCCAACCTCGGTGCCAAAAACTTTTCCATTCTCATTCAAAAAAAAAAAAAAAAAAAAAAATAAAAGAATGAAAATTCCTTGTTGAGAAACTGAATCTCGAGGCCAACAATTCGACCCAGTTTAGTGTAATTCCCCGTTCGGCATTTTTTCCAGATTACGCAATAATTAAAAATGCATCGTCGAAGGTTGTAGGTAATTGCGTGGTGTGTTGGAATTCACTTCAGAGATCAAAATTAAACATCCATTACGGTGCAAATGTTTCCAGCCAATTAAATCGTTGTTGATGTTGGCAAGAAGAAGAAGAACAAGAAAAGGAAGTAAAACGTGCCATTCACTCAAGGCGTTAAACTTGTCTGCACAACAGGGAAAAGAATATGAGAGAAAAGTGAAAAGAGTTGCGTGTGTGTGTGAGAAAGAGAGAGAGAAACAAGTAAGCGGAAAGGAGATTGAAAGAAAAACGGTTATATTTCGACTGGTCAACCAAGTGAATGGACACAAAACGATTGAATTTGGGCCGCACGAAGAAAGTCGCTGAAAAACGTTTGCAAAGAAAATCGAACTGAAAGTGTTGTGAATGAACGTGACATGGGAATCGTTTATCAGTTTCATTCAATTTTTTTTTTTCTCTTTCATTTCATTTTTGTTCGATGCTTTAGCTCTGACGCGAGCACAATTTCTTCTTTGTTTTTGTTTCTGCATTTTCACCAATTGCTTTTTCTCGTTTCGATAATTTAAGCTGAAGCCAATCGATTTTTTTCTTTGGTATTTTGAGCACATACCAAATAAATACACTCGCATCACATTCGAACTGTTGGCGCTCGAGGACGTGATACTGTTGATAAAAGCTGGTCTCAGCGAAAAAAAAGAATATATATACTCGATCTCTATGTGAGCCCAAGTCGCTGTCGCTGGAATTTTGACCAAACGACAGCATATTTTTCGGTTGCACAAACACACATCATTCGAACGAAAATGGAATCGTCATTTTTGTTGGGCCGTTCACATTTTTGCCCATCATTCTTTGTCTTGCAATCGGTTTAATTTAGCACAGAACACGGCGTTTGCGATGATGATCTACCGCCGCATCATTTTCAGCAGCTTTATTTAATTATTAGTTTCAAGTTTCGTGCAACGTTTAATGTGATGTTATGGCTGCTACTATACTTTTAAAGAGACACAAAAAACACGATGAAAAAGACAAGAAAAAAAAAAACGGAAAGAAGAATGCATATCACCGAAAGAGAGTGTGATGGGATGAGAAGAAAAAAAAAAATTGTGAACAAAAATCCATAATTAAAGAAGCACTTGAGATAAGTTTCGAGAGTTCTCATTTCGAATGAGTAGCGAAAATTTATTACTTTTCTCTTGACACGATGTGAAAATTAACGAATTTTATGAAATTATAGTTTGCACAGCAATTATATGGGATAAAGCAAAACGACCGAATGAATGAATGAATGAACGAACGAACGAACGCGAAACATGGTTAAGCTTTTGGCGAAATATGCGGAAAATGACAAGTTTGTGCCAATGAAAAAAGTTTCGTTTTGCATTCTGTTTTGGCCATATTTTCTTTAGCCAAGCAAATGCAGTCCTGAATTTTTGAATACGCATCGCGTAGCAGCCGCTCCATATTTTGTCGAAATGAGACAATTGACTGCTGTAGTTTTTCATGACTTCCGGCACAGATTTGAACAGAGTTTTAACAGCTCATGCAAAAAGAAAAAAGAAAAGAAGGAAAAGAGAAAAACGAAGTGGTGTGGTTACGGTTTTTGATCGTCATCGATGCCAAATTCACTGTAAAATTGTGGTACATTTCAAAAGAATTGATAAAAAAGAAATCGTGATTTTCACAGTCCAAACAAATCAAATCCGTTTGATTCAAAACATTGAATCTTAAAAATCTAGAAGAAAATATCTTTTATATTTATCTGAAATTGTCCGAGAAGAAGAAAAAAAAAATCAACGAATAAATTGTCATTAGTCAAGCTCGAAAATGCATACATTAAAATTATTATTTACGATTGCGGATTCACTTACAATATCTAACGTAAAAGTTTTATCCATAATCCACATATCGAAACCAACAGGGAAACAGAGAGACAGTGAAGGAGAGGGAGAGAGAGAGAGAGAGAGAGAGAGAGAGAAAGAGCGGGAAAGAGTGACACTCACATCTTGATCTACGTACATATCTGTGTGTGACAAAGTAAAAAGTAATTTATTTTTCGTCTTTGTCATTCATTGCATTGTTTGTTGTAGCATTACTTCGATAAATTTGCCGTTGTTGCCAAACAAAATGCGCGCGCGTACAAACTATACAGCGAGCATTGTCGCGCACCGTTCATCATTCTTGGATTCTTGTGTGATGGAAAAATATCTACTCATGAAATGAGAAAATTTTCTCTGACAGACAAAAACATCGCACACATTTTCCTTTTGTTCTGAAAAGAAATGGAATTTAAGCAAGGAAAATTCGGCAACAGTGTGCCGAAATATTTTCACTCACAGTTTAAGAAGAAAATGTAATTCAGTTGCTATATTTTGTTTTTGTTTTTTTTTTTTTTTTTTTTGTTTTTGGTTGATATTCGCTGAAGCGCACGTCTGCTTCAATTTCATTTAATATAGAAAATGTTTCGTGTTCATTTCATGTGCGAATGTATGCGTTTCGATAGCGTCAGTTCATCTATTTGTTTGTATATTGAGATCGAAACCGAATGAGAATAAAAGAATGGGTATGAGTGTGTTGTTGTGTGTATATGTCTATTGTGGGTCTTTATTGAGGCGAAAACGAGAAATTCCTTTTGATATATTTGTTCCGTTATTGTCTATAGCATAGCATTTGACTGGCAACATTCAGTCGTTAGTATTGTTCAATTTTACAATTTTCAAGAGCATTTTCCCACATACAAACTGCCCTTCATAGTCCGCCCCTTGAATTTCTTTTATGACCAGTGCAACTAACACAAACTCAAAAAATATTTCTCATTAATAACGTTCTTGTTACTCGGATCTTTCATATGGAACGGATGCGCGCGATTTTTTATGATTTGGACGATTTTAACTTTTCTCCATTTTGATAACAAAAACCATTGTTTTCTGGTGCCGATGCTATAGTGAATGATGCGTTGTGAATTATAAATTGTGTTATGCGGTTCTATTGTTAAACGTCCTCATTTATCGCGACCGTTCGTTGCAAGATAAAACCAGTGACCAGTCGTAATTGACGACTCAGCAATATCCTCATTTGACGGCGATGACGGCGACAGGGACGGCGGGGACTGGATATTATATTTTTCCACTCTCATTCTGTGTCCTTTTCAACACACCTCATTCTGTGGCCTTCAGTCTCTCTATCTCTTTTTACTCGCTCAATTCTTTTCTCGTTTTCCCTTTCTCGATATCTTTTTTCACTTTTCTTTTTCGGCGCGACTCATTCGGCTGGCAGTTGTGTATTTTTTCCATTGTGTCGTTAATCAACTGTCTCTTCGGTTGACTGAAATTCCGTTTCATCAGTCCGTTGTGATTTAACGAAATGAAAATAAACCTGATTAGCTTTTACTTCGAATTTACACTGCAAACGGCTCTACCACAGACTCTCTCTCTCTTTCTCTTCCTCTCTCTTTCTCTTCCTCTCTTCCTTCCTCTCTCTTCATTCTCTTCTTTCTCGTCTATCATCTCATTCTATTTGAACCTAATTTAATACGTTTCCATCAATCTCATTTCGATTTAACCGATGAAATTCGTAATTTTTTCTTCCTTTCTTTCCAATTCCATTCCTTTGCTTATATCTCAGTCCTCTATTCAATGATTTTCCATCACTCATCGCAAATGAAATCCTCATATTAAGTGAATGCCACCTTCCTCACAAAAATTGCATATACAAATCAAAGAAAATACTATTTGTTTGGGACTTCAAAACAACAGAGAGAAAGAGAAAGAGAAAGAGAAAGAGAAAGAGAAAGAGAAAGAGAGAGAGAGAGAGAGAGAGAGAGAGAGTGAGAGTGAGAGAGAGAATTAAGTATACAAAAGCGGATTTGAAATGTACAGATTTTTATCAAAGTCACAAAGAATATGTGAAGAGCTCAAATTTGAGTCAATTTTTCGTCAATTCGCCGAAAATTGTTTGACGAGAAAGCAAATGAGATCTAGTTAAAAAAGAGAGTGCATGAGTGTAACAGAAAATGAAAGGGAGATATTTTGTGAAGTTGACGCTTAAGCTTCTTATCAAAATATATGTAGCAATTTCACTAAACAGTAAATAAGAATTTTTCCGCTCATTGAGATAAAGAAATATACACATTATACACTCACATTTGCCGTTGTTTTTAAAGAGCCGACATGCTTCTTCATTCGCTATTTTTACGTATACATTTTCATTTTCATTCAGTGTTCGTTACCTGCTGTTGTACCGAATTGCGCACTACATTGCGAGGCAGCATTGAAGCTTACTCGCTTATTGCGTTCCCGTTCGCTCATTTCATTCGCATATGTTCATTTATATTTCTAACGATCAGTGATTAATCAAAACAGCACCCGAGCTACTTGTTGTGAGTGTGTGTTTGTGTATATACCGGGTGTAAGACGAATGTACCGTTATTAACTTAATGCTTAACGAAGAAGAAACAACCATTTTTCTATTGTGCATGGCAATGTCAATGGTGCAAACTGAACGGTTTTTCCCTCGTTTCATGCGGGTTTTTGGGGAAAAAGCCAATTCGTAAAGCTAAAAACTAGAAATAATGTAAATTGAAGATTTAGTCGATGTAATGTTTTGCTGAATCAGGGTTCATTTTTTCTTCTTCTTCAATCGAAATTCATTTTTGTTTGCTTGTTGCTGTGGATCCACTTCTCAATGAGTACATCCCAAGCATATTCCATGTTGGATTTATATTCATTTAGAAGGTTCGTTTTAAATTTTCCTATGAATGCAATTCCAACTTGGTTTTATCTATGCCTTTTGAATATACACAAAACTATTTCTCAGTTTTCTCTTGATTGAAAGCTTCATTCGAGTTCTATTTTTTTGTTGAAAGCTCTTTGAATGTTTTTTTTTTCATGCATTTTGTTCCTTTTTTCATATATTTTTGCCTTTTCATTTTGAGTGACGAGAATATTACCGAAAAACAGTTCCAAAATCAACTAAATAAAACAGTGAAAAGTTCAATTTTAACATTTTTTCACTAAGAATTCATCACAATGACAACCCTGTTCGTGCAGTCATGAGCAAAAAAAAAGAAAAAAAAAAGATAAACAGAAGGAATGTTGTAATTCATTGCATTTACAATACTTGTGCACTTGTGTACCATCTCAAGCAAGTGTACGAGCAAAGAAGACACAAATCAATGAGCTACAGCAAAAGAACGAGAAAAACAGATAGAGAGAGAGAGAGAGAGAGAGAGAGAGAGAGAGAGAGGGAGAAGAGAGCAGGGATGAAGGAAAAATTTGTGCACGCGAAGGAATATTGCCAAAGATGGTCGTTCTTAGCGGGGGCAAGTTGAAGTGAGTTGTAAGTATAGAATGAAAAGAATTGCATAGCGACGGAAAATCATTCGTTTGTGGAAAGTGTACAGTTTTGCTGGATAGTTGAAATGGTTTATTAAATTTTCGTTGAGATAAATTGCAGCAGTTTATTTAAACAAAAGTTTGTGTGTGTGTGTGGGCGTGTATGTGAAGGTTGTAGGAACGAGTGAGCATGCAATCGACCCAAATCCTGCCGTGCAGAAACACACTGAGAACCAGCATCAAGCCAGAATCAACATTATATTGCCAGCATCGAAATCTTGCCAATGTGTTTGTGTATCTCTCTCTCTCTCTCTATCTCTCTCTCTCTCTATCTCTCTCTCTCTATCTCTCTCTATCTCTCTCTCTCTCTTTCTCTCTATCTCACTCTTCCCCACTCTTTATGTTTGTATTTTTGCCTCAAAGATAAATACAAGAACTTCTAAAATGTGAACGGCACAAACATTCCCGGCAACTCAAACTGAAAATCTAATAAAAACAACAACGAATCGCAGTGGCACCCAGCCGAAACACAGATATAAAATGAAAATTGGCCAATAAAAATTTGTTTGCAAGCAGTTTTTGACATTAGTCGTGATCGCATAAGCAACAACGACAACGATATAGTTACATATAAACTACAAGTTGTCGTTGTCGATTCCATTTTTTGGCTGCCATCGACTTCACTCTTGCTACCACACAAATGGACGTGATTGCAGCACTATTTTGTGATTGCTAACAAGAAATTTAAACAAGGCACACATTCTCTTCACTTCTCTCTCTTCTCTCTCTTTCTCTCTCTCTCTCTCTCGCTTTCACTTTTGCTCCTGGTTTCGCTATTTCACTTTATTTATCGACCTTCCTCTCTCTCTCTCTCTCTCTTATACTCAAAATTTCACTAGAATGGAGAGAAGCAATATGATGAAAAAAAAAAAGATGGAAAGCTTCAAAGAGAAAGAGGAACAAGAATTACGAAAGCAACAAAATAAAATAAGTAAAAAGCTGGGAAATGCAAATAACATTTGCTCATTGAAGCGCAACGACAATAAATTCCATGGCAGCCAAACGACCAACGACGACAAATCAATGCGAAATTTATTTTTATTGAATCAATGTCGAGACAAGTATTGAAACCAGCCCAACATCGCATATAAATATCGCACACTCACATACGCAAAAGTCAAATCAATAAAAATGATGCAATGAAATCGAAACGGTTCCCATAAAAACGCAAACTACTGGAAATGGATAGCCGATTAAAATTTGTGTGTTCTGTCCTCAAAATCGATCTCTCTTTGTTTCTATCTCTCTTTTTTCGTAGTTCTGATAAATAAATCAAGAGTCGATTTTCAGTGGCATTTTTACCGAGTTTTCATTCATTTGATTTCCATATTTATGCTCATCTGGTTTGGTGACAGGCGTTTCGATTTCGCACGACAGTGAGACGCAAAAAAAAAAAAAAACGATTGACACTAAGAATCTCTATGAAATATTTCACTTTTGAACATATCCAATGCTAGTGGGTATTTGGTTGGAATGTTTTTCATGCAAACAAAATAAACTATTCAATTAAAAAAAAATGTTGAACCATTTGGCGATTGATTTTAACGGATTTTAATGCGGATTGAATATAATATTTGACAATTTTAATTGGAAATCGAGATGATTTTCGGGCATTTTTTCGGCAATGATCTCATTTTCTTTTTCTTTTTTTCTAATTGAGTCGGATAGTTGTCAAAATCCAATTATTTTCAATGGAATACAAGTATTTCGAGCAATGACAGCTCTTGTTTACAATCCAATTAGCGACTTGAGTAGCTAAAAGTTGGGAAATTTTATAAAATATACACAGATCATTGAATAGGGAAAAAAAGCTTTTTGAAATGCGCTGAAAAATAACGAGAAAATGAATATTCGACACATCAATTGAATTCACCGCATATCAGTGATTCGCATCAATTTCCATTGATTATGATTTCGCAAATGCTAACGCAAACGAAAGCATCAATTACAAAAGATCTTTACAGTTTAAAACTGGTCAAAATCAATCGGAACTACAGCAATACGTGCCGTTTAACCAATGCCAGAAATGGAAAAAAAAAAAAAATTTACACACCGAAAATGTGGCACAAATGACTATATCTGAATTGTGTTGGAAAATCAACAATGAGATTGGATTCAATTTTCAATAATAATTGATAAATGGTGAATAACATGCAATGCATCTCGTAAACGAGATACTGCTGACATTGATTTTGTAGACGCGGCTGGTTTTTTCATTCGAATGAATTGCGTTTGTTGTATTTGAGTGATTTATTGTATTGCCGATCCTTTGTGTACACATTTTTTCGATGATTTTACTTTAATTTTAATAAAAACTTTTGGAATCAATTACTATTTTTTCTCCATATCCATTTGTTCACAAAAAAATCATTGATGATATTGTTTTGCATAAAATTGATCAAATTTGCCGATATTTCGTATGAAAATAATAAACATTCATTCTTTGTTAACATTGTTAACTTAACAAGAAAAGAAAACTTTTCAAATTGTACGGCCATCGCGTAAACAGTAATAAAAAAGTATATAAAAATGCATACTAACTTATCCTATTACGGACGCTAATGCGAGATTGTTTCATTTCTGTATAAATAATTTGTAACGGTTTTAATGTATTTTACAATTGAAGATAAAATTGAAAGTAGATTCAATTTGAGATTATTGTAATCATTCAACAAACAGTTTAAGTGTTCATTTTATTCTGATTTATCAGTCACAGTTTGATGAATGATCAAGTGCAGACATTACAAATATTTTCACAAAATGATACAATCGAGATGTTTGAAATTGAGAATCATTACGTAATAATATGTTATCGCGAATGCATGTGATAGATAAAAATAGTAAACTTGAAACTTGAAAAAATAGCTGAGAATGTAAAGAAGTTAACTGCACATTGAATCATTTCATTCATTGGTTGTAGTTAAAATAACATCTAGTTTAAAACTCAAGTAAGTTTGAATTGCAAAAAAAAAATTCCTATTTTCCCCCATAAAATGCGTGGAATTACAAAAAATCAATTAAATCTTTCAAAAAAAAATTTAAATGCTTAAGTCATTAGTCAATATATTCTATTTCTAACTTTAATTATGAAATTTATTTGGAAATAGATTTTTTTAGTTGAAAAAGATGGAATCTAATAACGACGTGAGTCAAAAGTCCGGAAAATGAGAGAAACCAAGATGAAAACAAAATTATCGAACAACTACTAACAGTCATTGATGCTAAAACCAACAAATTTAAGACGAAATTAAAGGAATCGACTGAAAATTGCTTAGAATCAATATGAAATAAATAAATCGATATAAATAAAATTTGACTTATTCGAGGACATGAGCTCCAGCCGTTTAGCGTAACGCTCATGCAAACAGGAGCTGTCTAGAGCCAATAAGTATAGGATTCAATTTGGGAAACTTAGTTAATTTAAAAAAACTTAAGTTTGAACTGAATTCAGATGAAACTGAAATAAATAAATGGATTAGAGTAAAAGGAAAGTAATGATTTTGAAATTACAAAAAGCAGTGTTGGCAAATCGACTGTCTATTATACAGCCGATGTATATACATGTATAGACATGAGAAGTAGACAATGGTAATGATCAGAAGAGAACTCTCACAAAACTGAGAAGGTTATAATAGATGCGAGATTACACTGTGGTTATTTGTATTGGTCATTTTTTTTCTACGCTTTGTGCTGAAATTCTTTTGATTTCAGTCCATTGTCTATCAACATGTCTATACCATGAACCTGTATATACATGTGTATTGTATATCGATGTCTATCGATTGCCAACACTGACAAAAAGTGAATCAACCAATGGCTCATTAGACGATTCTATTCCAAAGCCGATTTTATATATTTGTCCACAAAAACTATGCTAATTGAGAGTAAATAAAGCAAAAAATCTTCTGAATGACAATTTTTTGTTTTGAAATTTTTGGAAAATATTTGAAAAGAAAAATGGTCATCGAATTGAGTTAGATATGAATAAGTAAACAAAATATAAAAAAATGCTTTCTTCAAACGCATTGAAGCAATTTTAAAGTCGATTGAACAGTTTGTAAAACAAATACCACAACCATCAATTCAATGGTATTGTTGATTGAAGACGATGCTCAATCCATTTTTCGCTTATTGTTCCCACTCAGTAAATGAATGTTTTGCACCGCACACGATGGTGATTGTTGAAAGTTTTAGCATTGAAATTGAGCTGTCGAATGCGTCGTTTGCTTTCAATAACAGAAAATCATTCGATTTAACTTTGAGCTTCGAATCGATTTTTGTTTTCTGCCAAGTTGAAGCTAGGCATGCGAAAAGTTTCGATTGTGTAGTAAAATTGGTTTGAATGATGCACAAAGCACATGACAAAACTCCCTAGTGCGAATGAAGTTGATGTTGTGCGCGAGTGTGTGTGTGTGTGTATGTGTGTTTGAGTGCGAATCAAAATCACTTTATGTGTCGTCGTAATGGTTTGTTTAGCGTTTGGTTTACTGATGAAAGGTAAGCATTTTGTTTTCAGTTTGTCTATCGTTTTCAAGCGACTAAATTGCAAACGTTGCGTTTACATACACACAGTTTGTGTTTGTGATGTTATTATTGTTTCGAAGCATTTGGTAGGCGGTTTAATGAAGACAAGCATGGATAAGGAAGCACAGAATTGTGCGTTCGGATTCGACAAAGCGAATTTCGTTTTTTTTTTTTTTTTGTTTTCGAGTATAACACGATGGTAAATGTTGAATGAGAAAAAATGGGTTTTGGGAGTCACTGAATCAATCGAGGACAACGCATGAATATAACGAGTTTTTAGTAACTCACTGTTTCATCTGTTGTTCGTTCGTTGCTGATAAATGCACGCAATCCCACAATACACGGGAAAATCGGAAAATTCAGAGAGAGAGGGAGAGTAGGAGATAGAGAGAGCAAAAGTGCCAACCAAATGCAGTATATAGAGAAATAGTTAATGTTTTTTCTCTGTCGTTATACATTTCTATTTATCTTGTTGTAGTATTTTCATTTTGTTGTTGATTTGTTATTGCTTTGGTCGGTGGGATACTTGTTCAATGTGCAAGAGTCGATGATATTGCAGGACAAACTTTTCGAAAGCCGTTTTATCAGTGGAGCGCGCGAATATTGAAAAGAATAGAGAGAGAAAGAGAGAGAGAGAGAAACCAAGCAAATTACAGCAGAAAAAGTGATTGTGTTTGGTTCGTGGAAATCATTTCGGTTTGGTAGCTGCTGTCAATGAAATGTTTGTCATTTTATGTTCCCATCGTTGTTATCTCATTCTCTTTATTTCTTTCTTTGTTTTTCTTTTTCTCTCTCTCTCTCTCTATCACTTTCTCTCTTTCACCCTTCCTTTCTCTCCATTTATATTCTTTCATTCATTGACTTGGCAATGCGCGTTCCACAAATCGATAAACTCATATGAATACATTCGAATGACGTTGAACGGAAAGTTGTCTCTCGCATTCATTTCCAACTCAATCGAACTTATTTATCTTCATTTTAGTCTCGATATGCGTTCGCGTCACACAAAACTTGTTCTTCATCGTTGTCGTCCTTGTCGTTGTTGTTGTTGTTTTTTTTTTTTTAATAGAAAATACCGCACACGTTTTTACATTATTTTCTCTTTATTTCTTCTTGATTCGTAAGTTTCATTTGCCTGGTAAATTGTAGTTATTTGCACTACGGCAACTCACAACAGCAGTCACCAATATAAAGACAACACACAGTTTCTGATATCCATTTATCTTTATATAATCACTAGAATAAGCGTGCACTGAGCGTAGCAAATGGAATAAAATTCGAAAACGAAACATTACGATGTAGCCAAGAGGATGAAAGGCAAAAGAAGAAATATGGCAGAGAAAAATGATGAACCCAAATATACTGACTACGTCGCAAAAGCATATATACACGCAACAAAAACAAAATAAATAAATAAATTACCACGTCACATCGCATAACAAAAAAAAAAAAGTTTTTGCAAAGAACGAAGAAAAGGAGGAAGAGAAGTAGAAGAGAGAACGAGTGACAGAGTAGGAGAGAGAGAGAGAGAGAGAGAGAGAGAGAGAGAGAGAGAGAGAGAGAAAGAAATAAAGAGAGCGAGAAAATAAACACGAAAATTCCAAGCTAGACCTCGGCAAAAAATGCGTTTTCATTGCGAACTCACACAGTGAAATTCATGTTTCCTGCTTTTCATTTGCCATCACAAGTCCGTGCCTCGGTTGCACAAAGCATACTCATAATTCTCGCTCAGTTTAAATATGCTTTTTTCAATTTTTTTTGTTGTTGTTTTCTTCTTTGGATCCTTGCGATCAGAGTGAAAAAGAGAATGGAAATTTATTTAGTTATCGCTTTTTCATTTGGCTCATATTAACTTATTCCTCTTCATTCGGTCGATCGTATCGCGTTAGCTGAGCCAATGTGTCTTTTGTGTAACACGGTGCTACTAGCACCAAGATATTTCAAGAATTCAATTTCGATAAATTAAATATATAAGAAAAAGGGAATGAAGAAATTTCGAATGCGCACATTCACTTCATTCGACAACGACAGAATTTGCTCAAGTTAAGGAAGCAATCGATTTTGCCGATGCCACACGCAATTTATCCGACCGAAATCGATGCTATTTTTGGATTGATATTTGTGCCATGTCTCTTGAAAGGGAGTGGAATAAACTTTTTCTCTCTTCGATTGAACGATGAAGGATTGAGAACAGAAAAGAAAAGAACAAAAAATGTGAATGGAAAAAATGTATTTCGTTTTAGTTTATAAATATGAGATGGTCGCAATTAATTTTACAAGCACAATTTCATAAAACTAGCTCATGGTATTTTAGTATTCATCGCCTTCACATTTCTGTCTTCAAATATTGGTTAAAGCATCAACTATATTCTCATCATAAATGTTAAATGGTTGTTGGCGTTATTTTCTTTTTTTTTTCTCTTCTCGAATGTCGTGCGATGAACGACGAATTGCCTGAGATTGATTGGAATTATAATGTGTTTTTGTATGGTATTTCAGTGTGTCGGGTTGGAGAATAACGATGTCGATATAATAAATGTAGAAGCGTTCAAGTGTTGTCGTCATAATTTTCAATCCAATGCCAAAAACGATAGCTCTGTCTAGACATTGGCTACTTGATTTCGAAATTGTGGCAAATGAGAGTGAGCAGAAAACGTTAATAATCATAAAATCAGAGCTTATGAAATTCATACACACGCATTAAAACGGTGATGCAATTTGATACCGAAACAAACTGAACCGTGGAATATCATTGAAACTATGGCAAACGTGGTGCTATGAATGTATTCGTTTGAGCCCAAAAAAAAAAAAAAATTATATCCTTCGAATGAATCTAGAAGTCGGCTTTTTTTGCTTATTCTCTTCTAGTTATTTCTTTGGCAATTTTGGATTTGTTTGTGATACGGTGGCGTTCAGGGGCAAAAATTGAATTTCAGTTAATAGCATTGAACTTGGTCAATGTTGTGCTTTTTTTTGTAATCACATTCATGTCATATTCGTCGGATGTGTCAGTTTTAATTTACGCCTAGCGTTAAATTGCGATCATTCGAAGTGTGACAATCACATTTTGCTCTCTCTCTCTCTCTCTCTCTCTCTCTCTCTCTCTCTCTCTCTCTCTCTCTCTCTCTCTCTCTCTCTCTCTCTCTCTATCTCTCTCTATCATCTACTTGCTGTTAATGTATGTTCATATTGCGTGGGAAATCTCATTTTCGTGCCAATTTTCATGCGCTATTTTTTTTTTAATCGGATTGATTGCTTGGCCGACATTTTAATACTGGAGACAATTTGATAGAGTTTCATTTAATATGCAATTGAAATAGGGCCTAGCTGAAAATCATTGGCCCCACCAATTGTTCGCCCATCCATCATTCACTTTCACGGTATTGCAGCGGTGCGCAACATTAGCAACAAAAGCATCGATTCTCTGTCGGCACATAAATGGAGCGCAAAATACCAATTAATTCCAATTGTTTGACCTCTGCACACATACAAATACTTTATCAAACAACAAAACTTTGCCGTTTAATAATTGAATGACAAAAACAACAACAAACCAGCCATATTACTGAAGTGGAACGATGACGGAAGAGCTTCAATGAATAGCTAAAGAAGTGGCCAACATGACATAAACATACAAATCGAATACAAGAAGAAAATAATGAAAAAGATGCAAAAGATGCAAAAGATGAAGGAAGAAGAAGCATCGGAGGAAGAAATAATCGACTATTCTTCACTTCATTTGCCTTTTCAATTATTTTCTTATCTATTATTACACCCGTTTTCTCGTTTCTTTCGTTTCTTTTCATGTCATCATTTCCACTCAAATCCATTGTCGATTGAGAAAGAGAGAAAGAGAGAGAGAGAGAGAGAGAGAGAGAGAGAGAGAGAGAGAAAATCAACAACGTCGAGAAAGAAAAAAAAGAAACAAGCCAAAGAAACGCATCAACAACATATCCCCACTATTATCACAATAGACGTTATTATTTTGATGAGCGACGAGAGTAAAAGTGGTGTAGATTTCATGAGATGGAAAGGTGTTCGTTGTACAACATTTGAAAGATGACTTGTCCAAGCTATCACTTTACTTGCTATATGTTTGTATTACATGCGAATGAAAGCGATTCAATTTGTACCGGTTTGAAAGGCTGTGTTGCCCAATACACACAGCGCAGCACACAATTATCAAGAAAATTATTAAGAAAATACCAACACAACAACGAATCTTTTCAAATATTTTCTCTTTTCATTATTTTTTTCTCTCTGTGTCTTTCTCTCATTCTGAAATGGCAAGATGGGATCATGTATTATGTAATCTTGATTTGGCTCGAAACGTTATATTTAAATAAAAACCCATTGATTATGCGAATCGATTGCTGTTTGTAATGTGAACATGTTTTCATCTATATTTTTCTTTTTTTTTTGTTATTCATTCTTTTCTTTTTTTTCTTCATTGTTGTGCATTGGTCCTTGGTGACGCAGACAAAGCACGGTGCCGACTCAATTTCTCATATCATCGCCGGTTATATCGACCTCTTTAACGAAACGATATGATATGATGTTGTATGGCTGTTGTTGATGTGAAATCATCAACGATGATTACGAATGATATTAGTGATGAAGCCATTGTCAGCATACAGACAAATACAAGCATATACACTATGCTAGTCTCCCCCCTCGTTCTGTTGCTGCTGTTGCAGCTATTCATTTCAGTGAGGTTGTGTGTGTGTGTGTGTGTTTGTGTGGATTTTAGTTTCACAAGAGGTAGAAGCTTTTGTGTTGTTCATCGGTTGATCTACCGTCGTATGCAAATATACGTGACAATCTATTGTACATCGGTTATTGTTCACCAAATGGGCCCGATATTCAACAATAAATGTTCACCATACAAAAGCGTTTGGTTCAAAAAATTTTTCCGTTCTCACTCTCTTTCATACTCTCTCTCTCTTTCTCTTTTGTTTCTTTCTGTTGTGCGCTCTCTCTCTCTCTCTCTCTCTCTTTTCTGATATGCGCAGCCGGTTGCGATCAACCGAAAACAAATTGATAAAATGTCATGAATATATTTTACATTGTCGATATTGAAAATTGGTTGATTTACCATTTTATGAATGGGTGATATGTATGTCAGCTACTTTATTAATATTATTTAGGCTAATGACGGGTAAATATACTCGTTTTGTAACCTCAAATTGTCGACCATATTTCCTTTCAAATGGAAAATGATTGAAATTGTGGTTTTTACAAAAACAACCATCTAAATGAGAAAGGATTTTGTACGCCAACGAAGATGAATGACAGATGATTTTTCTCGCCAGCCGATAGAATTTGTCATTTCTTTCTTTCTTTTCACTCTTTTCTCCACAACTTTTCTTCATTCTTTGCTTTATTCCATATGGTGTGATGCGGTTGTTTTTGCATTTTATGCGTAATGCTATGTAATTTTTAAGCCTTTTTATAGTTTTCAATCAGTATTCGTGTGTATATTCATCGCTGTATACTCAGAACATATGCTCGCTCATTTTTCACCAAACATTCTATTCGCCTTATTTGCTTCGTAGCTTGTACTGTATGCGCACGCTGCGCACACGCTCGTCGAACAAATTTTTGATCATAAAATCCATTTATTTTCAAACAAAGTCTTACATTTGTATGGTTTTCGCGCTTCTCACATATGTGCGATTGCAAGTATGTATTTTTCCTTATTGCATGCTATTATCCATTTAACCTTAGTATGAAGTGCTGCGTTGCTTTTGTTCCGTTTTTTTTTTTTTAACATTCACATTTCACAATTTATGACTGAAAATATTTCAAATTGACGGCATATTTTCAGTCGACCTGCTTCAACAGAATCAAACTCTATACACTCGGGCACACACACACACACACACACACACACACATACACACACATTACATACTGAACCAAACTCAATCGCACCAGACTAAGAGCTGTTGGTGCGGTTGCTTCCGTAAAGCCATTGTTCTTCTCTCTCTGCATCTACTTCTTCTTTTCTCTTCTGTTATTTCTCTTCATAATTTCGCAGTATTACCGATTTTTCGTCGAAATTTTGTACCACATATTCGGTGTACGATGCATTCGACGATAAATGGCTTTTGGTTCGCAAAGCGATAAGCCATATGTAAACGCCATCTTTATATGAGATGCTCTCATTTTCATTGCGCCAATATTATTTCATGTATTCGTCTTATTTCATTGAAATGAAAGAATCGTTCACAGTCGCTCGTTTTATTTTTGATGAGTTATTCAAGAAAAGAAAAGCCATTGCCAAAAAAATGTTGAACAAAAATTATAAATGTATAATATGAAGCGCACACAAAATAACCTGCTGCTTTCATAAACCAATATTGTTCATTGTATTTTAAATGATTGTGTAAGCAAATGGTTTAGCATTTTTGTTCTTCTTTTTCTTCTTCTTCCTTTTCTCGGGAGCTTGTTAAAACGACGAGTAATGCTGAGCTGTGTGCATTTTTTTATAAGGATCTTTCCGATTGTGAATCAAAATCCCATTGTCATTAATCCATTTTCAAGAGGATTGAAACGAGTTCATAAATTGTTTACCATCAACATTCCCCAATGGCATTGAATTTGCCATACTAAACTGTCACACAGTAATTCATGCAGTTTCTATGCACGACATAGTTCGGTGTACAGTCCATACTTTGGGCAAATTGGACTTTTAAAACAAACAACAACAAAAAAAACACATACACAATCGATACGGTTTTATTATCAAATCGAGCACACCGACAAACAAAGAATAATCCCAAATCGCCAAACCCATCAAATCGAATCATTCTCCAAATAAGAATGGGACCTTCGTATGTATATTTTTTTGGGTTCAACACTCATCATTCATTTCATTTCTAACAAATCGAAATAATTCGCATATTTTTCTCACTGCTGACGCCGCCAATGGCATAAATTTTATGCGAATTCGCATGAAGCTGATATAAACCGCACCACCAAATGCAGTAAAGAAAGTAAATATATGCATGGAAGTATGATAACGAGAGAAAAAGAAAGAGAGAGAGAGAGATGGAGAAAAAAAGCTTTATTTTTTTCATTGTATATCAAATTTATTCCTTTTGTTGGCTTCGTATTCGGGATGCCAAATACGATTTGTTGTTGCTGTTGATGAGGGTAATTTATGTGCGATGTCTTGATGATATATTGCCAGTTGTGCAATGGCGCATTAGCGCCAAAAATATTTTCCCCCAACCGGGTTCAAAGAGATTCAAACAAAGCAGCTCTTCAATCAAAACCAAAGCAAAACAAATACATTTCTCCCTCTCTCTTCCTCTCTCTCACTCTCTTTCCCAATCTCTCTCCCTCTCCCTCCCCCCCCCCTCTCTCTCTCTCTATCAATCTACTGAAAAGCAATGAAAAACGAAGTGAAAGATAAAAGAATTGAATCCAATTACAAATACGCGTGAATGGGCGTCCATCAAAGTATAAAAAAAAATGGGGAATTTGTAAATTCCATGAATGGCATGTGAAATGTGATGAAGCGGCTTAACTCACATAGATAAAAGGTTCGAGAGGGAAAAAATAGCGGTAGTTTGGCACTCATCTATTCATATCAATTTGTGTACAGAACTAATGGTCATTCGGTCATTGGGTCAGTTGACACACGATTTTAATGTCAATGTATTTTGCAAATGTTTATCTGGCGGCAATCAACGAGAGCAGCACACACACGCGCACACATATCGAGCTTGAAGCAGTATCGTATTCGATTGCATACGCACCGAATTTGACCGGTTCATTTGGAGTACGTGTTTATGTTTCCGATACGGTTATTATGCACGCAAATATAATGGTATTAATGATAATGGATCTTAATTTATGTCAGATCTCGTACATCCGGTCCATTTTCACTTGAACAACAAAATCAAAATCGATGCAATATATCCGATAAGCATACACGAAAACAAAAAATTTCACTCAGAGATTCTAATTCATTAATTCACAAATCCTAATCTTCATAGAGAAATCCAAACAAAATATATATTGATGAGGCACGCGTGTTTTCTATTCATTGTTCTTTTGTACTTTCCGGTTAAATCTTCCATTCAATACATCGTCCTAATTACGACGCCCATGAATGCGCTTTGTTTCCGTTGATTAGTTTAATGCATATACCAACATATCATCGAAATTGATTATGCTATAAATTGAGGACGATGCCTTGGTTAACAAACAACATAACACCGCATCGTCCAAACGCATTCGATCGTTTCAATGAAAAAACCCATTTCACTAAATCAGTTTCCTTTCAACGCTACATTTAACTAAACCGTTTGCAAAATTATCAATCGATTTTAACAATATCACAAATTCTACTCTCGACCAACGCATATTCAGTCCATTTGCGTGTAACAAATATCCATTGTTTCATCAAATCAACCGTAATTAATCTTAATCGCTGGTAAATTTCCAACCAAACAATGTTTCCGGTCTCATTTTGACCATCGATCACACTGAATACTTTTCACAATGACAGAAAAGTAACAGTTTCAACCAGATATGTATGACTCTCATATGAGCCTATATGGTTGACTTATTGGCGAAAAAAAGTTAATTTACATTGACTTTTACCAGAATTTTTATATAAAAAATCCAAATAATCCATTGATTGACTCAATTATTATGAATTTTTAATTCCATATTTCAAAGAGATGACTCACTTAAATTGCATTCCCAAAATATGTCATATTACCTAATCGGCAGAATGTTTGTTCATGGAAGAAAATCAATTATTTGCATGCTCACGATTTTTGTTATTGGTGGGGGTGGTGAGGGTGGAGAGGGTGTGTGTAAGTTTGTTTGCCTGTGCGGTAAGAAGAAAATGTTTATTGATGGAGGCATATGTCAAATTGAAAATCCATATGCTAAATCTCAATTATGTTATCCATCGTTGGATGCACACGACAACATGGTTAGCAGCAAAAGTTTGTTCGATTGTTTCATGTTCGCATATGTTGATGATTACAAGGAAATAACCAAATTATAACTAAATCTTGGCATTAACAAGCGCCCCAAAAACGTGTTTCACATTATTAATTTCATCGTAAATTACATTTTCATTGGTGTTGCATCTCTCACCATATCGATCCACTTGACCCAATTGCCAGGTGTTATTTTATTTCTCACAATTTCTCCGAACTCACACCCCCTCTTTCGCTTTCACTCTCCTTCTCTCTCTCTCTCTCTCTCTCTCTCTCTCTCTCTCTCTCTCTCTCTCTCTATGTCTTTTTCTCTTCAATATTCTCATCAAAATTAATATAACATCAATAATCCGATTTGATGTAACATCTCTGAAAATGCTTATGTAAGGTAAAAACGTTGACATTGTTCCGAAACGAAAAATTGGCTGTGTTGATTGCTCAAGTCTTGTATTGTTATAGCATAAAAAAACTGACACCAATAATTCAATTTTGGTCCCTTAAAATCAACAAGAAATGTCGTGATCTGTGGAAAAAAAAAAGCCAAGTCAAGTTTGAAGGACAATTTGAAGCTCATCTGCACATTTGTGCTTAAATTGAATGGACTCAATAAAATTGAGTCAGAAAAGCAAATTTCTGAATGGTTTACCAGTATTACTAAATTTGAATAAAATGAAGAAAAGGGCAAGAAAACACATTGAATGTGGGTGTGGAGTGGATACAACAATAAAAAAAAAAACATTCATTTGCCAAAAGATGTTGTCTGCATCGAAGCGTTTAAAACATTAAATTCAATTGAATAGAAAGAAAAAAAATAATAATAATAATTGGTTATTAATATTAAATTTCAACCACGACTGATGACATTTTTTTTTTCTAGAAAAAAACAAACTCATTCTTGGTCGAATTGATAACGTTCATTTTTATCAAGAATTTACATTGCAAAAATGCTTTCGATGTGCTTCGCAAAAGACTCATAAACCATTACATAGACTTCATATTCAATAGAATATGACATTGCTTTTATATTAAGACTCAATATATTTTTTTCTCTTATTGTTGTTATTATTATTATATCACAAGGCTTTTCATTTCAAACGCATTTTTATTTTGTTTTCTTTGGGTGCTTCATTCGGTTTATTCAATGCGATTTCAATTCTGATTATGTGTATGTGTATGTATGTGCTTTCGGTCAATTCATCAAGGATTCTTTTGTGTGGCATCGGAATTGAACAAAAACGTCTTCTTTTCTATCACACAAACGGATTTATAAGCTGAGAACAAAATGCTCGGCCATTCGACTGAAAAATAATAAAGGCGATGACGACGATGATGGTGATGCTGATGATGATGATGTTAATGGTGTGAGACGTAAAATAAAAATTATGTTCGATCTTTGTGTGTGTTTGTTCGATGGGTTTTTGAAAGAAAAACAGCAGAGCCTAAGATAATCTGGTGTCTTTATGTTTCAAAACGATTGTTTGTTCATATCCAAAATTGTGTGTATGTTTGTGAGCTTGCTGTTTAGAGTCATCCATATGGCTAGTAATGATAAATTCACAAATGGAGCAATTGACGTCATTTTCCATCGATATGACTCTACATTCATCAAATTCAAAAGGGACAAAATGAAATGAAAAAGAAAAAACGATTCTTATTGATCCATTTCAATGGATATGAAAACACTAGTAATTAACTAGTCGAAACGAAATCAACTTTTCTTTCTCTTCGTTTTTTCATATTCCAATAGCTCTGTTACATAAACGATAACAAAGTCTTCAATTTGATGACCCATCAAAAGCAATATTCATTCCATTTTTATCCCTCTTTTGAAAAGTGCAAATCGACACAAAGAAAAATGAGAAGATAAAAAACTTTGTTTCATTGCTCTGCCCAAGCAAAATGTACACTTCTTCTTTAATTATTTTGCTTGTGAATGATTTCGCAGTGAAAGTAAAAAAAAAAAAAAAAAAAAAAAACTGAAAGAAAAGGGCTACACGATTAAATGCACTCGGGTGGTTTGGTTTATTATGACCATTTCATATTCATTGTTAAATATATATATTTTTCACATTTTTTTCTCTCTCGTCTGCCTTTTGAAATTTTTGTGCTTTGCCTGTGTTATGTGCATCGATGCGCCGAAGCGAAAAAATGGAGCAAGCATGAGCGCGACACACAAGCAAAAAAAAAAAAAAAAAAAGAACAAGGCGCGCAGCCTGAGTTGCAACTCTGCGAGTAATTAGCAAAACTGCACTTTTACTTGGTCTCCAGTTTCACACTCATTTCAATGGCGTTGCACGCGGTTTTCTCTCATTTTCTCTTTTACTCTTAAAATAGTTTTCTCTCAACTCTTTCCTTGCACACATTAATTGAGAATTCTTGTTGCAAACACATTTTCTTTGCATTTGTTTTCTCTCATTTTGTGATCTTTTTTCATCAGCACTTTTATTAAGCGCTAAACAAAGAAAGTTCAAATCATGAAACAAAAAAATGTGCCCGCAAACAGGAAGAGAAAAGAAATAAAACATCCTATAAAAAATATGTATTTTAAGGACGAAAAAAAAAAAATTATGTTTTCTCTCTTTTTCTCCAAAAACCGAAATGAAATTGTTTTTTTCAACGTAAATATGCTTTTAGTTGATGCTTTTCACAGTGGCGCATATTTTTTAGTTGATCCGATGAATTCAGGTCTCGGCATCAATTGAAGATTGAACGCAATGAATATGAGCATTACTGTGTACTTGTTACTGTATGAACTAAAAAGAAAAAGCATCAAAGCAAAGAATTTACCACAAAAGCCGCAATATTCTAAAATTCGGGGCTTCGTTGTGAAAGGCTTTATTCTCTTTCATTTCCGTTATCTTTCTCTATCTCTTGCTCTTTCTCTCTCTCTCTCTCTCTCTCTCTCTCCTCTGGCTCTCTCTCCTTCTTTCTCTGAACGTTTAGCATTCAAACGCGTTTCATTTAAAGTATGCATGAAGTTCGTGAATAATTGACATGGAAAATTTCTAAGCTTGGTTATACTTTATTCACGTGCAAAATGCACTGTGCTGTATTTGGTTTTTATTTTTCCCTCATAACGTCGAATAAGCTGTTCCAAAATGGTTGAAAAATGGGTGAAAAATGATGGTAGTTGTTGTGGTGGATGAATATATTTTCCATGAGATTAAGCTCTTTGTTGCATCTGTATGACTGCATGTCATTGCAAATCGTTTCTTATCTCGATTTGTATAGCTTAAAATGGGAACAAACAACGGTCATGAAAATTTGACATGTTTGAAAAATGAGAAATATTGGCTAGATATGAATCCCAATGAAAAAAAAGCGGAGACATAAAAAAAAAATGAAAAACGAACAATAATAATCAGCTTGTGAGAGTTGATCCGTTGTTAGGAAAGTTAGTGGGAAAGATTTTGCTGAATATTGAATTGGCAGTGTAAATACGCAAAAGGGAGTGATTGAAATGGTCGTCATGTGGAAAATTATTACCAGTTTTTTTTTTACGTTTACTGAATAATTATGTTGAATGCACGTTACCAATAACAACGCTGAAAATTAAAAGAGCAAATAAATTTTTGCTTCTGCAGACACTGGTCACCGTGTGCGTTCTCGCCTGAAAACAAAATTTACATTCATTATACGTCGAATGCCAACGCTTCAATTTCAATATCATTTTCACCGAATGTGAACGTGATGAAGGGACGATATAAAATGCGTCGAATGATTAAAGCAAACGAGCCAGTTCCAAAGACATTTTTTTGTTTTCTTCTCTTCATCTTCTTTTTTTTTTCTTTTCGTTTTTCATCAAATTCGGTCGAACAGAGACCGCGTTCAAGATATTAAAATATTGTCACTCTCGTGCCAGGTGCTTAACGCGATGAAGCTATATTATGCCATCATGGAGCTATATTATGCGTTATTACATTTTAAAAGTTTTTTTTTTCTCTTCTCTTGGTCTTCTTTGCTGGTTTTTTAAGTTCGACTGCCAGAGATTGGCATCCTTTGGGGTGCGTCTCTGAACACGCATTCAACGTCATTGACATTGTGCTCTCTATTCGCGAAGCATTTTTTTTTTTCTCTTCTACTTAATCGGTCAAAATACTGATGATGATGATGGAAAACGTTACCCGCCGAAACGACAAACAATGTGCCGTGAAAAAGACAACCGAGCTGGAGCCGCACGCTCAATGATATAAAATTGAGAACGAAATAACGGTAGAAAAAAAAAATCAAAGACGGTACGCCAACGATAAGTAAAAATGAAGCTACTGCAAGTCATAAATACTTCGGTCGATGTTTTGCGATAATAAAAATTCATGACGACAAAAATTGAAAAATACGGAACAAGGAACTTCAGACGGCTTTCTTCTTCTCAATCTCTCTTTCGTTGACTTTTTGTCTTTTTGTGTCTTTTTGCGCACAGATATTCCTTTTACGCGCGTATTAAATTCGTTTGTTGTGATGCATGTGTATTAAAGTCGCTTTATTATGTTCATATTTTCAATTTCGTTTCTTGTGTTGTCTCTATACATACATCTCAATCTCTCTCCCTCTCAAGAGTGTCGCCGACTGATTGTGTATGTGTGTGTGTGTGTGTGTGTTTTTGTGCACCCAGGAGTGCTTCAATTTCGAAACATTATTTTTTAATGGATTTTCTCTGGTTGTTTTGTTACAAGTGTAATCAAGTTTCATGCACGAACGAACGTCACACTGATGACAGGGCTCGAGAATTTTTCTCATAACTTGTATTTTTTTTTTTTTATTAATTTTTGTTTTCTTTTTTTGTTCGTTATTTTGTAGTTGGCAGCCAAATCGGTTTCTGATGAGTATTTTTCTGGGATTTGCTACTTGATTGAAATGACATTATCCAGCCCTGTTGAAATATGCGTAGAAGTGGCGACTATTTGTTAAACGTTGCACTTTAAAGCGAACATAATGCAGTAATGACAATGACAATACTGAAAGACAACACTGATTTCGTGCAGTTTTTTTTTCTCTCTCGCTTGGTTCGGATAGACAAAAAATAATCTGTAAAATGTTCATCAAACAACATCTCAAATGATAAAACAACAACAAAAAAGATTCCATTCACATCTTTCATTGACATTCAAAAAGGGATTACGAAAAAGTTTTTCATTTTGGATTGTCATTTTCTCTCTCTCTCCCTCTCTTTCCCTCACTCTCTCTCTTTTGCATCACTTTTGGGATAAAAGGCAAAAGAAAGAAAACGACAAAACGGAAAAATAATCAGAATGCATGGCTCAAGTGGAAGAAAAAAATGAGCACAAAATAAACAGCAAAAATTCTAAATGATGAATAGTGAATTGATAAATTTATGAATGAAAATCAAACAGCTGCAAGTCGTTCACCATGATGATGATGGCGACTACTAAAAAGACGATGATAAACAAAAATAAAAAAAAAAAATTCTCGTGAAACGATATTGAAAAAGAAAAAGAAAAATGATAAAGAGAAAAAAGTTTTCTTTTTTTTTAGATTTACTACTTCGAGTAGTTTTTGGCGAACAAACGCGCACTCTTCAAATTCAATATTCATTGCTATTAATTTCAGTTTAAGCAACACACTCAATTCAGTTTTACCATACACTTGAAATGCTTTTTTCACTCTGAAATTCGGTTCTTCTCTTTCTCTCTCTCTATTCTTTTTTTTTCTTTCCTTCGTTTTCTCTTAGTATTCAAACGTGCACAAAAGTTTATGTTCCATGCGAGTGAGTTTTTTTTTCCTCATTTCTTGTTTCGGTTGGGTCCGCCTTGCAGCTGCTTCGTTGTCTCTCTTCTTTTGTGTGTCATATTGCATGTTCAGAGTGAGCCAAAAGTTTTTCCAAACTGTTGTCATGCGACTATTTAGATATTTGCTGTCTCGCTCACTTACTATTTTTGCTTGTCTCTATCTTGCACATATAAAGAGACAAACAAACGGAACGAAGCTTCCAGCAGAGAAAAAAAAAATGGAATCTAATATGCAACTTACATATGTATACAATATGTTTGGGGCGAAGTTTGAGCGTGTTTTTGTTAGCGACTGTCCTTATTTTGAAATGCTTTTATTTGCAAAATCATTCCAAATGATCCATCCGACCACTTGATTCTCGAGTTTTCTCTCGTTCTATCACTCTCTCTCTCTCTCTCACTCTCTCTCTCTCTCTCACTCTCTCTCTCTCTCACTCTCTCTCTCTCACTCTCTCTCTCTCTCACTCTCTCTCTCTCTCACTCTCTCTCTTGTCTCACTCATTCATTCACTCACTCTTAAGCACTCGCTCATTCTCTTTCACCATTAATGTTCGTTTCGCTTTTAGTTCCAAATTCAATGCAACTTTTTGTTGCACAATTTTCTCATTCTCCATCGTTGTACAATTTCACATTCGCATTTGCATTTGCATTTGCATTCATCAACGACCGTTTCCAGTTTCATTTTTTTCGGAAGGTTTCCGATTAAAGAAGCATTCACATACAAGCACATTTTACTGAATATATATGTCCTTTGAATAACTGCTTTACATTGATAAGCCCCATTCAATCGCTAGCTAAAATGCACTTCACTCTTCTCAATTGAATCGACGAACAAACGCCACTCAGCACACAACATTCAACGATATACAATTTTCCAATGGTATTGCATTATGTTTGAACCATCATTGAAATCCTATAATCCAACATTTCAAACCTAAATACTTAAACATTTTATCGAATGTACACAAAATTTGTGGAAAATAAAGTGAAAGAAATCGAGTTGAAGAGCAAGGGAGAGAAAGAGAGAATGTGGAATAAAACGAGAATGAAAAAATCGCATTTGAAGGCACACCATGACCTCAACAATGTTCACTAACAATCAAGCAAACCAAATGCAAATCACTTGTTTTGACAGCATCTTAAGGAAACTTTTGACTTTCTCAGAAACTTTGTGCCGACTCATTAATTTCGATGCAGTTCGATCCAATAACAAACCATTTAAACGCTGGCTGTTCAAAACCATCGACAGCAATCAATATTCATTTTTTTTTTTCTTTGTTAAAAGATTTAAACCGATGAACAGAGTCTGAAATTTTGTGAGATTATTGCTCTCAAATTAAGTTGTTGTTGAAAATTTGTTAACACAACAAAATCATAACAAAATTGAATTAATTTTTACAAGTAAAATATTGAACAGAAATGACATTTTCAAAATTTCAAATCAATTCATAATTATTAAATGCTTCATTACATTTTATCGATTTATCAAAACGATCAAATCTCGATGTAAACATCATTGTTTAGTCGATTGAATGTTAGTCTCTGTTTTGATTTTAAATCGTATTTGATTTCTCATTGAATATACGACCAGATTTTCCGGTCGTTTGAACATTTTCGATATATAAGTACACGTTTGAACACGCACCATGGATCTCATCCGATAAACAAGAGCAAGTACATTTTGAAATGGTTGTATGAGGTGCAAGCCACCCACTCCCCCTTCTCCTCAGAAGTATTTGTTCTCAAGGAGTTGAGCAACTTACTTTAGGTGAAATCGGATTTTAAAGAAATTCAATACGTGTACATGAACTTAACTATAGTGTAATATGTATTGCACAACAGCATCTTTGTCGAAACAAAAGAAGAAGAACAACATCAGCAGCAGGAGCAGCAGCACAAACAGCAACAAAATTGATACAAGTACAAAGTCGTGCCAAAGATTTTGTTTAACCGAAACCGCAAACACTGTCTTGAATGGTAATAGGCGATGGAGTGAAAAAAAAGAGCTTCTTTAACATGAAATTGGCAACTCAGATCGAAAATTCACTTTTAAAGCGACCTGTTCTAATTTCGACGAAATTATTTCGTACGAAAATCACAAGCTTGAGAAATCGCCACAAACACCTGCTTTTTATGTTTTTTTTTTATTTTCAAAAACATTAACAACAATAACAAAACAAATTTGAACTGATGAGTCCATTGATCCAATCGAAATTCTGTATTTGGTCGACGCGTCGAAGAATATCTTAGATTTTGCATACACTAAATAATTTAAACTGTTGTTGTATATTTGGCCAAAGCACTTTAAGCAAAACAATTTACAAATTTACAAAAGCGACTCAATATCTCTCTCTCTCTCTCTCTCTCTCTCTCTCATTGTTTATGATATTCGATATATTGGCATTGCCAAAATCGCAATTGTTCAATACATAATGTAGCTGCCTAGGCATATATGAAGATGTGCGTCGTCATTCTTGAACGAAAACTAATTTAGGGAAAATCCAAATTGTGATCTCGACATACGTTTATTTTCGACCGTTTCGATTGGCTGTGATTTTCTCAAATACTGGAATAGAAATTGCATTAATGCACAAAACACATAAAACACTCATAAACACATATAAATACATGTGAGTCTATGAAACCACAATGTTTGCTTTCTCACAAATACAACGATGCATGGAATTTTGCACAAGAGTCGTGCTTCAACAAACACCAAAGGAACGATCGAAAGCCGATAACCGAATGGAAATATTCTAAGTTTGCATTTGTGGCTGGAAAATAGCTTTTGTTTAAACGATCTCGCAAATCCGAAAAATCAATAGGAGATTTCGAACACAAATATGTATGTGCATTTAATGCGGAGAAAATTCAAAATGAAAAAAAAAAAAAAATACCGAAACAACGCATATCACCATTTAAGCATCAAAATGTAGCAATCGAAATTGTTCTCTTGTTTTTCTTTTTGTTTAAATTTCGGTTCAAAGATGCATAATGGTGCATAAAGCACTTTTTATTTGCACCCTGTCATCTCTGTCAGTTGAGTTTCTATTCAAAGGAAAACAACTAGAAAAGAATGGCATTTTTGTTTTTTTTTTTTTTCGGAAAAATGGTTGCTAAAAACTTTTCCACACGAAATATTTTCCGTTCGTTGTGGTTCCAGTGGAATTTTCATCCAGAGATTTTTAAAGCAAATCAAATTTTTCGACTATAAATTAATGCTTTATATTATTATGAATGACTCCGTTGAGAGTTGCCGTCCCAAAAGACCGTCTTGAAATATAGAGCAGCCGGTCGAGTTTAATTTTTTTTTTTTTTTTTTTTTTTTGTTCAGCTCCTTCTCAAGGGCTCAATCGATATATCAATAACCGTTGTTTGTTTGCACTCCATTTTCAAAACGCTTTCCTGGGCGCTTTCACTTCATCTCAAAAATTTGCATCTCACCGAGCACTCTTTTTTTTATTTCTTATGGAAAATGAGATTTTATCCATTTCGCACAGAGCAAATAATTTTGGATTGGAACGTGTATACCCGAAATCAAATTACAAGACCGTCGTCTTCAATTCATAATATACATACATGCACATTGGAAAAATAAAGAGAGAAAATTCAATGTGCGTAAATTTGATATTTTATTTTGATTGGATCGGTATCAATCACTCAAAGGTTCTTCATATTTCTTTCTTCTGGTAAATAAAGACAAATCAGTCGGTCGATGATGGAATATGAATTTGTATTTGCTTTATGCTTAAGTTGTCGTTGTGGTGACGTGAGACAGAATTTTTTCTGGGAAAATAAGCGAATAGCAGAATTTGAATATGAATATGAGTTAGAGTAGAAGAGGTAGAGTTAAATGCAAAAAGATAGAGAATGTGAATGAGAGAATGAGAGAGACAGTGGGACAAAGTCTCTCTCTCTCTCCTCTCTCTGTGTGTATGTTGATGGTTATAAATAGAATGCGTGAACAAAAGAAATCATACGACAAATTACACATCGACATACTTAAGCGGCTTTCATGTGACGGGCTTTGGCAACAGCCGAATCCACTTGAAATCGAACCAAAAGGATGAACATTGAGAATTCCCTTTTGGGATGGTTCATTTAGATACGAACCCTTTGTGTGCCTGACGATGATGATGATGATGATGTGTCATTCTTTTGCTCGTCTAGACTCGCCGACAAAATATTCACTTTTTTCCCCATTCCATTGGTTTCTCGCTATTTCTCTCTCATTGTTTTCATGCATATTTTCTGTTTACTTATTATTTAACTGTGTATTCTTTTTTTCCTTTTCTTTCGATTTTTTATTGTATTTTCGTCACTTGTTTTCTAGTTCATCACTCAAATCTTGCAATTTTCTTGAGTCGTATTGCTCGTGCGTGTGAATGCCTTGCCTTGGATCCTTTTCAATTTTCTTTTCGATTTGAAAAATTTACCATCGCATTCCACTTACGAAGTTCATCTCATTTTAATTCAAAGCTGTTAAGTTCGACATTGAGATGAATGACGATGATATGAAGCTGTTTTATCAACACAAAACATTTAAAGTGCTTGTTCTTTCGTCAATATACATTCCTTCTCTCTCTCTCTTTCTCTCTCTCTCTCTCTCTCTCACTCTCTCTCTCTCTCTCTCTCTTTTGCTTTCCTTTTCATTTGGTTGCATGGCATCCGACGTGCCAATGCCAATTCTCGTTGTATTTTGCCAAGACTAAAATATTTTTGAATAAAATATTGAGAAAAATTCTGTGACTATGAACAGAATGCAGATGTCGAATAGAGTGTCTAGTTTTCTTCGAAAATTGGCCTCGTTTAATGTGCGCGCTCACTCGAACCATCGAAAGTGAATTAAATTTTTCTGAATTGAGAAAGCAGCAGCAGCACCAGAAGAATGAAAAAAAACAAGCTTTTATATTTTGTCGACGAGACTCGTATGAAGTGGAGGCAAAATTTGAAGTCTTAGAAGTGCATGTTTACTGAACCGATTCAGACGAGGTCAATGTGTACATTCTGGTTGCCAACCATCCAAAGATTTCTGATATAATCAATTCGATTATACGAAATACCAGCGAGAGCAGAAAAAAAAAATCGATTGCGCGGCACTTTTTCTATCATTTCGTTCTCATTCCCGGCAATATTCGCGCATACACATATATTCACTGTGTTTTAGTGATGAAAAACTTAATTTAGCAAAGGATGCACAAAGGACTTTTGCGGTATCAATCGCGAAATATGATTTTCCAAACTGAACATTTTATCAAGATGAAAAATTCGCATGCGAATGAGAACGAACGGAAAAATTACTAAAATTTCCATCCGAAAGCGAGAGAGAGAAAAAGAGGGAGAGAACAAAAAAATGAATGAAATTCGATTGAATCTGCATCCATAAAATGAAGACAGAATTTTTCCAAGAATTCGATTTCAACCAATTCTAGCGCAAAAGCTCAGACATAATTTAGAGATAGTGAGGAGGGCAAAAAATCTCATGAATTTTCAACAAAACCACAAACCTCTGAGCAAAAGGCAGAACGAAAAAAATTGTCGCTCGTATTGAATTGATGTAATCCAATTTGAGAATAGCAAAAAATGAGCTGAAAGTGAGAGAAAGAGAGAGAGAGAGAGAGAGAGAGAGAGAAAGATAAATAGAAGGAAAAACGTTCGCTCTTCGATTGGTCATAAAATGTGGATAATTTGATTGGAAGAAGTGCCAAGAGCGAGAGAGCAATTAGCCCAGTCTTGGGTCCGTTTGCGGAAATGCGAGTGTGTATTTTTCCAATTGTGAGCTAGTTTATGCTCGTTACGGTTGAATGCATTGCCTGAATGTGTGTGAAATGTGCTAGAAAATGATTGTTTTGTTTACTTTGCAAAAGGCTCTATATTTCGATGTGAATTGGTTGATTTTGTGAACATCACACGGCCATCCGTTGTGGTTGCTTGCAAAATGAGAATGTTCGCATTTTTTCATCTTCTTTCAGATCTTTCTATCGTTGTTTCTCTGTCTCTGTCTCTTACTCTAGCAATTTTTTTTTTTTCGATTTTTCACTTTTCCCCCTGTTCTTTCGATATTTCCTTCTCAGTCTTGCTTTTGCTATTCATTCGATATCTATCTTATTGCCTCATTCGTTGAAAAATGTCAATGTGAATGCCAAAAATTCAAAGCTGAATTTTTTTTTCACACGTTTTTCTATTGCCATATGCACGGCAGCTACCGCAAAAGTCTTTTGCATATTTTTACACCACAATTGAACGACTATCGTGTACGCTAATTTGCATGGAACAATAAAAACCATTACACGATGACGATGTGTTTCTCGCTGCCTCCATTGCCAGTTTAGTCAGTTATTTCATGTCTTTCTTTTTCTATTTCTCTCTCGTTCCCTTTCTCGTTCTCGTTCTCGTTCTTGTTCTCTTAACCAATTCGAAGCGTTGTGGTGCAATTCATTCTTGGTGTGCATTTTTGGCGAATGGGGTTTTTTTTTCAGTGCATAATCATAGTCATTTCCTTGGTATACCATAGTTGGTGTGCTACCGTCACACCGATGTTTGTTTTTACTTCGACTTCTTCCGCTTGTTCGCCTCAGCCCCCAAAGTGCATTTGCATAACGGTTACGAAAACAAACGACCAGTCGAACGTCGTGAGTTAACAAAAAACCGAGCGGTAATGCAAAGAAGGGATGAAAAAAACGATAAAAATGGAAATAATGTCGCATTACATTTAACACTTTTCTTTTCCGTGCATAAATTTGCATTCCTTTTGTCTCACCCTCGCTATAGTCCAAACATCGGATGTGCGCTTCGTATGCATTGTTTACATTCCGACTTGTTTTTTCTTATTTTATTTGTATGTGTGAGTTTTCTTTTGATTTCATAGTGCACATTAAACCATTAAAACATTTGTCGATTTTGTTGGACTTTTGTAATCATCACACTGAAAATGCTGTTACCATGCATTCAAACCAATTTTTACCATCCATAAACAATTTACTTAAACTATTTTCATTTCACATTTTGCAAGCCTTTCCGGACAGTTGGAACCAAAACACATGCCAGTCTCCGAGACTTGACCTCCGATTAATTTATGCAAACAAATTTTTAATGCTCAACTTTACCGAGATGCTTCCAAATCGCATACACACAAAAAACACAGTAAAAACTCATTCCGGACCATAAATAAAATGCCCTGAGACCATTTCGTTTGTTTTCAACCGGTTTTATATAGCATTTCCTCACCGATGAGGTAACGGGTCCGACCTTTTTCTAACGATTGTCGTTTAGTCGTTTTTCAACTTGTTTTTGTTGTTTGTTGTTGTTGCTGTTTTTGTTTCCATTCTCGGCGCGCTTTTTTATGCAACCATTTTCTCTTTTATTCTTTCTATCATCATGAGGCTTTTTTTTTTTCATAAGCGACTTTTGTTTACAATGACTTGGAAAAAAATCCGTTCGACCATCGAAAGGAAAAACATGAATCAGATTTCCGGAGCGCATTCTTCAGTTCCGTTGTTTCAAATTCACACATTTATTTAGTCGCCTGGAAGAATATCTTTTTTTCTCTCTTGTTGATTTCTATGTGTGTGCGTTTGTCGCTATATCGAATGTGTTAAACAACTGTAGATGATGAAAATGTGCTAGTAGGAGGCAAACGAAGTTGTTGCGGCTCAACGAGAATGAGAAGCATAAAAAAGCGCGTCGGTGTTGCATTTTCTTTAAATGTGGGTCGAATATGAATACCAGAACCAGGTACCCAATTCTAAATTCAATGTCCGTACATCCTGTTTAAATGTATCTCTCCGAAACACATACATTCAACTTTTTTGGCTCTCTCTCTCTCTCTCTCTCTCTCTCTCTCTCTTTCACTCAGTTGATTATACCGAGAATTGGGTAGGATTTTTTTTGTGATTGGTCACGCACAAAACACAGTGCCGCAAAGGCACAAGTCTTTACCATTAATATCAAGTTTTGCTTACGAATTGGCTTATTATAATTTTGTTTGATGTTTTCTTTAATGTTTCTTTTTCTTCTGTTGTTCACTTTTTCCACAAATAAAAAAAAAAGCCTCCGCTCATTTAGTAGAAATTAGATTTTTTCGCGACGAGTTCATTTTTTTATTTGCAAGTTGTATTCCCGGTTCACCTGAAAAACACCATTATACCCTCTTAATCAGCCTGCCAAATTGACTGAACGATAAAAATCGATAACACTTTTTTAACACACTTCGTTTCAGCAAACAGTATTGTACGTGTAATTTAAAAAGAGAATTGACTCCTCTCTCTTTGGGAACCCACATTGAAAATTCAATTTTTTCTGCCGGAAATTGAGTGTACGGAAAAACGGGAGAAAGAGTTAAAAAGTCATTATTTTGACACGTAATTTAACGAATCGTTTTTTTTCTCGCAAGGATTCGATCAAACGTAGCAATTGTTAAATGCTTTTGATAAATTTTTAACAATTTCACAGAATAATAATGTTTTGAACATTAAATATTTTTAGTTTAATGACTTTTTAAATGTTAGCTTCTTTCTAACAAAATGATTCATTTTCAAACGAAACAATTTTTTTCACAATTTTTGGTTTTTCATGACTCAGCTCCCAATGAACTCACAAAATAAAATTCTTGATTCATGAAGCTTTAAGAGACATGACGACATTTCTACTGCATTTCTATAATTATATCAATTGAAATTTTTTTTTTTAATATATAAAAGTGGAATTCCAAGTTGGAAAATATCTTCGATAAGCTTATGCCAGTAAGTTTCTATTGCATGGAATTCATATTAGAAACACAATTCGAATTCATTGTTGAGTAGTTAATCGTTTGACAAAGAATATTTCGAAGAAAACTCGATCTGAAAATATGTTTTATTGACTTTTCTTATTTCGAGTTTTTATTTTTGTTATTTCTGCAATGTTTCGCTTTAGGTGATTTTATGAATTTTCGTGGAAAAATGAAATCCTAAAGTATTTTCAATGGAAAAATGCTCTCACGTGTTCCATTTCTAATCGAGTCAAGTCTTGAATCAACTCAAAATGAAAAGAATTTGGAAGGAGGTTGAATTTTTTTTCTTGTTCGTTGTTGAATTTTATGGTTTTGCCAAGAGGATATTAAATTCATCGTGAACACATGAAACTTGCATTTATGAAAAAAAAGAAAAAAAAAAAAAGAAATTTTTGCCAATTGAAAATGTAATTCATTAAAAAATAAACATGATAAAAGGAAATCAGCTTGAACATGCAATGTAATTTTGATTGTAGCCCCGACGGCATATTCGCTTTCACTTGATGCCTTCAAAACGGTAAAATCGAAGAAGATGCTTGAAACATAACATCACAAAGTCTTTTTGAAATCGGTTGCACAAGTCGCAATTTTTCATACATAATTTTCTTCGTCTTCTTCTTTTTCTTATTTTTCTTCTTCTTCTTCTTCTTCTTACTTTGTGTTTTAGTCCCGTATAACGCTCATCTACCAAAACCATGGTAGATAACATGTAATTCGAGTTGATGCACGAACGAAAATATAAACAAGTCTGCTACCATGTACAACATCAAACATAAACATATTAAAACAAATAGCCAAGATTAAGCGTCAAAGAGAAAAGTGATGTGAACGGTAAGGGAAATCGAATCGGCAAAAAAATGTAAAACAAAAAAAAAAAAGAAGAAAAAAAAAAACCAGAAAATTCCAAGCACAAACCAAGGTTGGCAAGGAAAAAGTGAAAAGCAAAACTGCTGGCTGATGCTGCTCAGCTCGGAACGTAGCGTGAATTTCATACGTGAAACACATAATAAATTCGCACCACATTAATGCGATTAGGATACACCCTAAATCCATCTAATAAATATAATATTCGTTGTCTTCTTCATCGTCATCATTGATGTTATATTTACTGCAAACAAACAAGCAGTATGAAATACGGGTGACAGAATTTGTACCGTGATATCGGTGCAAGAGAACTTAGAGAAATAGAGAGAGAGAGAGAGAGAGAGAGAGAGAGAGAGAGAGAGAGAGAGAGAGAAAGAGAGAGAGAAATAGCCAGGCAAAATAGAAAAGTAAAAAGAAGTGAAACATAACCGGGAGATATGCAACGATCAAATATATTTCAGCTACTTACCCGTGTCTCTAGCTAAATTTGTTACTATTATTTATAATCCAACCGCAATTGAATTAACCGCCACACAACGTATTACACATTTTTTTTTGTCTTCCTTTTTCTCTGTTCAGTTAACTGATCGAGTTCACTTTTTCACTTGTTAAATTTTTTCCCCGCTTTTATTGCTCGTTCTTTTTTTTTCGCTTGAAAATCAACAACCACTATTTTTGTGTTTACAAAAACTCAGTCAACGGGAGGTCTGTTGTTGTTTTTATTTGCATCAGATATAAAGTATTTGCTTTGATTGAGCTGTGTGATTCAATGTCAGTAGGATACTTTTTTTTTCTTCTTCAAAAAAAATGAAGAAAAAAAAAATGCCCAAAAAAAAAAATCGATTGATTGTGTGAAATATCAAAAATGTTCAACCTGTTTAAACTGCTATTGTTTCGTATCAATTTCACTACATTTCAAATTTAGCGCAAGTTTATTGTTATTCATTTGTCATTAAATGACACGCACTCAAATTCTATTTGAATGGCAATCAATCAAGCGGCACGTGTTTTTACTCAAAGAAACGGGTAAAAAAATTCAACATATAGACAAATAAACATGCGAAAAAAAAATGGTTTGTTTGAAAACAATGTGACACTCGTGTATTTAAAGGATTCCGTTTTTTTTTCTGCACAATTTTCATTTAAAAAGTCTGGAAAAGTTTATGCTGCGAAATAATGGCACCGAATGAATGGTAAATTGCACAAACCGGATTAAATGTTGTAATACATGAAAAAAATAAACCGAAACTCTTCGTGTCATCGATTTGAAGAAAATAAAACAAAATAAAAACACTGTAGCATCAAAGAGCAACACAGAAGAACTTTCGAGATAGACAAGTAAAAAGATGTCACAACTAATACCAGAATCGATCCATCAATTGCAAATCGGTTTGAATTGAACACTAGTTTTTCTATGAAGGTCTCACTCAGTTCGTTCTTGAATTTTCTTTTTTCTACTTTTCTGTTCTCGTGTGTTTTTTTTTTTCTTTTTTGTCTCTTTTAAATGTAGTGCCGAAGAAAAGAACTTTTCTGTCTTTTTTCTTGAACTGACTTTGCGAATTTTTTGGTTTTTTTGGCTATTTTTGTCCCGTTACACTCATTTTCTCTGCACAACTTTTGATATTCAGCGATGTCGCACGTTTTTTTTTTTTGTCTTTTTCTCTTTTCTCTCTTCATTTAGTAGCACATTCATGCGTCTTTATCATAATTTATTTATTTAGTTTGGCAGTTTTTTTCTTCTTTTTCTTCTACTTTTCGTCGATTGTTCGGCAAGTTATTTTTCGTTCATGTCTTATAGAATCGATGATCGGTCTTTTTTTATGGATACACTTTATTGTATTATCAAGTAAACATCAATTGGTAAAAATGACTCATAACAACGTATACAACACAAAATAGTGAAACACATTCACTTCTCTAACGACGGATATTGATATCTTTTTGCATGATAGATATAACAATCCGGACCGATATCATATATTAGAGAAAGGCTAAAGGCATCCGATATTTAACGCATTTTTGTCCAACATCCAAAATAATATAATCATTTCTTCGTTTTTGATGCTCTTTATTTGCGACTTTTCGATCGAAAATTATATGTCATTTGAGCGAATGATTCTCGCACCATGAACACATATGCAAGCAAAAAAAAGAAAATACAACGCACGCACACACATCGAAAAAAAAAAGATAATATAGAGGACTTGCACTCATAAAAATTCACTTCGACATCCAACGCAAAAATTGATAATATACTATTGGTTAGTTTTGTTTTGCATTTGAAATTGTTTTCCAACGGTCGAAAATAGTTATTTTACTCTCTTTCTCTTCTATAATCGTTTAAATCATCTGTCTCATTCTCGTTGTCTTTACAACTATAGCGTTCACGAAAAATTCACTCTGTTTATTCAGTCTGTCTGTTTATTTTTCGTGAGTACGCTTTTATTTTTACAGTTTTTTTTTTTTTCTCTATTGTTATTATTGTTGTTCAAAAGTCAACCTGAAGCGATTTTGTACAGGTCAGATAACCACTCAAAGGTGTGTATTGATGTGTGAATTTCTCAGTTCACTGAATTTTATCTCTCGGGATATATGGATACGATGTTCACTTTTCGTTAAATTAAACGAAAAACAGAGACGTCTGTACGATTCACCGGTCATAGACTAACTGAAATCTAACTGAACCAACCAATGGAAATTAGGACAGTATCATCGAAAAAAAAAGACCCATTTCGGTTCTACACTCTATTCACGTCACAAAGTACGCATTTCCAGTCTGGAAATCGGTTGCGTTCAACGATTTCACAGCCAAAGTGCGTATTACCCATGAAGCTCCAATTTCAAAACAATATTCATGCAACAACTGAATCGCCGTTATTCGAAGCGTTTTTCGAAACTGGAGAACATAAAACTGCTGACAAAATGTGGTGAGTATGCGCAATATGCTTCTCACGTACCGACATTCTCAATACAGTCATCATACGCCTAAATTACGATATTTTTCCATTTCTTTGACATTGTTTTTGTTTATGTTCAACATATTACATTTTTCAGGACATCGCCAAATGCCAAAAATATAATATTCCTCAGTCGACGGAAGCGTTTAGACAATTTACAGTGTGGTTTAGTCAAGCGTAACACATTCACCCCATTTTCAACAACTTATGCATATCATTTTTAGATGTTTTGCCACTGGATATTTCGTCAAAAATATCTTCCTCTCTCTCTCTTTTTCTCATTCACTCTCTCGCTGTCTCGTTCATCTCATTCTTTTCCTCTCTCTCTTTCCCTCTCTCTCTCTCTCTCTCTCTTTCACTCTCTCGTTCGTTTTCTTTGCCAGAAAATAATCACTTTGGCTTTTTTCCATCTATCTATTCACCCATGTGGCCAAAACTGAACTCGACCATTTGGACCACACAAACGCTGATTTATTCATAGCATATGAAATGCCGCAGTCAATTTTCTAATGTGCAAAATTAATCTTCATAATTTGTACAAAATGTTCGTTTCTTCTACAATCTCAATTTTCGAGATGATAATTTTGGAATTCATCGGTAACATCGTATGCAAACCAAACAAAATGATGATTTATCACATTGAATGAATATGTTGCGTTTTTTGAATGCTTTGAAAAATGGCTTTAAATATGGTTTTTTTGGGACATTTTAACTATTTTCCAGTTTCTAATAAATTAATTTGTTTCTCGAGAATGGAAAATGTTATGCAATTTTATGAAGAAACAGAAATCGATCATTTGAATTGAAAAATCTTTTTATAATGTAGATTTTGAAAAAAAGGGTTTTCATTTCGAAAGTATTTAATCTCTGTGCTAAGCTTAACAAAAAATATTTACTCATCCAGTTCACTTCAGGATTTTCAATATTTACTACAAGCCAACGAAAAGAAAACCTTTTAACTTTAAGCCCTAATTAGGTGATGTAATTCCACAAATTGTATACTGCTCTCTTCTCCTTATTAAACATGAATATATTTTTCTTAAGTTTAACTCTATTCAAGTTTTTAAATCACGTTTTGTTTGAGCATTTAGAGTAAAAAAAAAAAAATTTATAAACATAAACTCACCTATTAGAAGCAATTGTGTTGCCAAAGCATTCCGGCAAATTATTGTTAAACAAAAATGACCTATCAAGCAATTTCATTTCACTTTGAATTGTATTATATTCGCGTTGGCTTGCAGAGATGGTTCTTTATTTTACTATTTAACAAAGTTTTTATGATCTTAATTGAAAATCGTGTTCGAGCAATTTCCTCTTTGACCTTTTCAGAAAACATTAAAATAGAAAACATTTCTTTGAATCAAATTATGTTTTGGATTTTTTTTTTAGTTTAGTCAAAATGTTGTAATCAATGAAAAAAAAAATATGAATGTTCAATTTTCAAGTGTATTTTCATCGCACAGAATAATAAAAAGCAAATGTTTTATGAAATATTTCACGAAGAAAAAACACAACAATCGAGAAAAAAAATTCCAAAGAAAATGCCGTGATTTTCTCATTTGACGTGCATTTTACTGAATTTCAAATTATTAAATTCTTTTAATAATTACGGCGAACAATATAAAAAAGAAAAAAAAAACCTAAATTAAAAATTAACATGAATAGTATCTTCAATATTCAAGATAGCTTAGAAGAATCTAAACATTTCCCTAAATGGAGTCCGGCTTAGAATATAAATTTTTTACCAAATGGAAGCGATTATAATCGAGTCGGATCCTACTGCCGTTTTGGACAAATTAAATCCATTGTTTCACCTTGAAAAAAAAAAAAAAATGCAAACATTTGCAACAATTTCATAAGTTCTTAGAAAACCATTTTCAGTTACTGGTTTTTGTCTTCTAGAAAGAAATTTGTTTGCAACCAGCAATCACGAACAAAAAGAAAGAAAAAAGAGAAGAGTGAAGGAAGAGTGAAGAAATGAAATCATCAATGAAATTTAAGTGGAAAAGTTTTTTTTTTCGCATAATATTTACTAGTTTTGTGGTTTAGTTGTTCGTTTCAGCACTCGAGACTCGAGTTACTTTTTTTACATCAAGCGAAGTAAGTAACAGTTTTAACATATTATTTATTTTTGCACACAAAACAAATTTGTTATAAATGTATTCCAGTTTGGTAGGGAATGTTGCGTCTGGCGTATATTGAACAACGCAGAGAAAAAGAGAATAGAGGAAAGGACAGACAGCGTAGTAAGATAGAGAGAGAGAGAGAGAGAGAGAGAGAGAGAGAGAGAGAGAGAGAGAGAGAGAGAGAGAGAGAGAGGGAGTGAAGGTGGTGTTAGAGAGAAAGAGCCAGAGAAGGGGGGTGGGTAGACTATACGACGTAAAAAGACTAAATAGATCGTTTGATGTGAAGCTATGTGCGAACAGCACACGACGGAAAACTTTTTCCATATTTATGAATAAAAGTACCAGATTTTTCTTGTTCAAAAAATAAAACAAAAAAAAAAAAAAAAAAAATATCCTCCATTGCACGGATAAAAATCCATGAGAAAGTTTTGTAAAAGTGATTTAAAAACTAGCACCATAGACCATCGGCCCGACATCCAACATGCTGCACTTGAAAATGAATTGGCTGTATGCAATTTTATTTTATTTTTTTATTTTATTTTTTTTTTGCTATGTTACACAATACAGGTATTTTATAATGTAAATAAAACACAATCTATCAAAATATAGCATGCAATTTTCTGATTTACTGCCATGAATATGCATTGCATGATGAAAATATTCTGTAATTTTCACCGAATGATTTTATGCACAAGCATGAAACACAACATCATTTTAGCAAGCACACATCATTTATCAACGCATACAAAGCATAATCAATTTTATTCATCTGAATACATGATTGTGATTTATGGATTTATATAGTGAGTGTGTGTTATTTTCTAAGAAATGAGGCTCAAGCGAATAACTGACACATCAAAAATCGATCGAAAGAGCTTGATTACCCCTCGCCTGAATACAATACTTATGAAAGATGAAAGACCAGGTTTCATCATCATGCAAAACAACGGAAAATCCATGCAAATGGTAATTCTGAGAAATCCCCTTTTAACAGTATTTTAAATTTTGTTATGTATTTTCGTTTGTGTGCAAACATTTTCAAAATGCAAAATGAAACAAATAAAAATCAAAATGAAAAAAAAAAAAAAATACAAAAACTAAAACATAAATTCAAATGTATCGACATTGATTCAATTACATTGCTTTATTGATGTTCAAATGCTGTGCCATTTAGTACGAATTGAAATCCATTGTAAACAGTCCAAACACAGTTTACAATTCAATATCCAATATCCAATGATTATTCAAAAAGCGTTCTTCGCTTTGAATTATTCAGCTGAAATGTTTGTGCATTCAAATCTGAGCAAAATCCATTATAAATAGAGTTTTTTTTTTCTCTCTCGTTGCAGAAAAAAAATAGTGAAATAAAGAGCAGACCATACTTTTCTACTTTAACAGAAAATCGACAAGAAAAAAAAAAATCAAGTAATTGAAATGTCACTAGGAAAATCAATAATTCCCATTCCCAATAGTATTCACTATGATTTTTATTCGTGAATTGTTCATTATGTCTTTGAAAACCATTTAGTGAGGTAATGAACAACAACAACAAGTGCAAAAATATAAACAAATACCGGAAATCAACAGTTGTTTTGAGGCAAGAAAATAGCTGTTGACACAATCGCATATAAACGGCAATTACCGTTAAATATTTAATGTTCGACAAAGGGTTTTTATGAGTAGCATGGAAAATGGCTGGACACATGCATGAAAATTGCTTAACATTCGTCATACGACGAAGAGTATAATATCGATAACAATCACATGAAATTTACAGAGGCACGATTAGAATTGTTTGAGGGGAGAGAGGAAAAAATGAAGCGTGTCGAGTGATCAAATAACAAATTACGAAAGAAAAATGAGAGAAAAATAAAAATAGAAGGTCGTTTGAGTAATTTGATTGCTGTGTATGGAATAAACAAAGCGCCGGTGCGCGCATACACGCACATATACATTTCAGCAAATACAGTGTCAATGGAGTAGACAATAACAATATCGATAATAATCATTGGAATCAAGCAGCGAGTGCAGTTAAATGCTTTTAAATAATCGATCTTAGGATTTTCCATTGTGTTAAGCGCAATGCTCATTATTATTATTATTATTATTATTATTATTATTGTTATTATTGTGTGCATTGAATTTCAGTCATCGAGTTGAAAGTACACTTAAAACCCCATCTCTCTCTCTCTCTCTCTTCTCTTTCCCTCTTTCTCCGTTGTTCTTGCCCATTCTCTATTCCTCCTCTCAGTTCTCAGGCGATGAGATATTGCGCAAAGAATGGCAACAACACATTGTTTAATGACTTTTGAAATGACTTGCTTTTCGGGCTTGAGTGGAGAACAGATAAAATTTTGCGCATTAAATACAAACAGAGTTTGTTGGAATAGCTTGGTGTCACCAAGACAAGAGCAAGGAACATTGCGAAAGATGGAAAGAAAGCGGGCGAGAGAGAGAGAGAGAGAGAGAGAGAGAGAGAGAAATTTATAGAAAAGAAAAAGAACGAGACAGATGAAGATATAGAAGCACTTAATGAACAGAAATTTTTATCACACAGCATCAATTTGGTCGAACACCTGAGAGACAAACAAAACCAGAAAAACCAGCAAAATAACAAAAGAAAGTTCAAACCAGGTTATGGGCGTTGGTAATAAAAGGTTAATTGGATGCCAAAGTGGACTGAAGACGTGCATAAAATTGCATATAGTAACGAGAGAAATGAGCAAATGTTCAGTTTTGCCTAAGCTAAAGTCAATATTTCAAATGAAAATCCATTTAAATTTGATGTGATATTTGATCGGACAGGGGAAGAGAGAGTGAGAAAGAGTGAGAGATGATGGTTGTACAACATTAGACTTAGCCAAACGGTACAGCCGATCCATCACTCGACCCGCTCGGATTTCATTCAAATTGCTTTTGTTATTGGATTCATCATTCGGTATTTCGTCTTTTCTTGCCTCTCTTGTCTTCGCTATTTCTTTCACGACGTAAACACACAAACTTTCTGTTATGACCATTTAATCTTGTTGTGTTCATTTCAATCACGTCCATTTTGAAATCTTTTTGACTTGATTACAACAATGTGAAAGGTTATGACAAACACACCTGAACCGATATTTTGATATTGACTGACGTCATTAAATTTAAACACATTGTTGCTATTACCATCAAACAAATCAATTCGTTTTACCATACATACCCATTGGTACACATTGAAACATTTAAAGGGAGAAATATCAAGAGACTGAGATGTCGAATGGGTTTCACCTGTCAAGCATCAAATCAAGCAATCACATATTCTTATTGTTTCACATCATTTCATGCTCAAGCTGAAGCTTACATTTTCGACAAGTGTCGATTGATTGACATATATGCACATTTTCTACTCAATGCGTACATCTTTTTAAATACTATAGCAACTGAGGGAATGAAACAGACGAATGTTTACATGAATTGATACAACGTCTTTTGACAGTTTTTTACATCGTGCATGTAGTTGTGTTGAAAAGACGAATCATTTTCTACTTAAAAATATGTTTCATATTTGGATTGAGTGCAAATAGTTACATGATTTAGTTTCAGCATTATCCTGTTCGCAAATTATCGGTGTTCATTCATGTTCGTGAAGTAGCCTTGATTTGGACTAAAGCAAAGAACAAAGAATTCAAAAAAAAACCTAAAAATTTAATAACAAAAAATGACAAAAAATGACACAAAATCCTTGGTTAAATACAAAAGATGCCGTTTCCATAAAATAAAGTTACTACAATTCAAATATAGGATTCCACTCAACAATTTGTGACCTAAATGTTGAACATAAGCAGTAAGTTAAACTCTTTAATCTCATCTCAAGAATAATAATAATCGGGCAAAGCGCCTCAAAGAAAACAACATACAAGTCGAGTTAAACGAGAAAGCCAAAAATTTTGTCGCCCATTTTTTGTGGTAGTTTGCAACGTGTCTATGGCTTCTTGTGCCAGTTCTTATACTTTCTGTACGTGGCATTCCATACTCAAGAGAGGGATAGAACATAGAGTTGACACTATAGAAAAAGGTGAGAGGCGCGCATGAAACGCGATATGAAGTGAAAAGTTTACAATTTGCAATGTTGTTAATGACGTTGCAGTGCATATCATTTGCATGGTTGTAGCATAATGTTATCTGTTGAAAAACAAACACTTGATGTGTTTTTCGTCTTATGTATTGTGTATTGTGTGTATGTGTGTGTGTTTGTGTTACATGAACATGTTATGGTGTTATTGGTGTGTTCGGGTCTGACTTGAAGTGTATGCAAACGAAATAATAACAATCCATTTAGTATTGTCAAACGTTACAAGAGCATCGTTTCGAGTGTTATTTTATAATTTGTGTGCTGGCGCATACTGGCACAAAAACTCATTGAAAACGAATGTGATAGCAACTCAACGAGAGAGAGAGAGAGAGAGAGAGAGAGAGAGAGAGAGAGAGAGCGAGAGAGAGAGAGAGCGAGAGAGAGAGAGAGAGAGAGCGAGAGAGGAAGAGAGAGAGAGAGAAATAGAGGAGTACAGTATGAATGAATGAGTGAAAAAAATGGAATGGCAAGTGCATCGTTAGAATATTATGTACTGTAGCGTATAAAGGAGTTGAACGACATGCACGAACATGTGTTTTCATAATTAACTCAATTTGCAAATGCCATAGCACGGCGAAATTTTTCACGCAGACGAAGGCCAACGCATTACATTCATTCATTGAAATGGTTAAAACAAAAAATGAAACGGCAATAAGGCGAAATTTGAAGGAAGAGAACATCGAATGCAACGAAGTGAAATGACGTGCTTTTTTAATGATGCTCTCGTTGTTTTCAATTGTTCGTAAAAGCTGCAGTGTTTCAAAAAAAAAAAAATATTTAAAATTCAAAAGTTGTCTTTCACATGCAGGTGACTAAATTAGAAATTAGATCGAGCGCTTCTTCCATTTTTTTTTATTTTTTTTTTTTCATTTTTTTTTATTCATCAAAAACTCCCATATAGCACAACTGGCACCAATTATTGTTATTTTGCTTTTGATATGTTTTTGAAATTGAGAATTGAAACAGCTTGTTTGAAGAATAAATGGAAATGCCCGACTGACGACAATTTATCTGCATTGTTATTCACATACATCTGTCTCATATTGTATTCATTTCAATTAAAATGATATTCCATTTGAGTACCTTGATGTGCATAAACGATACCAATTTACCTGGGTATTAAATGCACTAAATCTTTTGAATCCACTATCGCACTTCATTTGAATTCAAAAGATGGATCGCAACGGTCAAATTGAAATTCACAACGAATTATTTCAATTTTAATGAAGGATGGCAATTCCACACCAGCAGCCTAATGCCATTCGGACGAAAGAGCGTTTTCAATGTTGTTGTGTCGAATTTCAAACTCGTTTCAACTCAATTTATTTGTCGATATTTATTGGTATGGCCATTCGAAAAACATATGCTGTATGTGGCATCGTTTCATCCCAATTGACGCATCACACCAAGCATCAGACTGCATTCATGTATCCATATTGCTTATACAATTTCTTTTTCTATCCCTTTCTATTCGCTTTTTTTTCTTGCATTTCATCGTTCACATTAGATTCTATTGTGATGCTATGCGACGTGTTTCGATCCCAAATATGCTGCTTTTTTTTTCTTCCACGTTTATGTTTTTTTTTTTTTGTTCTCACTCCGTTTCACATTCAAAGAAATATACATTTGTAAATGGCTATGCAATTTCAATAAATTTTCACTCAACTGCGCGTCAGACAGGGGAGCAACCATGGAAACGTACAATCGTATAACGATTCACACACGAGACGAACACACATCTTTTGCCTATTTTCTATTTAACTTTCGAGACGAAAAACTTTGATACATAAAAAAAAAATAACAACATGCACATACACAATCACAACTCACACAGTCAGTATATGTTGTGTGAATGGGCTTGCACAAGGTTTAAAAAGGATTGAGAGACGTGTTTTAACGAATTTTCTCTTACGCAAAATAATCATTTGAAAACGAACAAGAGAGACATGTGCTCGAATATACGAAACGACAGGTTCACGTATTCAACAAACAACATTTCAATGCTTTTCAAACATAGTAAATTTATTTCGTTAAAGTTCAATTTATTCTTCATTTTTTTTTTTCTCAAAGCTGTTTCCTTGGTAATACACAAAAGAAAATATATATAATATGAAGAGTTGAGAGACAGCTTTTGAGATTTGATCTTTTGTTATATTCAATAACATGAAAATGATCTGAATTCAGAAAAAAATCTTTAAAGTTCACTGGACCTATATTCAAAATGGTTTTAATGTCATCAACAGCCAACAAAATTACGAATAAAGTCGCATTTACATGTTTTTCCATAAACGATTTTTGAATTTCTTGTTTTTACTTTTTCTTTCAATTTTCTGTCGACGCACTAGTACTAATAATATATGAAAGGGTCTTTGTCAACCCATTTCTCAAACAAATCCAAATTTCAACGAAGATGTTTGGTATTTATTGTTACTTAAAATACTATGTTTAATAAACATTGTTTATTGAACAGTTTTTTCGTTATCAAAAAATGCTATATGTCAAAAATGACACTGCTGCTTCTTGGATTCTTCTTCTTTGAATTTAATATAATAAAAGTAAAATTATTCATTTTTATTCAAATTTATATCAAATTTCGAACGGAAATCGTGTACCAAATAAATTCCATAAATAGAATTAAAATCGTGTCGTCTATGGACCACTGAGAATACGCTGAGCCTAAAATGACACAATTGAAAGTGATGTTGAGTTATGTATATTTAGAGCGTGAAAAGACGGGGCCATTCAAAAATGACTAGTAGTCTCGGTTGTATTGTTTAAAAATTTCTCATTGTTTAGTCATATATTTAATCATTTTGAAAATAAATGTTGTTAAAATCGCAAAAACGTGCCAAAAACCAACAGAGTGCTTTTAATTATCCATGAACCATGTTGATATCGTTGCTGTGT